>WEKX01003000.1:27107-114842 GCA_013390025.1 Pitta sordida
CGGTGCGGGGGGGCCGGGGAGCGCCGTGCCCGGAGCTGCCGCCGGTCACCCCGGGTGCCGCCGCCCGCAGCCGCGTTAGGGCGCTGACATCTCTGCGGCCGCCTCGTAGAGCTCGTTACAAAGGGGCGCTTTGTGTTTTTGTTAAACGTCGGCAGTGGGATACTCGAGGCTGCGCGCAGCCGCTCGGGTCTTTTACGTGGAAAGCGGAATTCTGGCACGGTTTGCACACCCGTCTTTCTCACTGTGTTTTTCGTGTGTTGCATTGCAATAACCGCCTGTATCAAATTCGATGCTGCCAGCTTTTTTTGGATCTGCCAGCTCTGTGTGTCAGATTGCACGTGATTGCCATCGGTATTTACCTCAGTCCCGGGTTTGTACCTTTCTGTGTGTGATTTCAGTGTGGCCATTTCTCAGCACTTACTTCTACTTGCCCCCGTCACTTAACATTTCCGTGTCGTGTAAGTTTGCGTGTGACCTTTTGTGTCGCTGCTGCTTCATGTTTCTTGTCAACTGAGTTCTGGCAAAGGAGACCTTGAGGAAGTAGTCAGAGTTGTATGCGAGTCACTTGGATGCTACATCCTTTATTGACTAAACAGAGGTTGGTTTGAGTTCTACCTTCTTTTTGGCGCAGATTTAACTCCCAAATGACCTCATTTAGGGACTTGACCCCCGGCAGACCATTAGTTCCGTGTTCTGAAATGACTCCTTATGGGATTCAGTTAAGCAAAACAATGAGCGAAGGGGACAGGTGGGGTGGAAGGAGGAGCTGAACAACTATTACTTCAATTGATTCAAATTGAAATGAAGCTGATGCTTTTGGCAAGAAGCTGGGGCTAAGTGGAATAGTAATTGGGAAGATTAGTAAAAGCTAGCCAAAAAGCAAGCAAGACAATAAAATGGGCAGAGCAGAAAGTAGTAGAAGATAATTAGGAAGATGTGAATGTAAGTTGGATGATCTGCGCAATTCTGAAGTTTCATATATCGGTGAAAGCAAAACTCCCTAAATTTGTAGAGGTTATAAATGAGGAGTGGGCAACAGCAACAACAAGACAACCCCTGAGCAGCACGAGTTTATGGGCTCTAGTGGGAAGCTTTGTTCTGAGATAGGTAACCCAAGGCCCATAAGGGATACACTTACAAACCATCGATATCTTAGTGCTGACCATATCAATAAGGTAGCTGAGTGAAAGATTTGTCAAGAGCTTTGTGAGAGGGTTGGGTTGGGATTCATGTTGCAGTGGGTGAGTGAGTTTGCAGAGGTGTTAGGGAAACGTGTAAAGAAGTTGTGTACTCTCTTCACACTGTCCAATTAATGTTCCTGGCTTAATCCCCTTGCTAAACTAGAGACTGGGGAGGCTTGTTGCACAGGGAATGATGTACAATAGTATATTATTATTATGTGCAATAACTAAAAGAGTCTACGCAGAGTCTGAACAGCAGGTGTTCTTCAGCAGGAGAAAGTCTTCGCTCTCTGGAGTATTGGGCACTTCACATTTTACCTCCATGCAGTAAATCAGTGTCCTGGGCACAGGCAGTGAGTACATGGCTGTGCTGCAGGGAATTGTTTCTAACCTTGGGACAATTTTTTGATTTTTTTTTTTTTTGTAATGTCCCTGTCCTTTGTGCTGCTGTTTTTCCTTACTGTCAGTCTTGCTCTCAGTTCCTGACTGGCGTGGAGCTAATCTGTGGGAGTTTAATCAGTTGCTTAGAGGCAATAAAAGGCATTATGTGCAGCAAGGTTTATGGGTATTACAACTTTGAGCCCAGGTTAATGACAATAACAATTTCAGGCCAAAAGGTTTTGAATGTAGTGGGGGTTTTAGTCAAAACAGAACAGTTCATTTCTTTGATGCTCCCTAGCGTTTCATTCCTTTGCTTGTTGTTTCTATGACTTGGTTTTGTAAACACTGATACCAGTATTTGTTCCCTTTACAAGGGACATAAAGATTTGGGAACAAAGATTGACAGGGAAATATCATAATGTTTTATATTCTTCCTTGGCACTTGCTTCTATAGAGAGAGAAGTTATCAGGCTTAACAAACCTTACATCTTTTTTCTCTTGGTTGACTTGCTTGGCCACACAAAATGTTAGTCTAACTTGTACTTACTTTCTTTTCCTTTATGAATCTTTTGCAGTCAGTGCCTTCTAGGGAAGTGCTTTCACATCATCTTCTATTGCTTTATGTTCCACCTGTTGATGCCAACTATAAAGTTGTTTGCCTGCTTCTTTCATGCTAAAGTTCCCTTTTTCAGCCCTTCTTGGTGGAATATTTCCTATTGCTGTCTTCCAAGTGATGGCTGGTAATTCCTCATTAAGGCAGAGCGACTGATGAAATTTTAGTTGGGCAGATAAGTTACATTTAATGGAGGGTTGTGGTTGCATATGTATAGTCTTTGCTCAATCCCTCTCCTTTCCCTGTTCCTATTGTGACTTCTGTTTCATGATAGATAAGTCGGTTCCTCTGTTTCTTGCAAACTTATTTATTTTGTGAAGTGCCTCTGTAAATTATTATTTACTAAAGGTAACTTATACTTTGATGTGACAACCTTTTAGCAGTTGCAGCTAGTTTGGTTTTGCTTGGTTATGAGCACTGATTCAAAAATGCTTGAAAATTATTTTATTTATGATAATGATGTTTAGCTGTCCCATGACTAAAGTGCTGAAGGACTTGTTCATCTCTGTTGCTGCAGTAGATGTCAGTTGGAGTCAGTAACATGGTGAGGGCTGGCAAAAGCACACTCTGTGGGTCTGGCTTTCCCTTTTCAATTAGGATTGTCACAGATACTGGTGCTTCTCTGCTTATCTTATACTGATTGATCAGATGCCAGGATTATGCAAATAAACAATTTTTAGTGTGCTCAATTTACAAATTTATTTGCTTAACAAAATTGGAGATAACATGCAAGTTGATTTTTCAAACTTTGAGCAGAAGTGTATAAACAACAGCCTATTTCAGTTTTAAACTACCAGACTATTACTTGTTTTTCAACTGGTCGTAGACAAGCCATGATAATAAAGGTAGGATTCAGGATTTTTTTAATAAATGTACAATATAAAATCTTTTTAATTATAAAAGTTATTAATTTTTTGAGTTTTAATACAAAATGTACTGAAATGTACCTTCTGTCTGTAATCCATTTGTTACTTTGGGACGTTTCTGTTCACATAAGGGAACTGATCAAGTTCACGAGAATTATTTTTTATTATTACTATTTTTTCCCCTCAGAATTACAGGACTTGAGAAGGAAAGTGCATCTGAACTCTGAGTGGGCAGTGTGCCAGACGGCAGTTCATGGCAGCAGAAGCAGCGGTATCGATTGCTTGCACTAAGTGACCGTGAACCTGTCTGGGTCACTGCTCCAAGGAACTGAACCTTGGACCATGTGAAACTCTGAGTTTCTTGTGTCTTACTGAAAGACTCTGATTTCTTGGTTCTGCGTATACAAACTCGTGTGCATGTGCAGACCTGCCGGGATTGAGCTGGGAGGCAAAGAGCCGTATAGTGTGGGAGTTGCCCATTGTCTTTCTGGTTAGAAAACAACTTCTAAAACTATGCAAGCTTGCTGCAGCATAAATCCGTCTTCTGGCCACCTGTCGCTGTGTAATTTGCCTGCTTCAAACAAGTCACCTTGGATTACCTTTTCGTTCTTGTTTTCTTGTACTTTGTTCACTGAAGAGTTAACTTTGAGTAGAGGCATATTAAGAAATGACCAATACTGCAAATCTCACGTTTGGCATGCAGTCACATTAATATTAGACCAGCTTTTGGCTTTTCTGTGAGTTGAGATTGACATTTGAAGGCATTGTTTACAAATGCTAGAAAATTATATGCTTTAGTGCTGCATACTGTTCCCCATGTAAATGTTCACTGCTGTGTAACTGTGGTTTGGTGGACGTTTTACGAGGTTAACATGTTTTAGTGGTTTTCCTAAGTGAATGTGAATTTCTATGAACAGAGCATCAGTGTTGGTTTCTGTAATGGAATTTCTTCCTTAAGGAAATGCTTCAAAAGCAGTATTTGCTCCTTCTGGGAAATGAAGTTGATGTTCTTTTTATGGTTGCTCTAGGTTTGGAATTTTTTTGTTTGATTCTTTTTATAAAGCTGTTGAAGCTGGTTTTTTAGTGGAGTTGCTTGTTATTTTTGGGGGTCATATTTTTGTTGTTGGGATTACAGTCTGCCCTCTTCCACTCTGCACCCCCCATAATGCAGTCTCACGTCCTAGTGGTGTGATTTTTCAGCGATTAAGGAGGCCCCTTTTCACAACTGGGTGTGTGCGTATGTGCGACCTGGCACGCATGAATATTCAATTAGGCAGCATAAATATGTAAATCAACCTGCACAGCCGCCGTGGCAGCTCCGCTGCTTCACACCTCCCCCCCACCACGGGACAGCAGCGGCTCTGCCATTTCCTCCCCCCTGGCATGGCAGCTGTAGCAACCGATACACAGCAACACAGTGCCGAAAGAGCTTCATCCAACCTGACCTTGAATGTTTCCAGGGATGGGGCATCTGCCGCCTCCCTGTTCTACTGTTTCACCACCCTCACAGTAAAAAATTTCTTCCGTGTATCTAGTCTGAATCTACCCTCCTTTAGTTTTAAAGTCGTTCCCGTTTGTCCTATCACTGTTGGTGCCCTTGTAAAGGGTTCCTCTCCAGATTTTTTATGGGCCCTCTTTAGGTGTTGGGAGGCTGCTCTAAGATTTTTGCAGACTTCTTCAGGCTGAACAACTCCAGCTCTTTCAGCCTGTCCTCATAGGAGAGGTACTCCAAGACCTCTGAATTCGTATTACCCTTCAAGCAAATGCTAAAGTATATGGAGTATAGTTTATTTGCCGAATAAACTCATACAGTAGCTGCTAGATGAAGCATGTTATTACAAGACAGGAACTTTGGGTATTTTTGCTGAATGTTAAATAAATAATAATTTTGTAGCTATGCTGTTGGTAATTGTGTAGGAGGTTTTCTAGGTGAAAGGACTGTTAGATGGGTTAGGTTGCTTTTTTTAAATGTTGTTTAGTTACCTGTAACTACTATGAAGTTCATCAGGGCTCGTTTTGATGTGATTCAAGGAGGCTTTGAATATATGTGCATAAACTCTTCATAGGTAGTCAGCTCCTTTTCTCCTCACCTTTTACAGGTATTAGGTGCATAGAGCCATAGTTCAGGTTGATGAAAACAGGAAGCGGAATCCTTGAAACAGGAAAAGACAGATGGCAACTTGTGTTCCTTTTAGGTTTAAGCACAGTTAAGAAACTCGAGCTTGTGAGAGTTTCATTTCACCTTTCATTTTGTTAGCTGTGCACTCATTATTGTAAAATTTGGCCAGAATGGGGGGATGGAAGCAACACAGCAAATAATTTGACCCCAAATAGTATTTTTTTTAAGTTTAGTCTTGTTTTTAAAGGGAGTCTGCTTGTTCTTTGTTGATACAGTGTTTCCACTTCCCAGCTCTATTTCTGCCTTAGACATAAGTGGCTTTGTATAAGCCAGAAAGATGAACATGTTGGTCTTGGTTTATTGAAAATTTAACCAAGTTTAAGTTGGTTTTATGTCCTTCAGTTAATGTTTGAGTGTCTAAGAAAGTTAGTTGATACTTTTAATAACAAAAATGGAAACTCTTCTGGTTTGTGTGCTGAAGGGTAATCAAGTACATTTTTAATTTTTCTGTGCTCATATTCACAGAATCAGTAAGGTTGGAAAAGACCATAGAGGTCATCAAGTCCAACCTATCACCTATTACCTAACCTAGCCAAACCTGTTACCTAACCTGTTGCCATCAACATATCATCATATTTTCAGATTACAACTGATGGGAAACCGAAGATAATTGATATAATTGACACAACAGGCAGTGGTGATGTAACTACAAGTACCATTGTAGAACCTAAAGATGGAGAAATTACTGGTCTTTCTGGAAGAACCTTAAAGGTGAGTGTTTGGTGAGATAGGGACACCAATGGACATCTTTTTGTTTGCTTCACAACAAACTTAGCACCTGTTTTGGTTTCTTCAGAATTTACTTCCTTTTAACCCTATTTTGTAGTTTAAGCCTAGCTGGCAACTAGGCACCACACAGCCTCTCACTCGGCCTCTCCCCACCACTGTGGGGCAAAGAGAATCAGGTAAAAGTGAGAAAACTTGTGAGTTGAGATAAGAGCAGTTTAATAGGTAAAGCAAAAGCCATGCATGCAAGTAAGAGAAACAAGGAATTAATTCAGCACTTCCATGGGCAGACAGGTGTTCAGCCATACCCAGGGAAGATGGGTCCATAATGCACAATGGTGACTTGGGAAGATAAATGCCATCACTCTGAACATCCCTGCTTCTTCCCCCAGCTTTATATGCTGAGCAGGACATGATGCAGAATGGAATAACCCTGTCATCAGTTGGGGTCAGCTGTCCCGGCTATGTCCCTTCCCAACTCCTTGTGCTTCCCCAGCCTACTCCCTGATGGGATGGGGTGAGAAATAGAAAAAGCCTTGACTCTGTGCAAGTGCTGCTCAGCAACAGCTGAAACATCCCTCTGTTATTAACATTGTGTTCAGCACAAATCCAAAACACAGCCCCAAACCAGCTACTATGAAGAAAATCAACCGTAGCACAACCGCAACCAGCAAAACTAATATGGAACTTGCTCATCTTCTTACAGTTTGCTTAGTGTTTCTTTTGCTTTTCATATGTCATTTTAGTGTTTTCTGTAACTGAATGTATATGTGTGCAGGGTTTTGTTAGGTGCTTGAAAATCATTTAATTATTTATTCAAAACAGTGTCTGTTTTCAACAGCTTTGAAAATTGGCTGAAGAAAACTTGCTAACATACGTTAAAAATACCAGACAGTTCTCTCTTTAAAAGTGCTAGTATTTTCCACATTTGCATAAACTACCAGGGGCATTGTGTTAAGCTTGTGGTAAGTAGTTGCAGAGACTGGAAAATCTGTGATGGTTTGTTGTAGGCTCACTGAATTATCACTATGCATAGAATGGAAGTGGTACAGGGTTTTCAGAAAAGACACAATGGGATCTGGTAGAGATCTCTAGGGAACTCTTTTAGAGTACTCTGATGTTGCTGACATGTTCTTGACTTTCTGCTTGGATTGATGAGGTGATATGGGGGCATCACATCCTTAAAACTCTCCATGCTATCAGCTTCTTCATTTTGCACAGAAAATGATTATAAGGGTGAATATGTTGCTTTTTTACTGTTGTTACTAGGATTAGTGGATATACTGAGTCTAAATTGCAGCAAGATGTGAAATGGAGCATTCAGATGTATGTCATGACTTCCAGCCATAATACTCCTTCATTCTAGGATGTGTCTTTTCATTTATAGTACTATTCCCCAGATGTTTGCTCATTAAAGTCACTGATGGAGTTTTGTGTTTTAAAAGTAGAGTATGCAGGCAACAGATACTTAAAGATATTCAATGGCAACATCACAAACTTGTACTGATTCTGTGGGACATGGATGGAAGTTGCCATGTCACATTGTTGAAACAGTGTAGTAGTTGCTGTCCTAGAGACTGGGAATTAAATTGGCAGTATTTGCAAGTCTGTTCTGCTGAAGTCTATCACAGTGTTGGGTTTTTTTATTTTTATTTTTATTTGAGTTTTTCATTGAGGGCGGGTTTGTGTTTTTTAGTTTCCTTGTTTTGGTGGGTTTTGGTTGCTTGGTTTTTTTGTTTTGTGGGTTTCTTTGTTTGGGTCTTCCTTTGTTTTTTTTCACTTAGAGTTTTTTTTGAGGGCTTTTTATGCCATTAGTTAACCTATTTCTGAATATACTTTCCTGTAGATTCCAGCAAACTGGGTAAATCCTTCGGGCAAATATCACATTGGCATAAAAAATGGCTATGATATCTATCCTAAAGCTCTTAAGGAGAGAATTCAGGTGAGAAATTGCCTTTTGTTTATGGTCTATAATCGTTTTTCATTGTTCAGTTCTTAATTTTTTTTTTTTTTGAAAACCACAGCATGTGAATTGCTAACACTCTTAAGCTGCTAGCCAGTGCTTGAGAGCTAGTCTCTTACTGTTGTTTATTTTTAGTATGGTCAATTTCTTATGTGACTTTTTCAGAGCAAAGGGAGATGCCTCAGCGATCCATTGAGGAAAAAAATCTAGAAATTACTTATACGTGTTTTTTTCTATGCTTATAGTATTGTATGGGATGTTTTTAGCCGTTGTGTCAAATCAGAATTTTCAGCTTATTCTGGGGGACTTCATACTTTGACATGTATTTGTCAACATATTAAGCAACCTGGTTTTATTTTACAGAAAGAACGCAAGGAAAAACTCTGGGATCCTGTTCACAGACTGGCTCTAGCAGAAGCTTGTAGGAAACAAGAAGAATTTGATGCTGCTCATAACTCTCCCTCACAGGTTTGCAGAAGTCTAAATTTATGAACTTGTTTGCAACAACTTGTTACTGGTTGACAGGATTAAAATATTTCATTAGATAAGTGAAGGAAAGATACTTGTGATTATTTTGGCGGATAACTTAGCAGTGTATCTTCTGATTCATTTAACAAGTCTTTATATGGATGAGTTTGATTTGGTCAGTGTTGTTAACTTTCTTCAATTCTTGTCAAATATGAAAACAGTATTACTTTAAAAAATGTATAGGATACTTTCAGTAAGTTTTATTTTTCATTTAATATACTATTTTTTGAGGCCACCATCCTTGCTGTGTCCGAAGTTGGAATCTTCTAAATATATTCTTTCTTTTGCAAACTACGTACTATTTCAATGAAGTACCAGAAATGCCTCAGGTTATTATTTTATTATTTAACAATCTTTTAAAAAGTTACAACTTTAAGTGTTATGATTGCAGAAGTTGGAAATAGTTTTGCATAATTGGCTGAAAATAAATAGTGCAGTCCTGGGATAGTCTTAACATTCCTGAGGAAGTAATGGAACTAATGTATAGCATCAGAAAGAAACGTAGCATTACCTATCTTGTAGTAACTTTAAAAATATTCTAACTGAATTTTGCTTGCCTTATTAGGCAAATAAGCTAATAAAGGAGGAGCTTCAAAATCAAGTGGAATTGTTGAATTCCTTTGAGAAAAAATACAGTGATCCTGGTCCAGTATATGATTGTCTAGTGTGGAATGATGGTGAGACCTGGAGGTAAATGCCTAAACTTGTCTAAAATGTCTTGTTCTGCATCTAAAACAATAATTTGCATTGAAGACTCTTCATAACTTTTAAATCTGCCCTTTTTATAGAGGTTTTAAATATTTTTTTGCTTTAAACCAATCCTGCTGTATCAATTGAGTTTCTTGACAAAATTCTGATCCCAAGTGAAGATGGAGTAGAAGAAAATTGAAGACAGCATGATATGAGCATAAACTTGAGGGGTTTTCTCCTGAAGCAGAATAAAATCGCTTTGAGTATCCATTGGTGATGGGGGGAAATAAAGGTCAAACCAAAAGAGTATCTGTTCAGACTTTAGGATGGCATGTGGCACATTTCTTGACTGATAATGTGCATCATTCACTAAGACTTCGAGTGTTTGTGTACCAGCCTAGAACAGGTAGCTTTGGTAAAATTTCTTTCGTGATATTGCTTGAATTTTCAGATGCTTGTTTTGCAAAGAGAGGTTTATTTGAAAATCAATGTAGAGATCTTTCTAAGTGTAAACAACCAGGTTTTAAAATAGTGACTTAAAGAAATAAGAGACTGTAAAGACAGAACCAAAATTCTTGAAGTCTTAGTGACATGTTGTGCTGAAGGGGGGAGATAAAACTAAGTTTGCAGCAGATGGAAAGTTGCCTTTTTGTTTGTTTTTGTCAACAGAGCCTGCATAGATACAAGTGAGAGTGGTGACTTAACTAACTGTACAGTGCTGAGAACCTACAAAGAGGCTCAGGAATATGGATCTTTTGGAACATCTGAGATGTTGAATTACTCTGTGAATATATATGATGATGGAAACCTCCTGTCCATTGTGACAAGTGGAGGTAAATCAAAGTAATCTTGAGAACCTTTTGCCACTGAGTAGGTGACATAAGAAGCAGCAATTTGTGTTGGGTCCTGATTCTGGTACTTGGGATGGCTTGAGGCAGCTGTCTTTAATACATCATTCATTAGTATGGCATTTAGGTTTGATACTCGGATTTCCTGAACTATCACTTATAATGACAGCTTATTACAAAATTTGCTTACATTTTTGTCTGAAACTTTGTCAACTTTGTGTACATACACATGTATTGGTAGAATGTATACATTTAGGTACTCTTTTAAGATTTTGCTTCATCTTAAAGCCTAAACTAGAGAGAATCTTCTTTCAAAATACCTTTTTTGGTTTGTTTATTAAATATAAAGAGATGATTGATTTTTAGTTGCTATGTTTTGTGCTTGTACACTTTAAGAATTTTAAATAAGATATCCATGAGCAAAATGGATATTGATCTTTATTTATGTTTATACAAGCTTTTTTGATGATGTCAGGTGTCACTATAGCTGTAGATCCAACCACTCTGAACCCTTGTTGGTGTGCTCTTTAAATAGTCATGCTTTGTTTTGGAAGCATCCAGACTGGTTAGGTGGTATGGATGTATTTGTTTTGAAAAATTCTCTTAATTCATCCCAGAACTATCCCATCTCAGCAGAACTGCAAAGGCAGTTCTGGTTTCAAACTTGTAGGCGGTTTTTTTGAGAGATTACTTTCAGTATTTTTTGACATTTCTGTTACTGTTTTCTTAATCCCTTCTATCTGAGTTGTCTCGGGTGTAATATTCATAACTTTGAGTAGGAGGTGTTGAGCCTTTGAAGTGACTTTTTGTCAGTGGATTTCAATTAATGCTTCATTTCTCTCGGCCTGCTGCCTCCTTTCTCGCCTCAAAAAGCTGTTTGTTTTGTTAAACCTCATACAATTGACCTCAGCCCTCTGATCCAGCCTGTCCAGATCCCTCTATAGGGCCTTCTTATCCTCCAGCAGGTTGACTCCCACCTAACTTGTTGCTGTCTGCAAACTGACAGAGAGTGCTCTCAATCTCTTTGTCCAGATAATTAATATAAGTGTTAAACATGACTGGCCCCACTACTGCGTCCTGGTGAACACCAGTGGTCACTGGTCAGTGACTGGCCACTGACTGGATTTATATGCTTATAGCTCAGTAAGTGAAAATTAGTTGAGTTGTAGTATAATAAATTGGTATAAATGAAGTTCACTAAACATAGACACTTCTCATTTGCATAGGAGCACATGGAACACATGTGGCTAGTATTGCAGCTGGATACTTTCCAGAAGAACCAGAACGAAATGGTGTGGCTCCTGGAGCTCAGATCCTTGCAATCAAGATTGGTGATACGAGACTAAGTACAATGGAAACTGGCACTGGTCTAATAAGAGCTGTGGGTATTGCACTGATTAAATTATTAATCTCAGCAGTGTGACTTAAGTATAGAATATTGAGCCTTTCTGCTCTACTTGCTTATAAACTATTTTTTTATGATTCTACAGTATCACCAACAACAATCTCAACCAAACCACCCTCCCTCAAAAAAAACACACCAAACCAGCTAACACAACAAAAAAAACCCCAACCAAAACCCCACCCAATTAAAAAAACTCTAAAAACAACTATTAAGACTAATATTTTAATATAAAACAAGATTTCTGTTGCATAGAGCACTTACAGAGTTTTCTTAGACTGATGAACATGCGGTGTCTCTGACTATCTTGACACAAGGGAATTTGCTTGCTTGCTTACTGAAAGTTCTTTGTGTTGAGTGTACTTGTTGTAGTTACTTAGATAGCTATAGAATACTTAAATAAATCTAGAATAGACACTAATATGTACCTATTTGGCTGAATTTGTGTTAACTCTTTTTATTAATGATGAAAGGCCCAAGACTTTTTCCATATAAGGAGTTGATGGGGAAAAACTTTACACAAGAGAAGAATCTGAAAAGAGAAAATTATGTTTGTGGCCCATAGAATATTTTGGGATAGCAACATAAAGATGTACAGTAGTGTTTTTGCAACTTTTTGGAGTTCAACTGAAATACACAGGAAAAGAAACATTTTATGTTACTGAGGACAGGCATTCTAGACAATACTGATGATACCTGCAGTTTTCTCCTAGGGTACTATCTTAATTTATAGCTTGGAACATGGCAAGACTAAGGCTGTTCAGGGAGTGGGTTTTTTTAATCCTCTTTGTTCATTGGGAAAGTAGCAAATAGCTGATTGAAGTAAATTAGTAAATTCTGAAGTATATTAGTAAATTCTAGACTCGAAAGTGATTTATCCCTAATTCTTATATATGTAGCAGATCAGTTTAAGCAGACATTTTTGTCATTCCTAAGAGACTTATTCTGTGAATAATATTTACAGTCATGCCTCCAAATTCGTGGGGTTTGAAACTTATGAGGCTCCTGTGCAACATTAAATCTATGAATTCCAGTCGGACATTAATATGGCACATTATTGCCATAAATACGGCAACTTTGCAACCCTGCAAGATCCCAAGGCCCCTTTAAGGCTAGGAGTAGTAGTGTTTTCCTTTTGACTGCAGTGGCTAGCACAAACAGGAGTGCTTTGTCTAAGGCTGTGCGTATCTGTCTAAGGCTGTGCGTATCTGCATATGCATATATGCATATGCAGATACGCGCTGGCAAATCCAGCCTGGCTGCCTTTCTCTGTGTGTAAGCCCATATGTGTGCAGCTATGGAAAAAGGTTTTTATACAGGCTTTCACAATGTTTTAATGTTATGAAACATAGCACGTCTAAAGGCGCAGCGGGACTTACGAACGCCATGTAACCTCCACAGCACTCATAAGGGAGTGATCTGTGGCTGTCCCCAGCAAGCGAGAGGTGCCGCCCACGCTCCTCACCGGCCCGTGCCAGTCCCACCTCACGGGGAGCGGCAGCACTGCCCATCCACGAAGCAGAGCAACCGCACCTGCGTCTACTGGGCATATTTGTGGATGACTGATCAGGATTTGGGCAGAAAATTTTCGTGAATAGTTGAAGCAGCAAATAACCTGGCATGATCAGTCAAGGTATAACTGTATTTTGGCTTTTATTTTTACTTTATCAGATGATAGAAACAATAAGATACAAATGTGATCTTGTCAACTATAGCTATGGAGAAGCAACACACTGGCCAAATTCAGGGTGAGTAGTACTGTAGTTTTAAGTATTTTAATTTCACAGGAGTAGAATTGTAATTGTTGACCTTTGTGTAAATCAGCTGTCACTAAAAATGAGTTGTCCAGGCCCATGTTGATTCAGAAGTGTTAGACACTTGAAGTTTAGGTTTTAAACCATCTTTGAAAGTTAAGTAAACCCATCCAAAAAAGCTATTAATTTATAGTATATATATATAAGTCTATTATAAAATTAATACATACAAATTCCATTTTAGAGTAGTAAGGAATTTTTGGAGGTGCAACATCCTGTAATTTGTATGGTGGTTTTTGAAAACCAAAGATCTCTACATAGCTGTTATTCCTTTTAAAACTAGCAGATATTTTTGTGGTCAGCTTTTGTACTGGAGCTGCCTCTGCTAGGTGTGGGAAGCAGCCTGCATAGTATTTGTTGTTTGCTGCCTGCTCAGAGCTTCTACTAGAAATGGGAGGTTTGTCCTGTGGAAGAAAGAAATATTGTTGATTGAGTTACTTGGTTTTTTATCTCATACTTCAGGAGAATCTGTGAAGTAATTAATGAAGCAGTGTTGAAACACAACGTGATCTATGTTTCGAGTGCAGGAAATAACGGTCCTTGCCTTTCTACGGTAGGATGTCCTGGTGGAACTACATCTAGTGTAATAGGTAAATAATTTGTTTTGAAAAAAATATTTGACAATATTCAGTTTCTGTCTTTTTCCAACTTTGTAATTGTGTTGCATGTTTGATTGCTGAACTTAATCTGAAATCTTGTCAGACTGCTTGGCTACAAGATCAGTTCTGAGGGAGGCACTTGTTACATGCTTAGGTATACAAATTTAGATTAACTTCTTACAATTCTTGCAAGACCTTATGTAGAAAAGGGGTGTAGAAGGCAAGTGGTCTTGATTTGATGTGACTTTGTATTAAATTTGCAAAAGACTTATTTGAACATTTCAGGATTAGTTTTTTAAGTGAAATTTAAGAGGCTCACCACTTTGCTCAGAGTAATAGCTGCTGGTAAATGTAACTTGTAAAAAAATATGATTCCAAGTTGAATTCTAGTTTATCTTCTGGAAAGTCTTGCTGTTTGAATATAAAATAAGGCCATATTGGGGCCTAGACAATTCACTGTAGAGGAGGAATTCTTCCAGCAGCAGTATACCACTTCTGTGCAAGTCAACTACTGGCATAAAAATTGTTTTTCTGATGAACTGATGTATTTTTTTATTTTAGTGAAAGATTGAATTATAAGACTTACCCACAATTGCTAGATGTTTGGCTAACTTACTTCATTTTTATGTAAACCTCTGTTGCCTCATTATTGCATTACACAAGATACTTGTCAAGTCTCAGAAATCTCATGCCAGAAGGCTAGCATAAAGTCTTGAAAGCTGGAGAACTGCTATTTCAGGGCAGCTAGTAGAAGTAATGCTGATTACTTTCTAAAAGTTCATCTGCAATTACAGTGAATCCTCCCTGTATCGCAACTTCTCCTTCACGACCTCGCCCATTTGTGAAGCAATTTTTTTGCAGTCCGACTTCCGGGGTCTGCGAACTTCCCCAGAGCACGCATGCTCAGTGCCTCTGCTTTGCCAAGGGGCGGTGCCGGCTCTCCCTGTGAGATGGGATGGGTCCGCCCCCCGGGCTGGGCACGCAGGGACGGCGCGCAGTTTCTTAGCCGGTTTCTCCGGCTAAGCCTGGCGTTTATAGCCCCGCAGGAGCCCCGGCGAGCCGGCAGCCACGGCCCTGCAGCAGCCCCAGCCCCACGGCAGCCCCGGTGGCCCGAGATGCCATGCCGGGACGCCGTTGGCACGCGCATCGGGGTCGGGGTGTGCGAGCTGCAGTGCGGGGTTTGTGCTGTGGAGCGCAGCCGCAGCAGCCCGGAAAAGCCAACAGATTCTTGGGAGGGGGTCTCCCGAGTCAGAGGGGGCTCAGAAACTGTTCCCTTTGCTTCCCCATGCTCAGCGAGTCCAAGGGGAGAACCAGCAAAGTGCCTGAAGCCCTGCAGAGTTCTGGGCGGTGGGGCAATGGGCGTGGCCTGCATGCATATTAACGACCTGCCATTCTTTGCGAAATTAATATTTCGCGAGGGCTGTCGCCTGTCCCTTTCCTCGCGATGGAGGAGGTATAACTGTAGTTCTCTACTGAGACGAGGGGTAGAACTGGAACTAACAAGCTCTTTTCAGATCTGCATTAGCTTTGCTCTTACATTGCATCTGCTTTGTCAATTCAGCTTACTTGTTGTATCACTCTAGAGGCTGTTTTATCCACTCTACATCCCAGTAGCTTTCTCCTTGTCCTCCATCTGGAGCAAAGCAACAGGATTTTCTTTGGGTTTTGCGGTTAAAGTGAAGTATAGCTGACAGGTTGGCTTAGTTTACAAAGACATGGGTATGGGCCTTGCCAAATGAGATGGAAAATGTGCATTTCTGGTTTTTTGTGTCCAATAAGAATACTAATGATTAATTGAAATCACAGAAATATTTTACCCTTTAATAAAAATTCATATTGCATCTAAAATGTTTTTTGCAGGTGTTGGTGCCTATGTATCACCTGACATGATGGTTGCTGAATACTCTTTAAGAGAAAAACTGCCGGCAAATCAATATACTTGGTCATCCAGAGGGCCTAGGTAGGTTATGCTCATAGAACAAATCCATTACTTTGAGGTGATTCAAAATCTAAAATTTGTCATTAATACCAGAATAAAAGCATTTCTTTGTGTAGAAAGTGCACAGATAACCTGCTCTTCTGAGAAGGCCTTTGTATGTTGCGCTTTAGAACCCCTGAGAGGAATACCACTGAACTGCCTCAGCACAACCTATATTTTTCAGGAAAGTGTATTTGGGTGCAGACCTATTCAGAGATGATAAAAAGTTTCTGAAAAGCTGTTTGGAAATTTGTTTAATTTATTTTTTCCAAAAGATTTTTTCCATAGCATTTATTTCATTAAGTTACTGTGATGAAGTTAAATATTCTGGAAGTGTTGATGATTAAAAGAAATACTGCAGTGGTGTTACTTCTGACTTCACTCACCTTACTGTGATGGCACAACTTAGCAAAAGGTTTTGCTTGAGACCAGTAGAGTTGTGACTGGGCAGAGAAAAATTGCTTTCTATGTCACACAATAGAAAGTGATCTCAACTGTAAAAGAAAATTTAGGGGCAATGTAAACTTTAATTTTTATGTTATGTCTCAGAGGCATTTGGTAATACAGTCAACCTTTTCTACTTCATGGTTCCCCATTTGCAGCCTCACCTCTTTGTGGTATGATTTTTCTGTGATTGAGGAGCTCCGTTTCGTGGTGCACTCACGACTTCACCTGTGCGAAATGACACGTATTAATATTCAAATTAGGTAGTTGTATTCAAATTAGCCCTGCCCACCACACTGCATGGACTGTTGGTCTGCCAGTGCCACCCACCTAATGCCACAGCACTTGGAGTGGATAGCAAGCGCACAGCCTGCCCTGCTCCTCGCGGAGAAGCTGTGCTGTGAGCGGGTTACCCGCCCCACAGCGCTTGTAGTGGGGAAGGAGCACTCCACCTACGCAGCCCACCCCGCATGGGCAGCCATGATGCTGAGGCAGAGAACGCAGCAGAGATCACCCCTGTCCCATCTGGTCAGTCCCTAGGAAGCTAGACAGAGGCTCCCTAAAAGCACGCATAAGCTGCCACAGCGAGTCCAGCCTGGAGCTGTACTTCTGACCCCTCCCCAGCATGTTCCCTTCCCTGACGGCAGCAGAGAACACGGGGGGACAAAGACACCGCTGCTTTTATGGGTTTTTTTTTCCTCTTAAGTCTGCTCCGTTTCTCCACTGTGCAGAGTCAAAACATTACAGCAGTATACAAACTGTACGTACCTTTCTTGGTATTGTGTCCAGTTCTGGGCCCCTCAATTTAAGAAAGATGTTGAGGTGCTGGAACAAGTCCAGAGAAGGGCAACAAGGATGATTAAGGGGCTGGAGGATAAGCCCTATGAGGAGTGGCTCAGGGAGCTGGGTCTGTTTATTCTGGAAAAGANTTTAGACATATGAAACTGTTAGTGTGGTATTTAAGTACCCGATAATACCCCACTTCTCCACAAAACCCAATAGTTTGGGCTCAGTGCTGTCCTTATTCAAGCAACACAATTTTTATCTATTCAGAGCAAGAAAGTTGGAGTATATCTGGCTCATAGACTTGAGAAATAGGTTCTGCTTTAACTGTGCCATACATCCTTGCTCTATTAAATATGCTTGTGAAAGATAGGCCCAGCTAATCTTGATCCAGCTCTTAACATTCCTTTTTTTTATGTGTGTGTGTTCTCCACCTGCCATCCTTGTTTCAGGTTCTGTGTTGTAATGCAGAACTTGACCTGGTAGTGAACTGTTAACATGGAAAATTAAACATCTGGATTTTGGATCTTTTCTAGCCTTCCTCTCCCTCTTACTATTTTTCTTTAAAAATAATAACCATTGAATAGGCTATATAAAATACTGGTTTATGTATTGAAGTGTTTAATAGGTTTGTTTTTGTGCATTTTCTAATTCTGGAAGATACTCTGCTGGCTAAACTAAGGAGTATTGAAGGAGTGAAAATTTAGAAACTTTCCACTGTAAAATAGGCATAGCTGATGATTGATGTGACATTTTAGATTTACTTGGTGACATGCTTTATCTTGGTTTAATGGCTTAATGGATTTAATGAAGTACGTAATGTATTGCAAATGTTCCCTAAATTTATAAGTTCAAGATAAAGTGTGTAAAAAAAAAAAAACAAACAAACCAAGTTTTGGTTTTTAACCATTTTTTTTTTAACACTAGCACTGATGGAGCCCTTGGAGTAAGTATCAGTGCCCCAGGAGGTGCTATTGCTTCTGTTCCAAACTGGACTTTGCGAGGAACACAACTCATGAATGGGACATCCATGTCTTCTCCCAATGCATGTGGAGGCATTGCCTTAGTATTGTCAGGTAATGTACTAATATGTTAAATTTAGATGGGTCGTCTGAAAGAAATAGTGTTTCCTCTTAAAAAGCACTGTAGCTTTCAAGTTTTTGTTGTTTCCAATAATACCCTTATTTTTAATTCCAGGACTCAAAGCTAATGGTGTTCATTACACTGTTCATTCTGTCAGAAGAGCTTTAGAAAATACTGCAGTGAAAGCTGAAAACATAGAAGTATTTGCACAAGGACATGGTATTATTCAGGTACTTGCTAACAAAAACCCCAACATAATATAAATAACTGTCGGTGGAAAACTAACCCACAAAAAAAGCCTCTTTCTAGGTGATCTCACTCAGTTTGCTCCCATGCTACTTGATTCTCAGATCTGACTGAGGCAGGCAAAGGGAAAGTGGAGGCAAAGTGGGAGGGGCGGAGGAATGAGAAAGTTCTCCTAGTTTCAGCATGCAGTTACTGTAGAATAACTGTTAACTGGGCACATTCTTAAGCTGATCGGAAAGATACATGGACATAAAAGTGGGATTGTAGATTTTTATCACCCACGTGTGAATTTGGGTGCCTAAATTCTGTCCTAATGTTCAAAAATGTTTTTATGTATTGTCAGAGAGAGAGAGATGAACTTGTTTTGTCCAGACAAAAGCTGGAACTGTAAGTTCTGGGCAGTGAAAATAGAAACCCACGCTGGTTTACAGGGGAGTATAGCTGCAGTGACTGCTGTGAGCCTGCACTGAAGTTCTCATTATATACTGTGGACTTCTGAGTAGCTTGGCAATCTGTGATGTGATCCTTTGTATTATGAGGGGACACGGAATTAGTGTCTCCCTATGAATTATAGTCTACAGAGCTGCTGCTGTTTTTTGCCTACAGTCACTTCCATCCTAGTCAGATAGAAGTACTTAAATTTTTCTGTCGTGCTTCAAGATGCTAGATATTAAGTGCTTAGCCCTAAACTCATGTTCTGGAGATGCTAGAATGTAGTAGGTAATGTCTGCTAAGCACATCTGTAATGCTCAGTTTGATCCAAAAGGCAGAAATGATGGTAGCTGTATAAAATTTATTACTGCGGAAAAATGAAATGCACCTCTTATAGGTGGTGTTTTAGTAGCCTGTGATTAAAGCATGCGTTAAAATGTGGTTAGAACTGATTGGTGAGCAAGGAGCACTGTTGTATGTCCACTTGTCTCAAAGGAGAGTACCCTAATCTTCTCTGGTGAAGGTACCCTGCTGTCAAGTAGGAGAGAATGTAAGATTTTTGTAGTCAGTGAGATATCAAGCAAGGTAGAAGGGTGTCTTTTTAGAACAAAAGCTGAATTTGTCATGTAAGTTTACTCTGACAACTCATTTACTTAGACCCAGGACTGGATTTCGTGACTTGATTTTCTTATTTCATACCAATTCATAAAACCTATACGGGGCATCCCATATTGCTTATCTCTTGAGTTGCTCAACCTTTTGTTGTGTAAAAGTTTTAAATGTTTGACTAGTGTGGAAAGGTCACCTAAATTTGGGTCTTGAAATCGTCTTTGTCTTTGAAGTCATCCCTGACAACTTATGTTTTGAATCTTTTGATGGATTTGTAGCAGGGGAGACTTGGCCTTCTTTTTTTAATTACAGTCATACCTCTGGATTCACGGATTTCGGTCTTGGTGGGCTCCCACAAAATGTTAAATCCGTGAATTTGGGTCAGACATTAATATGGCAAATTATTACCATAAATATGGCAACTTTCGACACTGCAACATTCAGGGGCCCCTTACAATGTGGAGAGAGTAGAAGGTAGGAGTTTTTTCCCTGTAACTGCAGCGGCTACCACAGACAGGAGTGCTTTGTCTGAGGCTATGCATATGCACATATGCGCTGGCAAGTCCAGACTGGGCTGGAACGGCTGAATGGGACCCAAGTTTAAGGCTTCCTCACTTATGGCAGGGATGGGCCGGCAGCCAGGGCCAGGGCTGGCCACTGTAGCACCATGCTGTCCCGCGGAACTATACCCCGCTCCGCAAATCACTAAGTCAGGATTGCGGCAAAAATTACCACGGCTCACTGAGGCTGTGAATATGACAGCGCAAATTACTGAGGTATGGCTGTATTTAAAATGTTCTTGGCTTGCTTTGCCCTGTGTGACTGTTGTAGACTGAAATGGTTGCCTTGTTTTCTGTGTTGGGTATCATGCAAGTACATGTTGCTCAGGTAGCATGGGAGATACCTAATTAGGTGTTTATTGCTGTCCTTGCTGAACACTTCATATTGAAGATAATATGCATAAATTACTGTGAAGTTGAAATTTGTTAATTAAGAACATGTTCTTTCTAACAGGTTGATAAAGCCTATGACTACCTCATTCAGAATTCATCATTCACCAATAACATCGGCTTTACCGTTACTGTTGGCAGCAACCGTGGAATCTACCTCAGAGATCCGGCCCAGACAGCAGCACCATCTGATCATGGGGTTGGCATAGAGCCTGTCTTTCCTGAGAATACAGGTAGGAAACAGCTTTTGTGTGTGCAGGTAGGTGGAGTCATACAAATGTAATCTTGAAACAAAACACTGTGATGATGAGGAATGATAGGAATCTGTGTTGTAGTAAATGAAGGCATGCAACTAAAACTTTTCCATTCTAACCTCAGACTTGTAACTGCAGCACGTTCATGTTTCAAGGGACTCTGTTGCTTCATTCTTGCTCTCATTGAAAGAAAGAGATCTCTTTTTGTTCTGTAGAAAGTTAAAGTGAAGATCTAGGGAAAAATACGAAAAAATAAATATCCCTAATGTTTAATGACACTGTAGAACTTGGGTGCTTTTATTGTAGATAACTCTTAACAAAGGATGATTACTGTTCTAAAGATGGAAGCGCTCAGCCAGGAATTAGTTTCTCAGATATTTAAAGACTGTGTATTTTGATTTGGACTTCCAAGTTTCCACAACCTAAGAAAAATGTTGTTTAGTGGACTAGACTTCCATTCAGTATCTGCGGCATGATTTACATAAATACAATTGGTCCTCTTGCATTTCACTCCCCTCATGTTGCGGCTTCAGATCTTAGCGGCATGATTTTTTAGCAATGAAGGAGGCCCCTTTTTACAACTGCGCATGTGCGACTTGCCGCTTTGGCGGTGGCGCGGCTGCCTGCGCCAATCCGCCGGTGCTGGCAGTGGCTCTGCTTCGCCACCTCCCCCCCCCAACCCGGGATCTGCCGCTTTGCCAACCCCCCTCCGGGCACAGCCACCATGGCAACCGATACACAGCAACACAGTGCCGAGAAACAGCGCTGGAGATTGTCTGAGGGTGCGGGGCAAAGTTGCATATTAATGAGCTGCCATTCTACACAGAAATAGGGCTTTGCGGAGCCCAATTAAGATCTTTTTTTCTGTAAACTATTTTGCCCTGCTTTGTTTCATAAAAACTGGAACTCACTGACAGACTCAACATGTGACACAAAGAAATGAAGTAATCACACATTAGACTCTTCTGCAGGATGCAAACAATCTGAAAACAATTAGACATTTGTAGTGGATGAGTGGCTTGTAGCATGATGTTGTTTCCCAAGTACCTGTCCAATTATTTTCTATGCTGTATCTGGTGTCTTCAGCAAGACCAAGTTTGAGAAACTATATTAAGTGGTTAAGGGGGGCTCACTGCTCAATCTGTCTGTTGAAGCTCTCTGAACTTCTCGTATACCCGTAAGGGAATTGCATCTGATAACAGAGCGCTCTTTTCTCTAATCCAGATGTGATGAAATGTCTGAAAATTACACTAAGCTTAATTGGGACCAGGAAACCTGGAAAAAGCTTTTCAAAGTGTCGTCTTTGGAGCAAGAGAGAGCTAGTTTTTAATATCTGAAACATTTCAACTGGGTTGGATACTTTGCAAGCAGTCAGATTCTATAAATTAGCTTCTATGTAAAAACAGCCCAACTAGGCTTCAAACAAGGTCAGACTAGACTCGTAATTTTTTTATAGATTTTTCTTCTTGCTTAGGTTGCTCTATGATGTAATTTGGTAATTAGTATAACATTCAGCATCAATGTGATGGCTTTTTATTGTATTTCTCTGCATTCTGCAAGACTTTATCTATAGAAGGAAGTTCATACCTGCTTCCAGGCTATGTTGTGGGTAATTGGAACGTTGCTTACCATCCTGCCTTTGAATTTGTCAGGTTTGATTGTTCCAGAGGGGAGGAATTTCAACATTGGGTACAAACTTTTTACTTTATGGCATACATACTCAGTTTTCCTGCAGTTAAAAGAAGTAATATAGAACACTGTCCTTTGTGCAGCATCCACTTTAGTACAGTGGTGAGTGTCCCCACCTCTCATGCGGGAGACTGAGGTTTGATTCTCACCAGGGAGGCAGTGGTGCTGTTTGAGTTGGACTTGACGATCCTTGTGGATCCCTTCCATCTCGGAACATTCTGTGATCTGACATCCAGGCTCCTTAAGGAATTTATTTCTATTACATTTTATTGATGTGTGCATTTTAATAGTAAATACTATCTTAGAGTAGACTATGGGCCCGTATTTGTGTTTCTGAATTGTTTCTCAAATCTGTTTCTTGACAGAAAATACTGAAAGAATATCTCTCCAGCTTCATTTAGCTTTAACTTCAAATGCACCGTGGGTCCAGTGTCCAAGTCACTTAGAGCTTATGAACCAATGTCGACACATAAATATTCGTGTGGACCCTCGTGGCTTGAGAGAAGGAGTCCATTATACAGAGGTGTGGAAGCATCGGTGTTCTAAGCCAGATTGTGTGCTCTTTCCTTTTCATGTGGTCTCTATCAACTTTTTTAGAATTAATTTTTAAGGAAATAAAGTCTATACGCTGTACAGACCAGAAAATAGTGCCACACTCCATTTCACTCTACAGGCTGAAGCTAGGGTTCAGCTTGTAGATTGTTACACTGTACAATGTTGTATAACACATGCCAGTAGGACTTTGAGTATCTGTGTTTAAAAAAAAAACATACAGAAAACATAAACCAAATAAATAACCATTGATTAAGACATTTTTCCTCTGTATATGTTTTAACCTTTCACTATCTGTCTTAATTGTGTGGTATTCTTGTGGTTAGAAGATTCCTGGTGTTACTGAGGCCTTTAATATTTCTTTCTTAGTGATGTCTTAAGGACTGGCGTGGCTTTTGTGAAGTTGCCATGCAGTTCTTAAATGGACCCAAGATTTTGGTTTAAAAGTTGCTTGGGTACAACCATGTAACATTTTCTTGTTTCCTCTTCTCTACTACATCCCATTTTCAAAGGTGAAGGAGAAAAATGTGTGGTAATGAGTGTACAGTAGAAGATGTAGCTGGCTTTTAGCATCTGCATTTAAATTAAATAAGAAAGCCATTAAATTTCTCATGCTGTGCCCACTTAAGATGTTTAGAGTTGCAAGTCTTCTATGGTACCACTGAGGACATTTTAGCAAAGTCACTGTGAGAGTGGAATGGTTGCCCAGAGAAGCTGTTGGATGCCCCATTCCTGGAAGTGTTCAAGGCCAGGTTGGATGAGGCTCTGATAGTGGAATAGGTCTCTGCCCATGGTAGAGGGGTTGGAACTAGGTAATCTTTAAGATCCCTTCCAACTCAAACCATTATGTGATACTGTGCTTGAACATAGTTTTCAGAGATAGTATTTAAAGCTTGACTGTGAAAGACACGGTAAATCAAACTGTATTTTTTCAAACATAATCCTGGAAGTCAAGGATACAAATATTTTTTTGTGTAACAATAAAAATAGCTGAACTGAAATAAGTCTGTTTGGGACTAATTCTGAGTTGAAATTAGGTTGAGCTTTTGATATAGGGGCTATTGAATGTATGTTGAAAGCTTGAAAACTTTTTGGGAAAGACTAAAATGAGTCCAAGTATGAAAATTAATTTTTTTTCTTAGGGTTTGTTGCTGGTTTGCTGTATCTAGAGTGACAGCAGTCAAATTACCTTTTCTCCTCGGTGATTACTACAAGTATTCAAAATACTCTGCAACTAGTTTAAGTTGAATGTTGTCTTTTGCAGTTTAATTTTGACCAAAGGCTTTAAGCAGTTGTATTTTATTTTTTTAGGTGTGTGGATATGATACAGGAACACCTAATGCAGGCCCTCTCTTCAGAGTTCCAGTCACAGTTGTTATACCAACAAGGTCAGTAATCCCAGAATTCTGGGATTTCTTGAACTTACTACTAACTTTTTTCAGAGAGTAGACACCTGAAAAGATTCTTACAGTGGACTTCAGCTGTGGCATTTTTGTAGTTTTGTTCCTGACTGCCAGGAGGCAGTGTATTCATGTTGGTCAGCTGAGGTTTGTTTTTTCATTTCTACCTACTAGAGTATGTAGAGGCAGAGGGCATCATCTGCCCATTGTTCATTGGGATAAACTTTAATATGGTGAATTTAGTGTTGTGCCTGTCCTTGGTTTAAACATATGACTTTGGCAGTGTTGACAGGGGAGGGGAGTACAGTCAACCCCCTTCCACTTCGCGCCCCCCATATTGCGGCTTCATATCTTAGCAGTGTGATTTTTCAGCGATTAAGGAGGCCTGTTCAACAACTGCGTGTGCATGAGCTGACACGCGTGAATATTCAAATGTTCGACTCAACCCGCTCCACGCTGAGCAAGAAGGCTATAGCNTTCATTAGACCTATTTGATGAACAATTTGCCCGTGGTGGGTGGTGGTAGGGAAACAAGCTGTTCCCTACTTTGTTCGTGAAGGTACTGCTTCCTTCATACCTTAGCTCACATNCACTTGTGCGCCCACGCTACGGCGGCCCTCCCTATCCCTCTCTGCTGTATTACGAGCAAGAAGGCTATGGCGGGTCCCCCGCTGGTGCTCCTGCACTGTGCCAGACCTCCTTATCCCACTCCGCTGAGAGTGCCACCGCTGTGGCAGGTCTGCTCTGAGCAGCATCCCATTCCACTCATAGTGAAGAGGCTGTGTGCAGTTACGAAAGATTCACATACTTTCAGGTTAGACGTGGTGTCCGAGAGTTGCTCGAATGACTCTCTGAGACATACTCATCTACCCCGAGTATGGAGAGACCACGTCTATCCACCTGGAGAGACACCAGGACAGTGGCGCAGGCAGCTCCCCCACACCNTCACAGCTTGTTTGACTACTGTTTGTGTTTTCCTTTTGACCTACAGAGTAGAGGAATCATCAGGCTATGACCTGAAATATACAGATGTTCATTTTAAACCTGGTCAGATCCGAAGGCACTTCATTGATGTTCCACAGGGATCTACGTGGGCTGGTAAGAAAAATAACCATTTTAACTACATTGCATCTTTCAGACTTGATGAAGTTGTTTTTAAATCATTCTGAGTTTTGCCTGAATCAAGGATTTGCCTGAAGGATTTGTTCCCCTGGATGCATAAAATATTTGTTCGATTTTAAACTCTTAAAGGAGTTATTAAGAATTATCTCATGTGTTTTGGTATAGTAGGATCATGATTCTCAGTCTTAAAGAAACAGCAAGTAATAATCTGAAGTGATTTCATATATCTAGAGGAATACCTTGTGTTTATGGAAATGTGTTACTGTCTGAGGTTTGTCTAGTTTTTAAAGTGTGACTAAAGAAAATTGTGGTTTTTCATTATGGGCAAGTAGCTCAGAATTTTGCAAGAAGGAAAAAAAAGGGGTTTTGCCTTGTCTTTTTGTGTAAGATGTATAATCTTTTCAAAAATCTTTCATTTAGACTGAAGTTAGTGACAGGGCTTTTAATTTAGAATTCAACAGTCTGTCTTGCAGTCTTATACATATTATATATCTGTACTATCTGATTAATTTTTACCATTTAGTCATGTTTCTCTTTACTGTTCTCTAAACTTAGCTAGTTTGCCTTGATCTGAAGGTCTTTGAAAGTAACTGATGTAGAACTGTTTTATCACACATAGAGTCACGTGGGGTACTGCATGACTTCTTAAATTACGAATTACTTAGGAAAGTGGTGTTTCTCTGGTGAATCTCTGCTTTCCTTTTAAAATTCCTGCGTCTCAGAACTAAATTTAATTTCTTTTTGTTTACCTAGAAGTGACGGTGTGTTCATGTTCACCTGATGTGACTGCAAAATTTGTGCTTCATGCTGTTCAGCTAGTGAAACAAAAAGCATATAGAAGTCATGAGTTCTACAAATTTTCATCCTTACCAGAAAAAGGATCAGTGACTGAAGCATTTCCTGTCTTAGTAAGTTCCTTTAGAGTGGTTTGGGATAAATAATGTATCTGTGCAGTATAACATAACTTGTTCTGGATTTTTTTTTTCCAAATAAAAATTCCAAACCCAAGAGGTCGTGTTTGTTACAGTAGTGAATGCATCCGATTTTCAGTTTTAAAAACATCTCTAATAACTTGCTAGTGCTTCTGAGCTATTTAGTAATATAATGCACATGAACACCTTCAATTTATTTGTACTTGTTTATACAAAGCAGTTTATTTCCCTTTCATATAGGAGCAATGACTTTTTGGATAGCTGTAGTTCAGCGTATTTTGGCTTCAGTGGTTAAGGCAGGAATCTGGGACATCTCCTTGATGCTGAAGCCAGGTGATGGCTGGTACAACAGGCTTGCCTTGGATAATGCTAGCTCAAGAGTCAAAAAGGCAACGAGGGAATAAGCTAACAGCTCGGGGGCTGGGATAACAGAGCTGCCTCCTAAAGTTTGTCCCCTGCCTTGCTCAATTTAGTTGTACAGTTATACCCCCTCCATCGCAAGGAAAGGGACAGGCGATGGCCCTCGCAAAACCCTAACCTNCGGCACCGCCCCTCGGTGGAGCAGAGGCACAGCGCATGCGCGAGCTGCAAAATTTCGCAAATGGTGTAATCAAAACTGTGATAAATTCACATCGCAAATGCGCGGGGTCGTAATGGAGAGGTCGTGATGCAGCGGGGATTCACTGTATAGCTCTAAAGCTTAAGACTAGTTATAATTTCTGTGCTATTCAGTCACACTGTGAAAATGTCAGGTGGGGGATGATAAGCTGGGTTGGTCCCACTGACACATTATGAATTTTATCATGTTACCTATTTAAACAAAAAGCAAAAAACCCTACCAAACAGACAAAACCAAAACAAACCCAAACATCTCAATCTTTGTGTCATTATCTTAGGCAGAGACTGGGATCTCTTTCCTGAAACAGGTTTTCTAGGGCACACATAGGAAAGGCATCTATGAACTAACCTGTCTGCCTAGTTTGAAGGATAGCAAAGGAAGGTGTAACCTTAAAGTTGTACCTTTCTGTGTAGGGTATACCCCAGCACTCTGTTTCAACAAAACAGGATGACTGATGAATGTATCAGAACAGACTTATGTTTTCAGAACCACGTATTAATGTCTTACTTGGTACAGTACAAATCTTTGCAATTGGAGTAAACTGGACATGAGGTGTTTTTTGAGCTGTACTCCGATGTTTTTGTTTGCTTGGGATGAGGGAGGTTGGGATCAATTGAAGAGAAAGATGGGAGCTTGAGTCTAACTTTGTGCTTTTACTTACCTAGGCTGGAAAAACCATTGAATTTTGTGTTGCTCGGTGGTGGGCAAGCCTTAGTGATGTTAGCATTAATTACACAATTTCTTTCCATGGTGTACTTTGTGCTGCTCCTCAACTAAACATGGTAAGTTTTCCAGTGTTTATTTTGAGTTATTCTGAAATCTTACAGTACCTCAGCAAAAAGCTTTTCTTCCTTCTTCCTGTGTTTAGAAAGAGTAAAAGTAGCTTTATACATAGGACATTTGTGTTCTCTCTTAAAAATTTCTAAATAGGAGTTCAGTTCCATAGAACTGCCCATTACCATTATTTATGATTCTTTCCTTTACCTTTTTGTTATCAATCAGTAGCAGGAAAAGAAAGGGAAAAACCCCAAACAAAATCCCTAAACTCAACACTAATAGAAAAAACATACTAGTGTAAGCATATTTATAATTTCAGCCTCTTAGTAAGGGTTTGTGAAAATATACTTTGCTGGGCCCACAGTTCTTTAACTTGAATATACAGACTGCTGTTCCTAAAAAGACAATACGCTCAATACAATATTTCATTAACATGTGTTTTTTGTTCAGTGTTTTATTAGGATGTGCTCATTGGTTTGATATTCATCATTTAGGGCAGTTGAAAGCACAGGGTCAGTGTCACGTTTCCTGTGGCTTAAAAATGTCAGCATCATAATATTTACAGGATTTTGTCTTGGTCCTGTGTTCCTTACTGTCATATGCAGCCTGGCTTGGCTTGACACTGCCTCCCTCAGGAGAGACCTCTGAGAGCTGACATGGCAATACCTACCGGAAGCACCACCATGCGAATTTATAGCTGTCCAGTGGCTGAATTTGTATTTAATCAGGCTCTAAGAGCTGAATAAATGGTTGGAAAAAAAATAAAAAAGAGTAGGTGCAGTGTGCTAAGATATCAGGTCTTGAATTGGTAGAGCAGAAAAAGAAGGAACTGGTGGTGGTGGTGTGCACAGCAGCTGCCACCACCCTGGCACTTACATCAGACAAATAATGCAGAGTTTAAAATGAGAGAATATGAACAGTTTTGCCTTTTTTTCTTGAGTACTGGTAACTTTCTTAAAGTAAGTTTTAGTAATGCTCATAAACCAGTATCTTTGTAATTGGATACTGCTAAAAAGAAAGTTTTCAAATTATTTTGCTGATGACTAAGTCTTAGTATGTAGCATTGTCTCTCTTTTGCATCTATTCTGTAAATAATAATCCTAAGGAGCACCATAAAACACTTGCTTTAATATTCTAGATGAATCGCACTTGTATATATGTAATTACATATTGGAAGGAAGTCATCCCAAATGCACAAAATCCAGTCCTGCTCAAAGTATGACTTGTCAGTTCTGTACAAAGTATTTAAATTATGAAGGGGAAAACATAGAGATAAAAATTTAGCTCCAGTTGCTAAAGTTGGCAAGTTAGAATATCTGCTGTTGTGACACTTTCAGAATCATGCACTATTACTTGTTGAAGTATATAAATAATTACAGCTTGTGTTGTATTTTTGAAGGATATAACAGGTGGTCCACATCTGATAGTCTAAGTGCACAGAAGCATAATTGTTATGTATTCTTTTTAGCATGCTTCAGAAGGCATCGTACGATTTGATGTTCAGTCGCTGTTGAAATATGAAGATATTGCTCCATGCATAAATTTGAAAAGCTGGGTTCAAACACTCAGGTAAAGTTTCTGGGGAACTGTTTTGGGAGAGTGGGAAAACTGTCTGTATGTAGGGTTAAAACAGTAACACATTAACAGTGAAGTTCAGGATTATAACAATATTCTTGTCAAATTGAAAGTGGCTTTGGAATTAATGAAATTAATTCTTACAGCATTCTCTTTTTGGTTTTTTTTAACCTGACTTTTTCCCATACAAATTAGTTTCCTTAAGCTAATTAAAAAAAAATTACAAAAATATTCCATTGCCTCCAAAGGAGACGCTTAGAGGTAAAAGACATTTCAGTGTCTAAAGAAACCAGTTGTAGAGTTATTTGGTGCTACTGTTTGTTGGCTTGGGTTTGGAGTTTTCTTTAAGCAACTGCTTCAGGTCCTGCTGAATTTTAATCTGGGAAGAATGTCTTTTCTCTCTTGCTTGGTTAGAAGTGTTTTTGTAGGATCTGGTACAGGATTTTTTGTGGAAAGCTGAGTTAATCTTGTTTGTGTTTATGTAGTTTGACATATGCTGATTTGGAGGAAAAGCTTTGTTGGAAAATTCCTAAATGGTGCAGCAATCATTAAAGTTAGTCCCTTCTAAAGGATAAAGAAATGCCATGTGGTTGAAGTGGCACTTTTAAGATGTGGGACAGACAATTTCATAGTGCTCAGTAATCCAAAGTTTTCCTTTATTTGGGCCTGTTGATGGACACCTTGGGGCTCTTGTCTGGGACTATTGGATACTTGTAACTGGAACTGAGGTCACTAGGAGTTTAATGAACATGTCACCTAATGCTAGATTCAGAAATACTCCATTTGTTGTGCCTTAAAGTGAGGAAATAAGAGTTCCCTAGTATAGCTTTGCCTCATTCTTAGTTGGAACACTGGAAATGCTCTTAACTCCTTGTAATATTTAAGGCACTCACCTGACTATAAATGAACTTCAATTAAGTAAACTATGGAGAAATGTTTATGTATTTAAGTTAAGGCATGAATAGTGTCTCTTGAATGAACTACTGAGTCATTACACGGAGGAAAAAGTACTGAATGACTTTTCGTTCTGTCTCTTGTTTCAAATGCTCAGAGACTGGGTGAATGCTAGGGAGACGTGACATATGTGGTATTACTCGGTTCTTAAGTCTTCTGTCAGCAGTCAATTTAGTGTCTGGCAGACTGGGAAACCTGGGTTATACGGATATGTGGTCTGACACAGCACATGCATCTTACTGGGTGACTGGTTCGTGCTTTTGGCAATGAAAGAGCTGACAGAACCTTGCAGAAAAGTTCTTGTCATGTAGTTAAAAGTTGTCAGATTGAAAGAATTAAATGTAAACCTAAATGATGCCAGGCCACCCTCATTCTGATGAGGGGGTGGGGTGGTGGGTGGGGCTCATTTGCATATGCATCATCTGCTGCTCTTCATTAAATTCAGCTTTTGCAGGAGTCTTCCAGTCCTGGAGCCCCACGAAATTCAAGGGAATACTGTAGTTTTATCTGAGGAATTTATGCTGCCAGGATAGTTACAATATTTAAGAGATGTTATTGCATGTGCTGAAATCAATAGTTCTTCAGAATATGCGTCTACTTTTGATAGCAGATGTGTGTTTCTCAAGAGCACCTTTTGTTGCTTTTTGTTGTTTGACTGCAGACCAGTGAGTGCAAAAATAAAACCTTTGGGTTCCAGAGATGTTTTACCAAATAACCGTCAACTGTATGAGATGATTTTGACATATAACTTCCATCAGGTAAGCGTTACAATAATGTTTGGTAATAAGTACAGCGTGTTTTGTAAAATGAGATATTAATTTTAACTTTCTGTCAGAAAGGAAGTCTAGATTCACTCTCTAGATTTTCTACAGCAAAACTCTGATTTGGTCTTCTTAAAGAGCTGCTGTTGCTTGTAATGGACTCCAGTTATTTTTTTTAAATATGTGTGTAAGGATTGTACTTGTTTTATTCTGTACTAGATTAAATGGCTTTACCTTTCCTTTAATAGCCTAAGAGTGGAGAAGTAACTCCCAGCTGTCCACTCCTTTGTGAATTGTTGTACGAATCTGAATTTGATAGTCAACTGTGGATTATTTTTGACCAGAACAAAAGACAGATGGGCTCAGGAGATGCCTATCCACACCAGGTACAGAGTAATGTATTTATTTTACCTTCTCTTCGCTGCCCTCTGAAAATTTTTATTCTTTTTCACCTCCCCGGCCTGCTGTTAGCTCTTAACATTTCCTGATGCATAGGGGTAATGTTCTTATATATTCACAAGAAGACAGATTCTATGGTCATGTATTCGTATTAAAAAAATTACGAGTTCGCGTTCCTGAAATAGAGCATGACTTCTTTTTTCTCTTTTTAGGAAGGAGAAAGAGGAAAAACTCTTAACTTGTGGTTTTGACTGGTGCTTTTCAAGAAGTGAATTCAAAATCTTGTCTTTGTAAAAAAACAAAAGACAATACCTTAAACATTTCTATGCAAGGGGAAAATTCCTTTTTTTTTTTCAGTAGTTTGACCTGTCTGCTGATAGATCAGAGGCTTCTGTATCCATGAAGGCTGTTGTCTTCTGGGCTGTTTGGTGTCTCCAAGCAGTTTTTTTAATGCTTTGTCTTGGTTTGCTTCCTGTTGCCATCTTTGAAAGGGAATTTTTGGCACACCACTTGCAGATACTGTACCCTCTGTGGGAATCTGTATGATCTAACAGTGGGTGCCTAAATCATGGGGGAAGTAGGAAGGAATAAAAAAAAGGAAAATAGAAGGAAAAGGAAGACATCAAAGAAACATTTTCCACAGGATTTTTAGTCTTGAAACTACTTCTTATCAATCTAAAATCACAGTTGAACGTCATCAGTGTAATGTTTATTCCAATAGATTGATCATCCTGAAAGCGTGCAAAAGATAGTTTCAAAAGACATGCTTAAAAGTTTATAAATTGGTTTCAGAAATCATATTATTTAAACTTCTGTTCTTTAACCTGCCTTTTTAAGGTGCTTTAAAGTCTAGAAATCTAGAAAAAGTACTTTGTTGCTCACATCTAGTGGACTGCCATGCTGTAACTCTTTGGTATTGTGCCTCATGGGACAATTCTAAAGCAACTCAAGTTTATTTAATCCAGGAAGAAATACCAGTAGAAGCCATACCTCCCTAGCCCAGGAGAAGGAGATTCTGGAAGCAGGGTAGTTCAGAATTACTGTTACTTTCTACCTGGGGCTGCCAAGTATTATTATAATTATATATTAGGAATATAAAGTATTACCGTAGCAGCAGTAGAAAGGAAACTTAGCATGCTATGGCTCCAAAAAGCTACATTGTCCCCTTTTAGGTTGATGGAAATTAAAGAATATTTTCAAAACTAAAAATTTGATAGCCTGGTATGGTTTTTTTTCTTGGGTAATTTGGGGCAGGGAAGACAGCATTCTTAGTTTTGCTTTGGTGTTGAGATTTGGTTTAGATTCTTTTTTATTTGAGGTTTTTTTGTTGGTGGTGGTGATGGTTGGGTTTTTTAATAAATGGAGATTGTTATCAGCATAATCCTAACTGAGTAACTCCGGGCAAAGAGTCTGTCAAAAATTTAAACTGCAGCCATAAATCTCACAGGAATACTGGGTCTTTTAGTGTGAAAATGGGTAGAGTGTTTGAGACACTGGTAGATGTTCTGTTCAGCCACAAAGCATCCAAACATAATAAACTGGAAGTGTATCAAGGCAAATCTGCTGAGGTTTTGAACTGAAAGCTTTACAGGAGTTCTGACTGGTGCCTGTTTTGTGGTCTGAAAACTTAACCTTTTTTGAAGTCAGTACAAAATGTGTTTTGGTACTATCATCTCTTGAAAGCACACTGTTTTTAGAAGATTCCAAACCCAAGCAATCTAGTGTATTTTAAATGACTAGAGCTATATGGATGAAGAGGAACATGACAATCTTTTTTCTGGGGTGTAGGGTTTTTTTGTGAATGGTGAAATATTTAACATTGACATTTATAAGAACTTCTTTCTTTCAGTATTCTGTGAAACTGGAAAAAGGAGATTACACTATTCGGTTACAAATTCGTCATGAGCAAAACAGTGAGCTGGATCGCATCAAAGACCTTCCATTTATTGTTTCTCACAGGTTGTCTAGTACCTTGAGCTTAGATATTTACGAAAACCATAGCCTTGCTCTATTAGGGAAGAAGAAATCCAACAGTTTGACGTTACCACCAAAACATAGTCAGCCATTCTTTGTTACATCTCTGCCTGATGACAAGTAAGTTACTGAAGTCCTGTTTTGCCCATCTACATCTAACCAGCTGCCTCTGCACCTAACTAAAATGATACTTGGATAATGTTTATCTGTTCAGGCTTGGTACTTCTTGTGTGTTGGTCTTTCATTGTTTGGCTTCTTTATTGTGGTTTCCATGGAATCATAATAAACCTAGTTTTAACACTGAACTTACTTTCTTCAAACAGAATACCTAAAGGAGCAGGTCCCGGATGTTACCTTGCCGGAAGTCTTACACTGTCTAAAACAGAACTTGGAAAGAAAGCTGTGAGTATATGAAATGGAGGGCTGTTTCTTTTTCTGAAACTTTTGTAGCAAGTAAATAGCATGCCAGGAAGTGGTATGTTGTATTATTATTACTTTAAAGAGCATTAGGTTTGGTAATATATAATATATTTCAGAATCGTTGTTTTGTTGTAAAGTCAGAATAATTTCTAAGTAGTTCTGGTTTTATTTTTATCTTCTAAGTTCAATTTTAATTGAATTTTCTAAATGTTGTTGTCTTTCACTCTGAAACCTTTTAGTTCTAGAAGCAACTGCCGTTTTGTTCGTGTGGAGCCTTTAAAATTGATTTTTGTAACTCCCGATCTTAATGTAGTTTTTGAATGAAAAATACATGCGTATGTAGTGTTTTGTGCATGTTGGCTCTGTAATGAACAGATATGCTCTTCCTTGCATGTGTACAATTTTCAGCAAAGACATGTGCTTCCTGAACACCTACCTGCTATTTTTACCAAGTAGTAAGAATTTTGCTCACTGAAATACATAAATAGGTATTCTTTCCTATGCTACACAGTGATGTTGTCAACCACTAGTATAACTGTATCCTTCAATAGAAAGAGGTAGGATCGTTGTGTGTGATGCTAGAAAAACAGCTGTAGGGTCTCTTTTGGTCATGTTTCAGCATCCTGTGCAAAATGGGTTTGAACTTGTATGACTTTCTAGTGCCACAGTCATTGTAGCAGCCATGTCATTTTTCTGTGTATCTGGTGCTACAGTGTTTAGGAGATTCCCTTAGCTATTTTTAAACAGATGGCAAGCCTGAGATTAAATTTTAGTCAATCCTGGTGATTCTGAGTACTTAGAGGTAGTTCATCTATGTCCATATATCACTAGATATGGCTGAACAACATGTATAAAACTAGAGTGTGTTTTCATACAAAATAGGTTTCTGTGAGTAGCTGGGCACATTCCTTTAGATCTTTTTCAGCATGAAAGTTTACTTTGTACAATCTGATTTGGTTGTAGCTAGTACTTTTGGGACAGATTGCATGTAACTGCAGGTGAGATAATGTCTGTGAGGGGAATTTATGTATCCATGAGGAAAAACTCAGTTACTAGGAACTTTAAACACCTAGTTTAAAATTTCTTTGTGATGCCTGCAAGATTGCAGGTGTGCTCCTATGAAATCTGTGGTAAATCCTTTACAGTAGTGTAGTATAGTTTCCCTAAGTAGAATTTTGCACCTCCTTGAGCTATTGGTTGCAATTCTTGCTTGTTTTATTTTAAAACCTTGCTAAGTGATTATGTACAGTAGTTTCTGGGATAGGAAGAAGGAGATAAGTCAATACTGCCTGTCAAATTTCGCAAGATAGAGAAGAGCTTACACTGTGAGAAGTATCCTAGCTGAGGCATGTCTCAGGTCATAATCTAAGGCATTACTGTTAAGTTCATGTTTCACTGGAAAAAGGATGGTATGAAGTAGCATCAGATACTTTCTGCTGCTTTTAGTGAATCTCAGTATGTACGAGAAGATGAAAAAGGAGGACTAGGCAGCAAAGCTGTCTTTTAAGTCAGTGGGTGGATGCAAGGTAAGGGACAATGTATCTAATTTCTGTATATTTGTTATGCAACAGAACAATGCCACTGAACAGTCAACAATCTAAAATCTAAAAATCTGACCCTGGATTTCTGGACTTTATTAATTGAAGCTAAGTGGTTAACAACACTTGCTTATCTTACAGGAATAATTGACTGTATACACAAAAAAAAAGATTGTGCATTGTTTTATTAATCTGAAAGAGCATGCTTTAAGAGCATGTTTGAACATAGATGTGACTCTAAAAGCTGGAAGTCTGTAGGTTGAAAGTCTAACTGTAATTGTACAGAGAAGGTGTCTCCATCCTGTGTGGTGTGTGCATGTTTTCTTACAGTATGTTATTCTAACTCCCAGGGGCAGTCTGCAGCAAAGCGACAAGGAAAATTTAAAAAGGTACTGAATGTTAGTTTTTGAAAAAGATATGCTTAAGTCTTTTTGCATATGACTTGAAGAATTTGTCTACCAGTTTTGGTTTTTAATTTGTCTCCTTCATCTACCTACTTAGACCTGAGTTATTTACTTCAGCACCTTAAGTATGTTTACTGGTAGAATGACAAAAGACTCCTGTAGCTGCAAGGCACGTGAGCATGTGTATACTTTTACAGTAAATGCTGTAAAAATGCATGTGGTGATTAGTGGTCTGTAATTTTTGTTATTAAATACTCAGCAATCTTCAGTGTTTATAGTTAAGGTTTTCTGGGGGAAGTGTTTCTGCTTATTAATCTATTCTGTCTGCAGATTGAGAATTGAATACAAACCTAACACTTGGATGTAGAATTGAATAAATGAATATCTAACTGTATACGCAGTCTACTGAATTGAGAGTTAGCTTCATTACAGTCATAAAAACGTACTGATAGGAAGCGGTTTTTTCCTTAGTTTTTCACCAAGTCTATTCCACCTTTCTCAATTCATGTTTCTGTGAAAATGGAATATATTTTGTTACGGGCTAGAGTTTGTACAGTCCTGTAGCAGGTAGTAGAATTTACGGAATGGATTTTGGAGCATGTATAAGATACCTTAGGGGGTGAGTGACTTTCAATATAGCAGCATTCAAAATTGTGATCTCTCATATTTTTACAGGAGGTAATACAATAGTTTGCCAGTAGTCACAATGTGAAACAGTTTATAAAAAACGGCACAAATATTTTAATAGACTACCTATATAAAGTTACTGTTTTTTTCCTTGTTTTGTTCTTAAGTTATATTTCTATTTGATATCAAAGTATTTTGTTCTGGAGTGACATGTAGACTAGTTAGGAGTCATCTTAGAAATAAAACCTGAGAACCATGGATAACACAGTTCATTGTCACATTCTGCTATTTTGTGAAGTCAACTAGTAACTGAGACCGCTAAGTTACTGCAATCTTGGTGTAGTAACTGTGGGAATGTGATCAGGCTTTACAAGAAGGATTTTAGTTCATGTTGCTGAATTTTACTTTCATATCTGAAAATCATGCAGATCACTTCTAGGAAGATGATTTAAAATCCCATGTGAATGCATGACTTCCTGATGAATAGAGTATAAAATCTTCACTAAGTGAATCTCTAACAAGGGAGTTAAACTTTACTCATTGATTAATTTGCATAACAAAANGAATCCCATGTGAATGCATGACTTCTTGATGAATGGAGTATAAAATCTCTAACAAGGGAGTTAAACTCTACTCATTGATTAATTTGCATAACAAAACCTGTTAAACAGATCAGAATTCACATGTTGTGGGGTTCTTTTCTCCTTGTTTTTATAACCCGGATTTGTGTTCAGACCTGAGTAGTTTACCCCCACCCCCCGAGGTGAAATAAAAACCATTCTTCTCACTTCTGTCTATTACTCATCAGCATACTAGCAGCAAATAAATAAAACACAGTATATTTTAGAACATTGTTAAATACAGTAATAGCTTGCACATTTGTGCCTATTGATTCGCATGGTCACAGATTTGCGGAATCTTTCTCAGCGGATATTAATTGGCTATTCATGGAGCACAACCCCCAAGGGGTTGGGGGGGCGGCTCCTCTGGCTCGCTGAGCACAGCCACAGTTCACTCCCTTATCAGTATTGCAGAGGTTACGTTGTGGGGAAGGTTTATAACGCACAGTGTATACTCCTACAGCACTGCCCATGCCAGGAGTGTGGTGTCCCACCGCTTGTCTCCTTGGGTGTCCCGGCGTGAGGTGCTCTCAAGCTTTTATCCCTGCCAGCACCTGGCTCACCTGGAGATATACGTAGCCACAGGAAAAGCGCTCCCGTAGCGCTTCAGTCTCCTCCACGGGGACTGCAGCAGGAGCTTGCTTCCCCTTGTCCTGCTGACTCACCTGCCCTTGTGTGCCAGGACCGGAGTGTCTCTCCGCTTCTCCACCCAGGTGTCCCAGCATGAGGTGCTCTCAATCTTGTAAGATTAAGAGTGTTTATTTACCAGTGCTGTTTTTATTTTAATTGTGGGATGGTTTTGTTTTTATACCAATAACTAGTCTATAGAAAGATTTAGTTGTTTGGTTCGGCATTCTTGGCCAGGTTTTTTGTAGTTGAGGAGGGATGGAACTTGTTAGCTTGCACCTATGTGTATGACACTGGGATATCCAGAATGGGTATTTCTAGTTGTTCGAAAGTACTTTTGTTTTCACAGATTTACAGAATAGCTGAGGCTGGAAGTGACCTCTGGAGGTCATCTGGTGTAACAAACCTGATTGAGCAGGGTCTCCTATAGCTGGTTTCCAAAGACCATGCCCAGATAGGTTTTGAGTATCTCCAAGGGTGGAAAATTACACAGTCTCTCAGGGCAACCTGTGCCCAGGGTACAGTCACCTTCACTGTGAAAAAGTGTTTCCTGATGTCCACAGGGAGCCTTCTGTGTTTCTGTTTGTGGCCATTGTGTCTGGTCTTGTCACTGTGCACCACTGAATAGTCTGGATTTCTCTTTACTCCTTCCCTATAGGTGTTTATACAGATAAATGAGTTCAGTCCCCAAATGTCCCACACCCTCAAATGCTTACTTTAAGCTGAACAGTCGTGGTTTTCTCAACTTTTCCTCATAGAGATCCAGTCTGTCATCTTCATGCACTTTCACTGGACTCTCTTCAATAGATACACATCTCTTTTTCACTAGGGAGCTCAGCATAGTGCCCCAGGCCTCACTATTGCTGAGTAAAGGAGAAGGATCACATCACAGAATCACAGAATTAGTAAGGTTGGAAAAGGCCATAGAGATCATCAAGTCCAACCTATCACCTGTTACCTAACCTAACCTGTTACCTAACCCGTTGTCATCCTGCTACCAACACCCATCCTACCTATAAAACACTACTCTTAATCCCTGGGTCATGCTACCAAGTACATCATCCAGCCTTTTCTTAAACACCTCTAGGGATGGTGACTCCACAAAAATAAAAAGAAAAAAATGATCCTTCTGCAGGGAGCATCAACCTGCTGATAGTATGTCTAATGCAGCCCAGGATATTGTTAGCCCTCTTTGCAACAAGGACAAGCTTGCTGGCTCATGTTCAGCCTGGTGTCCATCAGGACCCCCAGTCCCTTTCCTGCCAAGCTGCTTTACAGCTGGGTAACCCCTAGCAAGTACCATGCCTGGATTTATTCTTCTCCAGTTCTCCTTGCAGTTCTTGTTAAACTTCATCATGCTCCTGTGAGCCCATTTCTACAGCCTCTTGAGGTCCCTCTGGATGGCAGCACAACCCTCTGGTGTATCAGCCACTCCTCCCAGTTTGGTGTCATCAGCAGACATGCTAAGGGTGCCCTCTGCACCATCATCCAGGTGATTAATAAAGATGTTCACCGGTTATTCTGAGTTGAAAGGAACCCTCAGGATCATCTAGTCCAACTCCCAAGCGAACGCCCACCCAGGGATCAGGCCCACAAGTGTGGAACCAGAGGCACCACTCTGCATCCATCCAAGCCTCTCAACATCTAGACCATGTCACTGAGCTCCTCATCGCGTCTTCTCTTAAACACTTCCAGGGATGGTGACTCCACCACCTCCCTGGGCAGACCATTCCAATGACAGATCACTCTCTCTGTGAAAAACCTCTTCCTAATATCCAATCTAAACCTCCCCTGGCGTAGTTTGAGGCTATGTCCTCTTGTTCTGGTGTCATCAGCCTGAGAGAAGAGATTCACACCCACCTGGCTGCAACCTCCCCTCAGGTAGTTGTAAACAGCAATCAGGTCACCTCTGAGCCTCCTCCAGGTGGAACAGTCCCAGTTCCCGTAGTTCCCATAGGGCTTGTCCTCCAGTCCTTTCACCATCCTTGTTGCCCTTCTCTGGATCCTCTCAAGCAGCTCAACATCCTTCTTAAACTGGGGAGACCAGAACTGGACACAGTACTCAAGATGTGGTCTGAACAGTGCCGAGTACAGGGGAATAATAACTTCCCTAGTCTGACTGACCACACTGTTCCTGATACAGGTCAGGATGCCATTGGCCTTCTTAGCCACCTGGGCACACTGTTGGCTCGTATTAAGTTTCCTGTCAATCATTACTCCTAAATCCCTCTCCATTTCACCACTCTCCAGCCACTCATCACCAAGTCCATAGTGGTGCATGGGGTTGTTATGTTCAAAGCGAAGAACCCGGCACTTAGTCCTGTTAAATCTAATACTGTTGTAGTTTGCCCATTTCTCTAGTCTGTCAAGGTCCCTCTGAAGGGCCCTCCCACCCTCTGGCAGTTCAACATTTGCCCCCAGCTTGGTATCATCTGCAAACTTGCTGATGATGGATTCAATTCCCTTGTCCATATCATCAGTCAAGATGTTGAATGTTGAAGATGATGCAATGCAGAATGACCCTGGGGTACACTCCTAGTTACTGGCTTCCAACTGTGTGCCTCTGATCACCACCCTCTGGGCCCTGGCCATTGGCCTGTGGGCGATTCAGCAGGTTTCAATCTACCTGACTGCTCACCCAGCCCATACTTCAATAGCTTCTTTATTTTGCATAAAAGCAGTTTATTGTTATGCCGGGAAATAGCAGCCTAGTTTTCCAAACCTAATTACTTCATGTACAACTGGACAAAAATATCAAGAAGTTCTTTTCACATAATAAGCAGGTGTCTTTGGTTTTACCATTACTGACTGTAATGCACTTACAGTCTGATTATTTTTTCCCCTTGTGTGCAAGTCTATTCCAGAACATAATTAGAATGAAAAAACAAATCATTGACTTTTTCTGTAAGGATAATTTTTTATTGTTTTACATAATGCAGCTTTTGAACATCAATATGTAACAACCGGCCAAGGGATAGTGACATTCTACATCTTTCTCTCTGTTCTGCCATTCTTTTCTCCAATTTAAACAACAAAATGCATTATGCATGTAAGTACTAGTGGGAGACTAATAAATACCATTGTGAAGTAAAACATAAAAGGGTGACTTCCTGTGAGCGTTAAGACACTATTCTTATTTAATCATGAGGGTTTCAAAAATAAGATGAAGTATCTGTCTGATACAACAACCTAGCTGTTGACTTTAAGAACCGTAATTTTCCATTAATTTAGAGTGTTGTCGTAATAATTAGCAACGCTGCACAAATTGTGTGCATCTTAAAGCAAATTCAAATTCCATATGTACATTCAACTGTGTATGTATGCAGATGTGTGTCAATATGCAGATGCATATCAAATGGAAAATGAGATCTGAAATATGTTCTTTGAAGGAGCTTTTTTCCTGTGGTTAGTTTTGCCATGAATGCTTGGAAGTAAAAATAACAGTAGTTATATGTGTTTTCCACATAAAGTACTAGATGTTGAATCACCAGACGAAAGTGCAAATTGAAATCTTCAAGCAAGATTAACTGTTAATTAAGCTCCTGTGAAAGCTGACTGTTTGAGGGCACTGTACTTGTTTATGTATACAGTTTGTAGTTCTAGTTAAAAATAAGCTCGGAGAGGCTTATCAAACTGCACAAAATGCACTGACCAAAGTGCATATCCTATGTGCTTCAGAAGTTTTTATTACTGCAATTTTTTAGGGGATAAACAGACTTTTCTCATTAATTTGACGACAACTTTAAAGGATTTTTTTCATTGGATAATATGCTTACTTGCTCTCTTTCTGTATATAGCTCTATCATTTTATAGGTATATATAAAATCAAGTCCAGTACACTACTCTGGGAATTCTGTTCCTGTCAGGGGGAACTTTGAATAAGAAAACAAATTGATGTGCTGAATTGTGAAGAGCTGCCTTTCTTCTCCTTAGTCTCTAATGATGATAATTTCTGCAGTGATGATGACAGTGCCATTCTGAGTTCTTCTGGTATCTAGGGGGGTTGCCAAGTTTTATAAATGATCCTGATGTTTGCAGATGGAATAGAGAAAGAAGCTTTTAGTCCATCTTGCTGTCTTGTGATAATTTAGTTAAGTATGATAAGCACCTAAACTTTATTTATTCCATGAAATAAGTTTCAAGTCTGTATGAAGAGCGTCCCTCTTATTCTGTAAGCTCTTTTGTAAGGAAAGTGCCTGTGTCTGAAGCTCCTTGTTTTCCGTTCAGTGTTTGTAGATTGCAATGCTTGCAGAATCTCATGAAACCAGAAGTACCTAGCTAAGCGAATGGAGAGATGACATTATACTCTTGAAGTTTTAGCTACATAGAATTAGCGTCTCTCTAAATGAAAGTATTTTTCCATGTAAGTGGGTTTTTGTTAATCCAGTTATGGTTGGTTTGAAACTTAAGTAGAGTAGGTCAAGCCTTCTCATATAGAATCTTGAGAATGCAGAAGTCATCTAGATACATAACTCCAAAAGTGTGTTGCCAAGTAAGATCAAAAAGGACTTTGAAGAAGGAAATACTGAGCTATTAGAAGAACATTTCTTAGAAAGGCAGGTGTCATGTAAAAGGGGGGGAGATTTGCCTGACCCTTGGAGACAGGAGACCCTTAGTGATTTATTTGTCTGTCAGTGCCCCAGGGAAACCGAAACCCTTATATCTAACCAGCCTGTCATCGTCCTGTAAGGAGGGACCCTTTACCAATACTTCACAGGATGGGAGCATGATTTGACTGCCCTTTTTGGGGAGAATGAGCCAACAGTGTGGAGACCACTCAGTAGGTGCTGCCAAAGTGTTATCCATTGCCAGCAACTGCTAGCACCTTACAAAGGACTCCCTTTAACTGTATAGAATAACACTGTTTATTAATAAAAAATTGCGACAGGTTAATAAGGTTTGTGTGTTGTTGGTGATAATGTTTGACTGCAGAAACGTGACTAGAACAGTCTACTGAAACCACAAAGCAAGCACAAACACAAGCCCTAATACAAAGCAATATACTAACTTATTTGTAAAGCTAGTACAAGCTCAAGTCCTAAAAGCAGCTTTTAATGTGCACAGAATATGGTCTTTCCCCCCCCCCCCTCTGTCTCGTCCCCTGTAGAAGGTGTTTATCATTGTTTAGGGAACCTTTGTGAGGCATGTCAGCCATGTTCCATCCAGGGAGTAGTAGCTGCATTTTACCCTCTAATTCTTAGTCTCCTCTAATTTTTAACCCTATCCATTTTTCCACAACAGGTTTCTTTCTTAGGAAAATATTAGTCTCAATAGAGGAGATATTTTAGAAAATGTGGTAAATTACTGATTCAGTTTTTGGGGCTGAGCAAACTTGTTAGATATCTTAAAATGTTTACTTAATTTCAGTGGACTACATTGCTACATTGTTGGTTTCTGCAGTTCTGATTATGGTAGTGAGCCCCATACCATGCTCCTGACCTCTGTACCTTCTTGCATGTGCTTATTTCAGTGACCTCTTTTGTTTGGAGTCTTACTTAGATGTACTGATAGGTCTTGTGCTTGGTAATTGAAATGCATGTGTGCAGGATAATACCTGTGAAGGAATTCTTCTTTATATTCCTGTTAATTATGTTATATTATTCTCTTTACATTATTCCTGTGGAAGAATTTCTTTAACATAGATTAGTTATCTAAACTAGTTTTAAGAAAACAGTATTTAAATGTCAGTGTTGTAGTTCTGTGATTACATATTAAGTAACTGGAAAAATTGTCTTAAGGGAATATTCATGTCCCTTTTACCAGTATTGTGTTCAGTAATCCATAGCAAGCTGCTATTCTATTTGAACTGTCAGTTCAAAGAAAATTTTTCTGCATCAATGTCCTTGAATGTTTCAGAAGTGTCGTGTTGAAGTCCGTTATTGCAAGGTTAGACAGAAGCTTCTAACAGTGACCTTTTTACTTGCTATTTAGGTAACCCTCAGTAACTCCATCTTGTGCATGTTTCATTTTTTTGCACAAGACTGACCTGGTTTATGGGAAGTGTTCCCACAAATGTGTTTTGGAACTTATCTTTTCTGAAACATCATATACGTATACACAAAGTAATGGAACACATGCCTCACCATTTAAGGAGAAGCTTTTTGAAGATGACAACATAATCCCCCAAAAATCCAAAACGGCCTCCTGCAGCAGTTGTAATATTTTAGAGCAATGACTAAAATCTAATACTAGCTTATTTGTAAACTTGTACATAAATTGTCTTGGGAAATAGATTCCAGAGCGTGGTCTAAGATGAGTTACTATTTTCCTTTGTAATGGGTTGTACCCTGGCTGGATGTCAGGGGTCACTTAGTCCCGAATACTAAGGTGATACACGAAGGGTGGGTTGGCAGTTTAATATAAGCACAAATAAAGCAAAGCACACACAGAAGCAAAGCAAAAGAACTCATCTCTACTTCCCATCAGCAGAGCTGTCTATCCACATCCAAGGAAGCAGAGCTCCTACACGTATAGATGGTGTTTAGAAGGCAACCATTGGGAACAATGAATGCCCCCCCACCTCCTGCTCTCTTCCTCAGCTTTTATGTCTGAGCTGACATCATATGGTATGGAATATCCCTTTGGTCAGTCTGAGTGTTGGCTGGCCTGCTTGTGCCCCCTCCTATAATCTCGTCCTCAGCTGGAGGGAAGGGACATTAGTGCTGATATGTGCCCGGCTGTAGTCAAAACACGTGTGTTATCAACACCCTTCTAAAAAGCACGGCATTGTGATGGCTGCTATGGGCTCAGACAGACCCAATACATCTTTTTAAATAGCTGTGATTTTCTCTTGGTAATTGTTGACTGGTATAGCATGAATTCTATAGTGATATTTCTGTGATAGCCTATAGGATTTTTAAAAAATCTTGCTGTTGTGGTGCTTAATTTGAGCTCAGATACAGGTGAAACTGGAAAGTCTGTAGTGGCAAACTGAAAAAAAGTTTACTGGGGATACATCAGCTAATTCTGTAGGCACATGGAAGAAAGCGTCTGGGGTGGAATAAACTTGTGTATCCTGTGACAGGTTTTGTGTTTATCCTACTGTGGTATTATTTCTTAGAATTCAGTCATCTGTATTCATTTGCTTATTGATGCATTTCTAGGATAGGATCTATGACTGTTTTCTTTTCCTTTGCCTTTAAACAAAGTTAAGTATTTCCTTTTTTTATAAACCAAGATAGCCCTCCACAACTCTTATTCCCTAACTAATACTATATAAAATTATATGAATGTAAGAATGTCAAACTTGGTAAATTTTAGCCTTTCTTTTCTTACACCTAGTGCACTGTATCAATATTTACATCCTTGCGTTGCTTAGGGTAAAAAGTTAAGGCAGTTCTTGAATTCTTGATGTCTAATACCTTTGCTCTACGAATCCTTACTCATTGTATGTGTAGCTCAGAGTAGTTGCTGGGAATGATTTAGCTTTTATATGGCATCAGAAAAGTGTGCTGTATCCTTTTCAGTATATGTCTCTTTTCCCACCTCCAGGATGTCCTTACTGTTCACTATCATCTGATACCATCACCATCCAAGAGTAAAAATGGCAGCAAAGAGAAAGAAAAAGAACAGGAAAAAGAAAAAGATGTAAAAGAAGAATTTGCCGAAGCTTTAAGAGATCTGAAAATACAGTGGATGACTAAGTATGACTGCTGCCGTTACTACACAAGCTTGAAGCAGCTTGAAGTTCAAAAAAATACTCAGAATCTGTACTTTGGTGATGTATTCTCCTCTCTTCTAGGCTGGATACCGCTGACATGTATAATGAGTTGAAAGAAGCATTTCCTAATTATCTTCCATTGTATGTTGCAAGACTTCATCAGCTGGATTCTGAAAAGGTTATGTAACACTACTTAAACATCCATGTAGCCTAAAGAACTAAGTCTATCTTCATATACTGGGCTTGAAGTGATGTACTTCTACAGAAATTCCTAATTAGGGTGACAATTGCCTCCCTAAACTGATGGTGGTTTACTTATCTCACAGCAGAATGAAAGCGTGCCTAGCGATACTGTGTGTGCTTATCCGTTACTCCTTGTTCAGTTAAATGCATTGTAAGTTTCCTTACTGGTCTAGTCTACGACAATGTTATTGTGAATGGTGGTTATTGAGACAAACACACATCCCAGTCTCTTCCTCTGCTGGATTGATAGTTTCTTCTAGGCAGAGTTGCTTAGACAACTGAAGACAGTAACCCCCTGAAATGACACTATTAAATCCATTATCTTTCATTGTCCTCAAAAATTAGAACTGTGAACAGAAAAGTTTACGTCTGATTTTTTTTCTTCTCTTGAAGATAAAGACCTTTGTGTATATGCCACTAGCTTCAATATTTTTCTTTTAATTTGATTCTGGTTTTATATTTATTTCTGAATTGGAATAGGTGCTACCATTATTTAAGAGTATTGATTAGTACTGAAAGGTGATTTTCTGTCTGTAAACTCTGCATTTTGCATATACCCACCTCATATTTCACCATTTTCAGTGAAATGGGCTACTACCTATGCAAGAAATCTTGCTAACTTCCCAGGTTTTTTAAGCAAAAATTAGGGGAAGTAGAGAAAAGGACAGGTTTAATTATTTAATATTATTTCTGCATACCTTTTGCATTGCCAGAAATGTAGTGTGTTATCCAATGAAGTGCTGTGATTTCATAGTGGTGAATATCTTTTTTTATTCTTTTTTTAGGAACGAATGAAAAGACTTCATGATATCATTGAAGCTGCAAATACTGTAATCTCTCACATTGATCAGACAGCATTAGCAGTATATTTTGCCATGAAGACTGATCCCAGGCCTGATGCAACTACTATAAAAAAGTACCTACCCAGTAAATAATTTTCTTGCATCCTATTTCTGTAATCTATGTATTTTGTCTCTGCATATAAGAAATTGAATTACTATGATTTTTTTAATAGCTTGTGTTATTTTTCGAGGCACAGGTATTTTCAAATTTGACTAGACAATTACTATATTCTCTTATTATCTCTCCAGAATGCAAGAACACTGAAACCTGCAATTTTTTATTCGTTCAGTAAAATAAATAAGGATGCTTTTAGTATTTAAGTGTCAGAAAAACGGAGTACAGTGATCCCCGCATATTCACGGCTCGCACATCCACGTATTCAATTAATCGCGGTTGGATTTTCAGTGAGCTGTGAGACTGCACACGTGTGCAGAATGTCCTGGACTCCAGATTTTGTGGCCGGGAAGCAGCAAAGTGTGCTTCTTCCACTTTAATGAGGCGCTAGTATGCGAGCCACAATCCCAGGACCACCCCTCCAGACCTTATTAGTGGAGGGTGTGTGGCTACAGGCGGGGAGTAGTTGAATATTCATGGGTTTGGTATCTTCATGGATTTCATAACTCGCGGGACCTGCCCAGACCTGACCACCAACGAATTCCGGGGCATCACTGTATTATGTTTTTGTATCAAGCTCAATCTAAGATCAGAGGGACCACTCGAATATCAGAAGAAATATGTTTGAATGCTACATGCCTTTTCTTTATATTTCATAACCTTTCAGATCTGTATTTGAAGACAAAAGTGACATAAGCCAAAGAACTAACTGCTTGCAAAAGATTGCATTTATGATAAGTGTGTTGACCATTCTTGTGCTTCACAGTATTTATGAGACTCAATGTTTTTTTTTTAGTTTTAGATTGCTCCACTGAATTACAAGTGTGTATATATCCCTAGGAAGAGACTGTTTTGAAGTTGACATCCTAGTCTGGAGAATAAGTGGTAGATTTTCCTGGGTGGAGCATGGTGCTTTTTCAGTTGTGAACAGAGCAGCTGATTTGAAGATTAGACCTTTAAAAGGGGAAATGCATATTTTTTTATTATCTGTAAAATACCAGATTTCAGTTGTGAAGTTATTCTGTCTGTTTTAGCTATCCTGCATTTGGTTTGTGCATAATTTTAGAATTGCTGATGTAAAAGCAAACCCATGACATAATCACCTTCATTCTAAACAGTTCTTGGTAAGTTGACCCATTAGGTCATGTGGTTGAATCTAACATCTGAAATTGAACACCAAATTCAATGGGGCTTTAAATGGATGCAAGTTCTTGGAAGTCAGCAGAATTGTATCTGCCTATGTTAGTGGTGGATTCAACTCCCTCTGTTTATAATGCCAGGAACTATAAAGGTGTATTTCTAGATGCTGCCTTACTTTTAGAAGTGTGAATTGCCCTTGCCTTAAGACGCCAAAGGCATTTCAGACTTAAAATGATTGAGTTTCTTTAATGCATAATATCTTTACGTAATTTTGTACAATTATTTTAAGTTACAGTAACTGGCCTTGCTTTAAAAATTATCTTTATGCTTATTTTCTAACTACTAACTACTGTAAACTTGATTCTGTTTTTAATGAGGTATCTGCAAGAAGTTCTAAATACTTTTTATACGGTATTTTTTTCTAGTGAAATGGAAAAACAGAAGAGTACTTTAGTGGATGCACTTTGTCGAAAAGGAAGTGCTCTGGCTGACCAACTCCTTCATCTGCAAGCCCAAGAAGGGGCTGCCTCCAGTGATGCAGAAGGCAAAGATGAGGATCATGAGAACTGCTCAGAAGCTTTGACAGAGACATTCTGGGAAACAACGAAATGGACTGATCTTTTTGACAGCAAGGTAAGATACCAGAACAGATGGTTTTTTTCATTTGCATGTTGGATTTTCCGCTAGTTTTTCCTGGAATTATTCACCACCTTTATGTGGACAGATTTGTGCATTCCTCCCTTCTACTTTTTCATGCTGTCCTCATCTGTTGTTCTTCTTTAATGACCTTCTTCCACAGGTTTTGCCAAGCCTGTCAAATCTGTGGTAAGCCCATATCCGTGCATGTGAATGTAGAGGTTAAGAGAATGATATAGGACAGTACCAGATTTACAGGAAAAAGCTGCTTGCTTTATTGAATTGCTTTTTTCTGTGCTTTCCAGGGAATGGTTTTGATTAACCTCTGTGCTGTTGTAGCTGTACACACAGAATTGTGCAGCAATTGACTGACTCTGTTCAGTCTTGCATGCTATAGCCTCTTCCGGAGTACAGACAAGAGAAATTTTGTGTTTTGCCATCAGTAATATTGTAGGTGATTAGTTATGTAGGTTTTCATTTATAGAGGTTGTAACTTTTATTTTTAGCTGTTGAGCTATTGGAAATTCCTGTACTTAGCTGTCGAATATGACTGGTTTTAGAGGAAGATGAAGTGACCCATGTATTTGTTTATAATTAAGTAAAATTACCAAAGCACTTCAGATAGTTAAAAGAAAAAAAAATGAACAAAACAAAGTTTTAACTTCCTTGGCAGTAAATAAAAATCCTGTAAGAACTTGTGCCTTAGGTGGAGGGGAATCAGGTCGGAGCTCTCCCTTTCTCCAGAGGCCCAAGAGCAAAGGGCCGGGGCGGCTGCCTTGCCCAGAATGGGCTGGTGGGACCAGGGCTGGGGCCGCTCCCTGCCTGCTCCTCTGGATGTTGGATAAGTTGGGTGGGCTGTGCTTGGATGAGGTTTGCATTGCCAGAAAAAAAGAGAAGGAAAAAAGCAGCTCCTGTCCATGCGTGCACCCTGGGAGGGATGAGATGGGGTATGTGTGTGTTTCAGTGGAGTCTGTTTCCGTAGGAACAGATGGGGGGGCAGAATTCTCCTTCCCCCTACCCCTGCCCTGGTTCTCTCCTTGAAAAAGGAAAAAAAAAAAAAAGCTTGATTTCATTTGTAAACTGAAGCATGCTGCATCTGCACTGCTCTTGGAGCTGGAGCCGAACTGAGATGATGTTCACACTCCCTCCACCTCCCAAGCCGCTGACAATGCATGGGGAGCCCCGTGCTTGCCGGTCTTTCTCCACAAAAGAGCACACATGTCTGCCAGCACCCCCGCCCTTCACTCCCAGCTCACAGCCACACATGCCCTGGGCCTGGGGATTCCACGGGAGGTGTTTTGTTTCGTTTTTGGTTTTTTTTCCAGGAATGCAACAAGCTCCTCGGCACATGGGGTCACGCAGGCTGTGACATAAGCATACTGCACCATGTCTGCTGCACGCTCCATCCCTGCCACGCAGGCAGGAAGAGTGCGGTGTTACACAGCTCATTTCCTTTTTCTTTCACTTCGCTGCACAGTGGGCAGCATCAGCCAGTGACTGGGGCGCTGGTCTCCACCCTGTTGTGACCCACTGGCTGTGTGGCTCTGATGGGGAGGCACCACCAGCCCTCCGTGGCAAAGGGGGGAGAGTTCCCTCTGTGGTGCCAGCCCCTCCTCCTCCAGGGATACGGCAGGGAACAAAGGCAAAGGCCAGTGCCTTGGCCCCAACAAAGCACTGAAGCGCACGGGACCAGCAGCGCCAGCCCTGGCTGGGTGATACCGCTTAGTGCCGCTAAGTCCCTGCATGGCTGTCAGGGGCCATGCTGGCAAGGAGTGTTTTGGGATTAAACCTCTCATCGCCCGCCACCCCCGGCTCATCAGATGCAGCAGCTACGGTGTCCAACCACCCCCTGATTCCCAGATCTGGCACTGTGCCGCCACCATGCCATGCTCGGAAGCACCAGCATGGCCCATCTGCCTCTGTGCCGACTGCCCGGCAGTACTCCTGGCTCTTTGGTGATGGGTGACAGTTCCCCTTCCCTTTAAATGGTCCAAATGGAGGGCTCTCAGAAACTCCAGTGGGCGTGGCAAACTTGCATATTCATGACTTTTTTTTACATATTCATGAGTTAAGCGGGTTCGTGGTATTATGGACTCACGACATCTGCACATGCATGCGGATGCACAACTCATGGAAAAATAGCCCACAATTAATTGACACAGCGAATATGTGGAACACGGGTATGCAAAGGCTCACTGCATGTCCTTTTACACATACATCTTTTCAGCATACCTCTTCTAGTATTAACTGATTATAACATCCTGTGGTACCAGATTTAGTGCTTTAATCATATTGTTTGGTTTATGATTTTCTTGCTGTCTGTTTGTAAATGCAGTACTTTGTTCCAGTGTAGTAACTTCTGGTATACTTCTGTTTTCTGATTTTTATTTTTTAAAGTTGATGGGAATAATTTCAGTGGAATAATGCCAGTATAGACATTTTGTTGAGAGTTAGTTTTTTAATGGCTTTTCTTTCAAGGCAGATAGTGATTCCTGGTAGTGTTGAGCTGTATGCTCTGACTCTGGAATACGTAACTGATTCGAGTTCTACAGATTAGGAATTGAACCATTCTCTTTGACTGGCTTAAGCATGGATATGTCTAAGTGCCTGTTCTGGTTTTACTTTGAAAGTTGGTGTTTCTGTATTACTAAATTGGTACTGAAAGGCCAACAAAACTTTTTTACATTTTTGTAGCATTTCATATGGGAATAACTTCCATCCTGTTTACGTAGTATGTTTGTCTTCTTTTTCCTCTTGGTTTTACAACTCAGATTGAAATCTAAACTGATTGACTGTCACGAAACCTACTTAGCTACTTGTTCATTCCCCCATGGTGGAATGAGGGAGAGAATTGGAAGAGTAAAAGTGAGAACTTTGAGGGTGAGATAATGGCAGTTCAAGAGGTGAAGCAAAAGCCACACACACAAGCAAAACAAAACGGAATTCATTTGCCACTACCCACAGGCAGACAGGTGTTCAGCCATCTCCAGGGAAGCCAGGTTTTGTCATTTGCAATGGTGACTTGGGAAATTAAATGCCATCACTCCAAACCTCCTCCCTTTCTCCTTCCCCCAGATTTATATGGTAAGCATGACACCGTACAGTATGGAATATGCCTCTGCTCAGTTGGAGTATCTGTCCTGGCTGTGACCCATCACAACTCCTTGTGCATCCCCAGCCTGTTCTCTGTTGAGGTGGGGTGAAAAGCAGAAGAGACCTTGACTGTGCAAGTGCTGCTCAGCAACAACTAAAACATCCCTGTGTTACTAGCCCTGTTTCTAACACAAATCCAAAAAACCAGCCCCATGCCAGCTACTATGAAGAGAATTAGCTCAGCCAAAATTAGCACAGGAGTAAAAGGAGGAAGAGCAGAGTGGAGCGATCAAGTCAGATAGGGGACAGACTTTGTATGAATGTCCTTCAGATGAGAGTCCTCAAGAGGCAACAAGCTTATTCTAGAGCAGTGTGTTATCCTGCACATGGACATGGCTGTCCATGGCCATGTATGTGTGTCATTGGCACTCAAAAGATGGAACATCTAGGTGAGAAAGGATCAAAGTAAGGCATTTGAATACTGCACTGATCATTCAAGTGTATATATACTCTATATACAGTTAAACCCCCTCGTTCACGAGGAACGGGACAGGGCACAGGCCTCACGAAATGCTAAACTCGCAAAGAAGTGCAGGTCGTTAATATCACGCAGGCCACGCCCATTGCTCCACCCCCCTGGCACTCCAGAGCGCTGCGGACAATTTTCTGCTTCTCCCCTCGGACTGTCAGCATAGGGGAGCAAAGGGAACCGTTTCTGAGCCCCCTCTGACTCAGGAGACCCCCCACCCTCCGAGAATCTGTTGGCTTTTCCAGGCTGCTGCGGCTGCGCTCCTACAGCACAAACCCTGCGCCGCGGCTCCCCCACCCCGACCCTGATGCGTGTGCCCATGGCGTCCCGGCACGGCATCTCAGGCCACCGGGGCTGCCGCGGGGCGGAGCGGGGCTCTAAATGCCAGACTTAGCCGGAGAAACTGCACGCCCTCCCTGCATGCCCTCCCCGGGGGGCGGGCCCGTCCCGCCTCACAGGGAGAGCCAGCACCGCCCCCCGGCAAAGCAGAAGCACCGAGTATGCGTGGGCTGGGATACATCTCAGATCACGGAAGCCGGACTGCAAAAAAATTGCTTCACGAATGGGCGGGGTCGTAAAGGAGAGATTGTAATGCAGTGGGGATTCACTGTAGTTTTAGGTAGAAACATTGCTTTAAGTGGTTTTAGTTCTAAGCTTCCTATAAATAAAGTTCTTCCAGATGTCATAATGAAAAGGCTCAGTAAATTTTTGAAAACGAAGAGATGCATCAGGAACATCATCACTTTTCTGTGTACTTCTCCTCACCCTATAGTGAACCAAGTACTGGCATTTGTTTCATCTCTCTGCAGATGTAGCACCTGTGTTGCCATCGGGCATTTGTTAGTTCCTTTGAATCACCTCTTTTTCATTAAAGTCATGTGCTTGTCCCCATATTGTAGCAAGTATGTACGGAAGTAACTTTACTTTTGATAGGACATGCAGTTGTTCACGCTTTCAGCTATTTTCTGAGGGTTCATTTGAAGTGAAATGTGAACAAAAACATTTAAATCCCCTGTGTACACAAAAGCATTTTAAATAAACAGTAGTTGTGACAGCTTTATGCAGCAAGTATTGCTTGACTTAACATATTTATGATAGTGCTTTAAGGTTTTTAGTAATCGAATAAAAGTTGTGTAGTTTTTCTTTTACCTAGAACATAGCTTTAAATTTTATAGGCAAAAATCCTCAGTTTTAGACACAACTTCTACAGGAGAGTAGTAGGATATTGCATGTTTATAACTGGGAATGACCACTCTGTATAATTTAGTGCATCTTAACCTTTTTTAGCTGTTGAGGAAATGCCTAAAGTCACATTTAAATATAACTTCAAAAACAAGTAAAAGGCCCGGACCATCCCATCTTGTCTTTTAAACGCCTTTGGCCTGGATTGTTTTCCCTAGTACTTGCAGCACCATCAGATACAGCTGTCTCTTCCAGCTGATTCTATTCAGTCACTGCCAAAAACTTGTTGCTGCATACTTGATTACCCTAACCCCCTTCCTTCTCTTGAAAATGAGTCAATTTTTTTATATGAATATTACTTGTAGTTGTAATAGGGCAGTTAACGTAGCAGAAAGAAGTCAACAAATGTAACTAAGAAACGTTAGTTTATTACCGTAGATGCATATGAACATGAAAAAGCTCGTTTGCTGGGAAATGTAAACATTATGGCTTCAGTGTTCTTACAAGTAGTTGGAGTATGTTATCTATAGATTGCTTAATTTAGTATTTAAGCTGTGTTTAAAAATACATATATTTTAACCAACTGCTTAAATAAGGAAGCAATTGATTGTACCAGTCTGTTTTCATAGGTAACAGCATTAGGACATTAGAAGTGTGGTTTTAGGTGCTTTAGTATTGCTGGATTCAAACACTCTTTGAAGAATGCTTTTAGGTTTTTAAATAGTTCACCCCTACAAATGTCTTGGGAGAGATTGTTTTAGCATTTTACTCCCCTAAATTATAGCCAATGGCAAGTTAGGCAGCTGTTTAGAAGACACATATTCAACCATTTTTATGGGTCTGACTCCTACCAGATGTAGTATTGAAAGCCATTAGCTTGGGGAGAGGAGTATCTAATGGTGATTTTTTTTCCCCTCCACTATCCTAGAAGTATATGCAATACCTGTCCTTACTACCTGTCTTATCACTGTACAATTTCTGGGCTGTATCAATTGTTATGCCAAGCTAGCCTTAATTCTTTTTATTGCAGTTATGAAATAATACACAGTTGGGTCTCCTATATCGCGGACCCGTGGTCTTAGTCGGGGTCCATGAAGCCCTACTTCTGCGTTGAATGGTGGCCGCGCCGCTGCCACCGCCCGCACTGCTGCCACCCATGCCGCCACTGCCACTGTGGCGGCAGCAGGTCGTGCATGCGCAGTTGCGAAAATGGGTGTTCTTCATCACTAAAAAATCATGCCACTAAGATCTGAAGCTGCAATATGGGGGGTGTGAAGTGCAAGAGGGCCGACTAATTTGAATTCATTCCTATTCTTTCATCTAGAAATTTGCTGTGTGATACTGCAGACTGGTTTATTTGCTGGTTTTATACATTCATACAGAAACTGGGTTTTGTTTTATCTTAGTAGCACTTCAGTTTACGTTTTGTTCACAAAAATCAAGGAACCATAATCTTTACTTCTGTCATCTTATAAAGCTTGCAGTAATTTTAAGGCATAATTTGACCAGTATGTGTATAAGTTGTAAAGTATTATTTCTTATCTAACATCTTTTGTTTGTACACCAGTTCTGATTTTAAAGCAATTCTTAACTTCTAAAGTGCTAATGCATTTTTAGTAGTTTTACTGAACTTGTATATGATTGATTGAGGTTTTTTCCAAGCACTGAGAGAAACTGTCTTTTATCAAGAGCTCTTGGTGCATTTTTTTCAGCGTTTTGGGCCAGCAGAGAACCTTTTTCTTATTTAGAAATACCCGAACTATTATTTAGCCAGAACAAGGGTGTTTCGTAAAATGCTTTGTTTTCTTGCCACAAAAACTCTAGGAAGCCCTGTTACGAAAGAAAGGCTGTCAAGTGGCTTTCCTCCTGCCTTTATCACTGATGTTCAATAACCATTCAAAACTTAGAGGGTCAGGTAAGAACTTTCTTCATAGAGCAGTGACATTATTTCTGGTTAGCCTCTGATATGTTATATTTGCTGAGAGCACCGATGCATTTTTCATTTGATTTTTTGTTTGGTTTTTTTGTTTAGTTTTGTAGTTCTATCATCTTTTGCAAAAGGGATTTTTTTTTTTTTTTTTAGTTTAGTTTAACTAACTAAATCTGCTAATGGATCCACTGAGCAGTTATTCGGAAGTGTTTTCTAATGTGTTTTGCTTTAGGAAAATATCCAAAATAATTGGATTGAGAATGCAGCATGCAGAGTGTTTTTTCCAGTAGCAGTACTTGGAAAATGGTATATGTGAATGGTGCTTATGCTCATTGTTGCGTGTATGTGTGTGTTCTAAGCTACTGCACCTTAAGTGAATACTTCAACACAGCAAAATAAGTACTGGAAGACTGAAGAAGAATGAGCAACTCTGAGTACTTGACATAGTGTTTTGGAGGTTCAAAATTTTACATTTACTTGCTTGATAATTAAACTTATTTCTTTTTTTACCTGTCTTTTAAATATTGATCCTGCAAAGACTTGTGCACGTAATTAACACTAAATAGAAGTGTTCAGGCTGCTAAAATTAGGCAGCTTCTTCAGTCTTTGCAAGATGCAGGTCTCTGTTTCCTTTATGTTTATGTTCTAGAGATTTTTTTTCTGTAATGCAAAATGTATTTCCAAACATCCTGAAAGGGATTTTCTTAGCTTTTCTTGATGGGATAATTTAAGTGGGAAAATTTAACTTCTGTTGTGGAGCCACTGGGAAGGAAAAACGTTGTAATGAATGAGGGATAATGAATAGTAAACTCTAATACAAGATTCACCAACTTTATTGCTATGTCATGTTTCAGTGAAAGATTAAAAATACCTATTTACTAAGACTATTCCAAAGGGAATAAATTATGGTGTCTTTTGATTGTTCTAATTCTTAATGTGAAATTGTGTGAACTATCTTGCAACACCCTGAACGCTGTCAGTGTTTGGGTGCGAAGAACGTGGTTTCATTAGTTCTCAAACAGACACATTCATTTGCTCATGTGAGTTACTGCATTGGTAAGGACTGCAAGCTGGCTCTTTAGAATTAGAGAAAATTTAAGAAGAGACTATAAAAAAGCTATCAGTAGTGATGAGCTGACCTAAAACCTGCTGCTTGTCTTCATGCTTACCTGTCTACGTTGCTTTTTTATAACTGCGTGCATTTCTGTGTCTATATATATGTAATTCACTGTGTACATTCATACTTGTTTCTGCAGTAAATTTGTGACTACCTAGGAATCACGATTCTTAATTGGGTCTTCTGTGGGGCAGATATACCTGCCTGGTTCTTGATTTTTTAATTTTATTTTTTTTTTAATATGCCATGCTGTTGCCTCTAGAGAATGACAATCCAAAGTAGCTAGAAATTTGATAGGTTAAAAACTAGAATCATGACATCTGTGTTCTATAAGATGTTCTGCAGTCAAATATGTTTGTGAAATAGTCTCTGGGAAGTTCTTGTTTATAACTACTGTAAATCATTTGTTTTACTGCAAAGAAAAAGCTTGTCTTGTATAAAAGTTTTATTTTGAATCATTTCTTCTACCTGAACAGAATTTGCTATTACTTGTTAAGGCTTTTAAGATACTAAAATGCCTAATCTGTTTTGTTTTGGTTTTTCTTATTTGCATTTTAGGTTTTGACTTTTGCCTATAAGCATGCATTGGTAAATAAAATGTATGGAAGAGGTCTCAAGTTTGCCACAAAGCTGGCAGAAGAAAAGCCAACAAAGGACAACTTGAAAAACTGCATTCAGGTAAGGAGTATTTGATCAAGTAGTGGACTATGTTCATGCTGAGTAAGATTTTAAAAGTCTTTGGGAATTTTTGGTACTTTTTACATTTTAGAAATGTCTAAATGTAACATTTTAACTTTATCCAGGCTTTTGTGCCTTGGCCTCCATTTTTAGTAGTGTTTTCTTCTTTCTTTTTCTAACACTAAATCCACTAGTTTGCGAGTAACTGCAAGATTTACTTGCTGGAATTTTGGGCATAGAGAAAATAGAGACATCTTGGCAACCCAAAGGAATTTTAAATACACAGATACCTTTCGATGTTTGACCACTGTTATTTTTTAGTGTTATTAATCATAAATTTACTTTTATATTTATGTAATTTATAAATATATAAAATTATATTGTAATTTATATTCATCATATATTCATCATTTATATTTACTGCTAGTAGAATATAGATTAATTAGACTGGATGTGGTGTTGAGAGCCATGATATAAATGTTAAGATGTTAGGTTTTAGTTGGATTATAGGTTGGCCTTGATGATCTTCAAGGTCTTGTCCAACCTTATCAACACTGTGATACTGTGATAGAATTAATAGGAATTATTGTAAATCCTAGGACAAGATTTTTGTGCATTGACTTAAAAGACAATATGGGGGAGGGAGGTTATCCCCCTTTCCAGACTAAGGAATTCAAAGATCACCAGTTCTTCAATCTGCTATCTTTCTGATAATAGAGATTTTTAATAAGATGTTGATATCAGTGCAATATCTGTTTAAATTTAGATGTTAAAAGGAATTACTCATTTTTTACTGTCTGCTTTTTTTCTTCAGCTAATGAAGTTGCTTGGATGGACTCATTGTGCAACCTTCACTGAGAATTGGCTTCCTGTCATGTATCCACCTGATTATGGTGTATTCTAGAAAATCAACAATTGTAATATTAAAATGATTTTATATGGGGCAGGATATGAAGAGATAGGATTGACTTTTCATTCGAGCGCATGTTTTCGTTACTGAATGCTGATTATTAAATTGTGTGTATTTATCAGTGAAGGCACCTGGGTACAGCTTAATGCCTCTTAACCTGACTCCTGTCATCAGGGAGTTTCCTTATTGTGCATCCCATTGCTGGCAATGGATGTGCCAGAACTGCCAACACCAAGGATTTGGAATTGGGTTGGAAAGACCTTCTGCTGCATGTGTGTTAGGTTCCAAACTGTTACTTTTAACTAAAAACCTGTAAAAGTTCTGTGTTTTTTATGGTAAACTGAATTTTAACATGTTTGATCTTAATTTCAGTTGTATGAAGGCCTTAAAGCTACTTCAAGAGTAGTTAAAATCTAATCAGATGAAAATAATGGAACACCTGTATTGTTTGCAAAGGTTTACATTTCATTTTTTTTAAGAAAAATTCAACCTCTCCAACTGTTACAATGTTTTAACACGGAGAGTGATCTCCCAGTGGAATGGTCTGCCCAGGGATGTGATGGAGTCGCCATCCCTGGAGGTGTTTAAGGAACGACTGGATGAGGAACTCAGTGACACGGTCTAGATGATGGGAGGCTCAGATGGACGGAGTGTGGTGCCCATGGCTCCGGGATTATGGGTTCGATCCCTGGGTGGTCATTCGCTTGGGAGTTGGACTAGATGATCCCTTCCAACTCGGAATAACCTGTGAACCTGTGAATTGCTGATGCATAGGTGCTCTTGCAAATCTTCATTTGGAGTGATTTCAGGCCAACTCAAAAATCTGTGTGAATTTGGATATCAGGGCAGGCTGACACACATGTATAAAAGTGACAGACAGTTACATCTTGATCAAGTATTGTAAAGCTATACATATATGTTTATTAATGTTAAAAATATAAACCACAGCAGAATAAATGTGGAAAGTTGAAGATCAAAAAACCACCATGTGCACTTGGATACTTTAAAAGATTTTTATAAATACAGGGGCTCCCCCGGAAGTCGTGGGGGTATGGGTCTGGGCAGGTCCCACAAGTTATGCAATCCGTGAAGATACCAAACCATGAATATTCAACTACCCCCCACCAGTAGCCACGAACCCTCCACTAATTATTCCTGGAGGGCAGTCCAGGTGGTGGCTCGCACTGTAGCACCTCATTAAAGCAGAGGACGTGCCTTTTGGGGCCTCCTGGCTGCCACGGAATCCGGGGTCCAGGATGTTATGTGCACTGCAGTTGTACAACTCGCTGAAAATCCAACCATGACTAATTGAATACGCAAATATTCAAACCGTGAATATGTGGGGTTTCTCTGTAATAAAAATACTGAAGCTAAAAATTGTATTGGTTTCTAGAGGAGTACATAAAGGAGACTGGCTGAAAGAAAACACAAACAACAGAAGTTCAGTGCAGCCCAGAAGATCAATGCTTTTGTTAAAGCCTTGTTACTAACTATTGCTATGAACATTATTCCTACAGTGAAGGGAAATTGGTCTGTTTGAACAGGTCAGGTGTATCAGCCAGAGACAAATTGCTGTATCTTTTGCCTTGCAATGCAAAACTTGGATACCACTGCGACTTTATAAACATAAATGCACAAAAAGGTGCAATATAATCCCACAAAGTATTCCAAACTGAAGTGCTGCCACTAAATCAAGATTAGTAATAATTTTCTTGTTAATTCTCTCTTGCTGTGGCTTTAAGCAGCTTGACATTTGATTCTGGAAATTCCGCAAGAATAGTTGTGTTAAATATATGGCAAAGTTTTTCCAAAAATTCATAGTCTGTAGTGAACCTGAATTTATTGGCCCATAGTAACACTGTTCCTGGCTTACAGAAATACACCATTGTTGCTAGCAGGGGGTCCAGAGCTGCATGGTGGTACACAACATCAGTTGCCAGTATAAAATCGTAATGGTAAGTTGATACAGGAAAATCTTCATCGAGGCCTTCTCCCCATACCAGTTTTCTCACTTCAGGTTTGTGCGTATTCATGTTTTGTGTATTTCTTGCAATATTATATGAGAGGTTTTCAAGAACTTCAGGCAAGTCAGTAGCTGTAACGTGAGCTCCTGAAGAAAACATGAATTTGTTCCAATTCAGAGAATCATTGAGGTTGGAATAGACCTTTAAGATCATCTAGTCCAACTGTGAACCCAGCACCACCGTAATCGCCCCTAAATCATATCCCCAAGTCCCACATCCAGATGCTTCTTGTCACCACCTCTTGAAGTGTTCTACGCTGCTTCCCTGGTGAACTTATTCCAATGCCTAACCAGTCTTGCAGTTTAAAAAAAAAAAAAATTCTAATATCTAATTTGAACTCCCCCGGCATAACTTAAGTCTATTTCCTCTCATCTGTTCACTTGAGACATAGCAGAGTTTATAGGTATGTAGATGAACATATATAAAACATCTACATAATGACTCCAGCCTTCCCCTCATCAATAACTAAGGTAGTCATCAAAACAGTATTTTATAATAATTTTCTTAAAAACAGTGACAAGGTTTACTTTAAATATTGTTTCATTGCCTTAAAGTGACAGTGGCACATTAGATCTATTACAAGAAATCCAAAAGAAAAAAAAATACAAATTTACCAACCTAAGATACACGCCACAATGGAAAGCAAGCCTGTTCCAGCACCAATTTCCAAAACTTTTTTGTCTTTGAGGTTGAATTGTTCTTGATTTGATTCCAGATACTGAGATAAAGCCAGTGCCTAAAACGGTTAACACATTTCCGTAAGAGGGTAACAGCTAAGTTGCACAAAAATTCATTAGGTGTTTTTATACGAAGATGTTGGATTTTTTAGTACAATGAGAAACACTGAAGGGTGTAACATGGAAAGAACTGCAATGTGTCCTGGGGTTTTATGTTAAAAAAAATTAAAGAGGTTTAGTTATCCATTGATGGGCTGTGGATTTGCTACACAGTTGTGAGTCCACTGACAGTTCAAGATAGGCAGTGTTAACTTGTAAACCATACAGTCAGAACACCAAATGAGGTTTAACAATATGTAAAAATAATGTTCTGGTTTATTAGCATAAATATTATGCTTTATTATAATTATTATAAAGTAAATTCAGGCTTCAGCAGAGATTTTGGGGAAAACTTTTTTGTTTCACTTTTTTTTTTAGCAAAGGGAATAGTATTAAATCTTTGTTATTTACCAACTTGACACTTGTCTTCATAATAGTATAAACTTTAAAAAATGAAACAGCACTGTATGAAAATATTGTTTACCCGGCCTTTGTAAAGATCTTGTCAATAGCATATAAGTGGGCTGTTTATAAACAACATAAACTGATGCCAAAGAAACTGTCTTCCCTCTTTTGCTTCTCTTCTTTAGATTTGTGTTACTATTTTAACTCTTGTGCTTTTCATAATGCAACACTGTCTACCTGCTCTGGGAAAGCTGACAGTTAATGATTCGCCAGTCCAGTTTATGCAACCTCCATTTTTCTTGGGTAGCTGTACCATCTGCATTCTGACACCTGTTTAATGTGCGAATGGATGATCTGACATGTCAAAATAAGATACTGTTTCGCTCACCTGTACACTTAATTTCTATTGTTTTGAAATTGCCATTTTTTGAGAGCTTTTTAAATAAATGTGGATCTGAAAAAGTTTGAAATCCTAATTTTTTATCAGTTGACCCTCTCCTCCCTCAAAGGCAGTTTCTCAGTCCACATGAAATTCATACAGGAGAAGCAGAAATTGACGAACTATTTGCAAGTATGGTTTTCAATACTGCAAAGGATCTGTTCCAGCCTGTTCTTTAAAAGGTGTGTATTTAATTGTTATAAACTCCTTCATTTAATCTCTCTCAATTTTCTCTTGCAGCCTCCTTTTTGTGCTGCATGTTGTTTACTTCTCAGTGACTGATCATAAATATACAAGAAGCTGAACACTTTTTCCTGAGTTCCTTTTCTGAATTTTTGTTTCAACACCAGTATCCAGTTTACAAATGCATAAGTGCTGTAGGCCTTTTGGTGTGAACTGGCAAATTACTCTAAGGCAGAGCTTTCTGTTGAAGGTCTTTGTCCTTCGTAGGGAAACCTCTATTGTCAGAAGCATCATCTAAGAAAGCTTCCCTGGTATTGTGTGCTGCTTCCATGGTTTACTCTTGTGTTCATGTCAGCTTTCTGCTGTATCATGTACTTACCCCTGGCCATACCACGGCTCCAAAGTGTTCTATGGACTCCTGAATGACAATCTGGTGGCCAACATATGTATAGTGCTCTTTATCGAAGTAGTGTGAAACTCTAGGAACCCAGTTCTGGAGTATTTTAAGAGTTACTGGTGAACCTGTAAGAGAAAAGTTGAACTTCGTGTTTTTATATGCAACTTGTTAAAGGGTAAAAAGTATTTTGCGAAAAGAGCATGTAGACACGTGGACTAGAAAAGCTGTCAGGCCATTGGCCTTGAATTATGGAATCATTGAAGATATGAAAGATTGTTGAATCCAACCATTAACCAACCCAGCACCATTGTGTTCATCACTAAAATATGTCCTTGAGTGCCACACCAACACATCTTTTGAACACTTCCAGGAATGATGATTCCAACACTTTGCAATTGAGAGATGGAAATAAGCCTTTTCAGAAAAGCTACTCATTTAAGTATAAAACTCTGCCAATAACAGCTAGAAGACTGTCAGGACCAAGTTAGCTTGTATTTTGGAGGAAGCCAGTTCCTACTGAGTATGCCATGTAGGCGTTTGTGCTGTAGATTTCATTTGTGGGGCCAACAGCTCTATAACATCAAGCTTCATTTACATAAGAAGGCTTTAGAATTTACCTCTGGTATTGAAGAAAACCTAACCCTTTTTAGTGCTTGTTTTCAAGCAACCTTCTACTGAAGGAGGGTTGTAAGGTGCTCTTTAGTGTATGTTGACATACACAGGGTGGTTCAGCAAGTCAGTACTATGGCTGTGCTGGCGTATCTCATTGTAGCAAGGAGGCTCATAGGTGAGGCTTTTCAGAAGAGTTTTGCTGAACTGTTCCATCCGATCACACTGGAAACACTCTTCTGAATTACTGTACTGTTGTTGGAAGTCTGTTAGCAGGATATGCATAGATTTAACATTAACTGCAAAGAAAATACTCCTCTGGCTAGCATGTATTTTTATTGTTGCCTGCCAGGAGTCCTTGGTAGCTGTTGGAGCAGTTTTCTCACTGAAATTTGTAAAACCACAACTTCAGAAGTGCCAGCCCAATTAATGCATATTACAATCATCTCTCTTGTTGTAACTGAAAAATAATTTAGATGTCTAAGTAAAATCCAGAGACCTTTTCAAATATACGTCTCAATTATGGAGATACTCATGTTTGTGTAGAGTTGATAATATATGCAAACATACAGGGAAATGGGACAACGGGATATTGAAAGGAAAAGTGACACAGTGATATCTACTATTTGAAGACTGACAAAAATCAAAATACGAAATGCTAGTATGCCATAGCAACTGCAGTATTTAAATGGGATTAAACCTGCACTGGATTCTGCATGCTTGGAGCTGCAAGTGCAGTTCTCAGAGTCGTACTGCTTTCCACAGGTTTCTTCTTCCTCAGATTGACAGTCCATTGGCCTTTGAATTTTGCTGCAGAATGGTGGCTGCTGTACAGAGATCATGGCAGTAGAGCTGGAACAGAAGGGGAAAATAATGTAAAATCTTGCAGACACTCTTTGAATGAGTTATGACTGGAAGTAAGGCAATTTGGGTGGCCTTTTGGGGTTTTTTTCAGTGATGGGTTGAAAGGACAGGATGAGATGTGACATCCCCACTCCACTGAGTGCCATGAGCACTTACTGGTAATGCTGCAATGCTGTCAGAATTTTTATTTTATCATGATTGTCATATGTATTTATCATTATTTATCTTATTTATTATTCTGTTTGTTTTATCGTACATGCGTACTGTCACTGAATAGATGCCACTAATCAGTCTGAAAATTGAGTTACTCTTACCAATGATAGCTGTCTTTTAACAGCTGTGACTTTTTATCTGTGTAATTTACTGTTTCCCAAAAACCCTGGGACTTGGCATTCCTGATACAAATTTTTTTCATTTGCTGCAGGCAGTGCTCTTTGATTTTCTCTCCTTGCCTACAGTTGCCTTCTCTTCTTTGCCTTTTCTTGCAGAGAAGCTAAATGAATGACCCTAAAATGTAAGGAACTGCAGAGTATGCAGATGGAAGTCAGGAAATAATTGCTGTGAGAAATTTGAATCCATAAGGTTTTTTGGAGAAATGTGTGTTTTGGATGACAGTGCATCCTCAGTGTACAGGGCGGGACTCAGCCTAAGAGGGAACTGATTGATACCAGAGCTAACATCAATAAAAGCAGGAATAGGACTGGATCTAAATTTGCCTGGGGAGAAATACGTCAGGGCAACTTTTTGCTTGAGTACAGGTTTCTTCAGTGATGCACAGGCATGTATCTGTGAGTGTGTGTAGAGATATACAGACACACACACACACATTTGTATATAAAGAGCAAAAACATGGTTCATAACTTGGTCTGGCCAAATTCATCCTTCCCACATAACATGACAGCTGGAGTGAACTATGTGTTTATTCATGATGAAAATATTTATCCATTCAGCTCATTCTTGAGTACTAGATGATCCTGTGGGTCCCTTCCAACTCAGAATAACATGTGAACCTGTGACTGCATGTTTGCTCTCTCTAGCCATAGCCACTGCAGATTGTGTGTTGTTTAATTAGGCTTGCATCATACTGCAAGGGGGTGTTGCAGATATCCTGACCTGAAGGAGTAAATGTTTGGCAGCAACCAAAAGGTTTAGCAATGCCTGCAGGTAGTTTTTTAAGGAGCAGAGTGACTGCTGACTTATGTGGGTGGTATATTTGCACATGATATTGACACCATTGCAGTTTTACTGATACCTGATATATTCCTTATTGCTGCTCTGTTTATTCACAAGGACAGGATTTACATTCTAATTCCTCTGAAACTGCATTTGCTCAGTCTTGACAGTGATTTTGTACTGTTTCAAAAAAGAGTGCTTTAAAGTAAATTGATTTCTCCAGATCAGTGGGTTGGGTTTTTTCTTCATCTTCAGAGAGCTTCTGTCTGGCTGGTAACAAGTTCCGGCTGTGCAAATTTTGTGTATAATTTAAGATATAATGACAGTAGGTAAGACACTGCAGTTAATGCTGCAGTCACTGCATTCCCTGATGTGTGAGAGAATGGCATCCCTGTTCACAGTTCACACTGTCACATTGTGCTTTCTTCCAATGTTTTCTCATGTAATCAAAAGTAGGCTTCTAGTTTTCAGCAATGCCTCCCTTTCATGCCTTGAGCTCGAATAAAATCTGGTCATGCTTTAATGTTTTAGGAAATCTCTGTGAAAGATATTTTAAGACTTGTGCAATTGGGAAGGTATATAATGAGAAGAGTCTGTTAAAACTGGTGATGTCTACAGCCAGAAAACTGGTGCTTGCAGTTCAGTCTTCTAAACATTTCAGGTTGAAACATGCAGAGCACTACATTTTCATATTTGGGGAGCTTGAGATAAGTGTTTTGTTTGGGGGGTTTGGTGGTTTGTTTGGTTTGTGGGGTTTTTTAAGGCTCTTGTAGTATGAAATTTGTGCTACATAAGCGAAAAAGGCAATCCTGAAATTACAAAGCAGGAGGAAACTTTACCTTATCGAGGACTCTTCTATATATAAAACTAGAAGGGCTTGTTTAATGAGTAAACTGTAACTTGCCAGTCTAGGTAGAAAGTGATCCCTCTGTACTTTTTTTCCTTGCTTAAACCAGTTCTTACTGCAAAAAAACCAACATTCCAGTTAGCTGTGGGTAGTGGTGAATTCCAGAAAATAATTTGAAAACATGGTTAGTAAATACAAATTTGTTGGTCTGCTATTAAGGACCTTCAAGAAAGAAAATTGCATCTCTGATCATGATTTGTATCATGATACCCTATTATGTATTACTTAATCAGTACAGACTGGACTCTAAATTTAATTAGATGTGTTATATTGCATTTTCACACTTCTGCTCATTTTGTCCTGTGAGCTCCTCGAAAATAGGAGTCTCTTTAAATATTTATAAAGAAACTTCGCTGTTTTTATTAAATCCCTTAAAATGGATTAGGAGACCTAAAAACCACCTGGTGGTCACAGTGGTGCTGTGGTGAGTCTGGTGTGTTCCTTAAGTCCATCCAGGCAGCTGAGCTCTTGGATGATGAATTGAGGGGATAAACACTGTGCATTCTGCATTTGTATATCATCTTACACACTGGGCTCTGGTTTATGCCTGAGGCTTCTGGATGCCATAATACCATCTTGTCCTAGGTGTAGCTTTTGCTAAGCAAAAATGAGTTTATGTGCGTGTGTGGATAGATAGAAACACATTCTAGTGCAATAATTACTAAATCATGTATTTCATAAGAGTTAAAACTAGGTCTTTTTAAAGCTGCAAACTGCAGGACTGTTTTAGCCTTGTAATTTCAAGAATTCAAGAATCTTAGCATCCTGATCCAATTTTAAATTAAAACTTTACCCGAAAACTAGAGGTACAAATGAGTATTGAGAAGCTATTTGCACATAGGTGGTGTTTGTATTATTATATCCTCTAAAGGTAATATGGTCAAGTTGCTGCTGTGCTTCTAGAATTATAAAAAATGACATTTCTTACTGCTTAGACATTTTGCTGATCCACACTTTACTGAAAATAATGTATCTTTAACTGAATTTTGATTTAATAATGTTACAAGCAAAATCTATTCCCTTAGAAAGTGTTGGCTGTTTCTGAATGTGAGCAGCTAGTTTTTTTCCAAATTGATTCTGCTGGGAAATAATAATCTAAATTCTTTCAGAGTTTTTAAACCAGCATTGGCTTCATTAATCGTCTTAACCTGTTGTGAATGAAACTTACAAAATCACATTTGATTTCTTCAGAACCTACAGAGGAAAGAATAATTCACAAAATTATATCTGACAATACCACATAACATTAACAAGGTAATTAAACATGTAAGGGTAAATTATAAGATGATGATAAACCTTTAAGCAACAGTTTATCTCCTACAAACTTTGTGCCTCTTAAACTGCTGAAATCCACAGCTTAGCAAGAGCTTTTCAAATCCAGCTACATGGCCAAAAAAAAAAAAATAGGTCACTCAGCACTACTGTGTAACTATGTCTTCAGCTGTAAACACAGCTCTGCTGAAATGTGTTTCATGTCTGCACAAAGTTGCACAGCACACTCTGCAATTATAAATGCAATTGCATTGTATTCTTTGCAAGGTAGGGCTTAACCATACACTCTTACCATACAGTAACATCTCTGTCTATTAGTGCTTGTGCAATTTTCACATTATCATACCCTACATTAAAAAAAAATCAATATGAATGCTAGGAAATAAAGGAAATGTTTGGAATATCACTACAAGAAACCTGGATGATATTTTAATCCACAAGGTAAACAGACCCCAAAAAAGCACCACTGAAAGTCCCACCTCACAAAAGAAGATCAGTTAGGAAGACTGGATTCTGTTGGCTAACAAAGCTGACCTGAAATACAAGAATTCAGCCAAAGGTATTTCTGTTGTTAGTTAGCAGAGAATACAGAGGCACACCAGACGAGGTTAGCTGAGCAGCTGTGTGGGTACCTGATACGACAGATGGCACGGGAAGTTTCCTGTGGGTGGATGCACACTCCAGAGGTTTTTATACAGGGGTGCACCTGAAAAGAATAACTGCCCACTCCGTCCAGTCAGATTGCAGGCTATTTAGAGCAACATTACCAGGCAGCACCCGAAGAACTTACTATGTTACAATAAACCCTTCCACATTTGCAGTACAAAATTAAAACACTCTTGAACTTTGAAGTCCCAAGCCTACTAACCTTTAGAAATAAAATTTCAGCTTCCTCCAACCTCCTGTTCTGTTTTCACAGATGCGGTGTTCCCGGTGGTTGCCTTAGCTCGGCAAAACTGAACCAGGAGAGCAAGTTACCGTGAGCAAACTAGCACATAAATAACGTGTGTGGCCACTTGGCAGCACCCCAAGCGCAGAGAAAAGTTCATGAAGTTCATACTGCCAGGAAAAGGTCGAGTCTTACTTACCCTGCTAAGCATCTGGATGGGGACGCTGTGGGTACTCTCCCCTGTCCTGAGTCACAGAGACAATGGGAAACTGGCAATTGCAAGGAAATAACATTCCCATTTTCTTTAGTACAGGTCATAACCATTGGAAATATTATATCCACTGAGAGAGTGCAAACATGAAATTTTCATCAGATAATCTTACAGTTGCTTGTTTTAGAACAGATGGATGTTGAAGATAAAGCAAATGCGTATTCCTTACACAGGTCAGGAATTTGAGAGGTTTATATGCATTTTTTTCCTTTGCTGCCCTTCTGCCCTCCCTTCTTCTTGGAAAAGTTTCTGTGGAAACAGATTTAACTAGAGAACACAAAAATTTAAAGCAACTTTGAAAGTCAAAAGACAACCCTGGTGAATTAATGAGCAACTGCAGATTAGCAATAGAAATAGAAGAAGTGGGGGGAAATGTAGATTTTTAACTCTATTTATAGGCATTTACATTTTTGGATTAACAGCTTTTGAATTCAGGTAATGCTCTCCTGAAGAGTGGCAAAGAAAAAAAAAGAGCCTTTTCTAGATACTTGTTTCATGCATTAGCTGCTGCATGTCTCTAATAGTCACACCAAGTATAGGACTTGGTTCTGCCTTCAAATGTTCACCAGTTTTTTTCCTCTGAAATTTTATAGTTAAAAGATAACCTTTAATTTATACTTGGGAGTCAGTATTAAGTTGATATAAACATTGCATTTCACAGACCCGCCTGACTTTACTAGTAGATCAAATGAGGTAGGTTAGTAGCTGTTATTGGAGATAAAGAAGCAGATATCCTGCAGTTGGAATGACAGCTATATTTTTTTTTTTAAGATGTGGTCTTTTCAGCAGGCATGTTCCTTCTGTCATATTTATTTGTATTTGTCACCAAGGGTGAATGTAGCTCAGACTGGTGCTGCTGTCAAAGTTGTGTCTTTAGCTTTGGCAATGGGATCGATGCTGGACATAAACACTTTATTTTTTAAATTAAATCAGAGGAACTGGCTCTCTCTGTGTTGTATCACTTGTATAAAGTATACCAACTGAAGGGACAGTGTTACAGCTTATTTATTATCCTGCAGGCATGGCTTCATTTTTTGTTTATAACTGATAATCAACACTGATACTCCGAAATGTAGCTTTTCTTGACATATATTTACTATGTAATTTCTATAAATGCTTCTTGTTCTACACTCTGTCTCCAAGCATTTCTTGTTCAATATTGAAAATGTGTGTGTTGTCTGGAAGGGTAGCCCCATGGAATTACATAAAATTTTTCCAGACTTCTCTGAATAGACAGGCTGAGGGAGTACAGTACCTCAGTTCCATGTGTAAAAGGGCACTTTTCAGTTAGCTCGACATCCGGTTCCACAAAGCTCTGAATTATTCAGTCAGATTTTCTGTTTCTCTAGACGCTCAGGGGAATTTTGCCATCTAGATCATTGGTGGAAGACAAAAGAGGCTCCAAACATGATGAAGTGCAGAAAACGTCAAATATTTTCGGAAAGTGTTTATTTTTAATGTGAATTGGTGGGGGGGAGGGGTTAAGCCTGGTTATATGAAACCTAATTGGTAGTGTGGGTCTTTTTCCCTTTTAGCATTATCAAACTACCAGGAAGGCTGGGAGGAGTATTCTCTCTAACTCTGTCTATGAAGTCAGTAGTAGCATATTCTTCAGTGTACAGGCTAAGTAAAACTGTATTCATGTTACATATTAGATTATAGATAGAAGTGATTTTAAAAAAACCTAAAATTTCTCTGTATCAAAAATTCAATGTAAAATGATGTGAAATTTACTACTTCAATTAGAAAGATTTTTGAGAGATTGGTATGAAAATATTATGGTTATTTAACCCATCAGGAGCAAGAAGCCTGTGAGATTTCTGAAAAAAAAAAAAAGGCAGAGTTAAATAAGAAAAGTTGAAAGATGTACTTGTCAATGAAATTAATAGGAGCAGATCACCAGGATCAGATGGTAGCTACCCAAAACTCTGCAGTATGCATGTGATAGTAGGCTTCATAGGAAAGCATGGGAATTTATACGAATGTGAGGTGTACTTCTAAGGGCGTCTTGGAGGGATCTAGGAAACAGTGGGGCAACAAAGTCTGTGCTAGTTAAACTGAGAGGAACGGCAGTGTGGCTGTTAGCTGGTAAATAATAAGTGTGGGAAGGGAAAGGAAGAAGGTTCAGTATGTTCTTTCATAATTTATATACACATGTAGTTCAGGGTCCTCCAGTTTACAGCATACGTGGATTTCCATAAGCTTTCATAGGTCACTTACTTGAGATCCTCACAGAAATTGAGCTTTCCTGGGATAATAAGTTGTTATATTTTGTTTTAATTATTTGTTAAGAGCAGGGCAATAAATGGTCAGGTTTACAGTGACCCAGGAGGAGCTGTGCTGCCGAGTGTACTCCTAAAAGTTAATGGGAAATAAACAAAATAATATGGTAACAATAACGTAGAATTATTTAACACAGTGAAAACAAAAACAAGCTGCAGAGTTCCAGAAGTCTCTCTTGACATGTTATGAGAGGTGGTAATATGATAAATGAAATTCAGTGTTGACAAGTATAACGTAATACACAGGGACAGCCTCTAACTTTGTACCACCTAGGAAAGAGATCTCAATGGCACCAGAGACCTCTGCAAAACCATATCAGTAATCAAAAACATAAAGAGATTGTTGCATTTCTATAAGGGAAAAAGCAAACAAACCAACCAAAAAACAAAAAGGAGCATTGTTTTTTCCACTCTGGGAATTCAGAGATTGTCTCATGTTCAGTGTGTGCCTCAAGTCTTCAATGAAAACATTGAGAGTCCTGAATCCTTCAGGATTTGCTGGAGGTTCAGGGTGATCTGGCCAATGACTGATGCAGAATGACAGACTCACAGTTCTAGGGCAGATTCTCATCGTACTTATTGCTGGAGGCATCTGCTGACTTTTCTGGATGTGGAAAGAAGGTTTGCATTCTCCAAATTGCAGGGACTTCTTAACTGCTGTCAGCAGCCAGCTAAATATCTACAGCATGGTCTTGACAGGACCTGTGCTGTTTTTTCAAGTACAAACAACTAAGGGAAACCATCTGGTCAGTGTTGGAGGCCTAACTACAGGCCTCTGTTCAGGGAGAGCCTTTTGATGAAGCCCTCTTGCTTCAGCTACAGGAGGCATCGAGCTCACAAGCAGCAAAGTGAGGCATCGAGCTCACAAGCAGCAAAGTGCTTCCCATTCTTGCGAAGATTGGGTTCATGATCACCTGAGAAACCTGATTGTTCATAAGTCTATTGAACCACAGGAGATGCATTGCAGTGTCCTGAGGGAGTTAGCTGATGTAGTTGCCAAGCCTCTCTCCATGATATTTGACTAGTCAGGTGAAGTCCCAAGTGACTAGAAGAAATGAAACATTGAACCCACCTTTAGAAAGCATAGGAAGGAAGACCCTGGAAACTACCAGCATGTTAGACTCACCTCTGCCTGGGATGATAATGGAGCAGGTTCTTCTAGAAGGTATGATAAGGCCCATGAAGAACAGGGAGGTGGTTTGGGACAGCCAGAATGGCTTCACCAATGGCAAAACCTGCCTGACCACCTAGTGACTTTCTATGATGAAGTGACTAAATCAGTGGACAGGGGAAGGACTACAGATGTCATTTATCTGAATTTCTGTAAACTTTCAATATGGTCCCCACAACATCCATCTCTCTAAACTGGAGAGAGATGGATTTGATGGGTGGACTTTTGGGTGGATGAGGAATTGGTTGGAAGGTCATATCCATTGTGTGGTGGTAAATGAATCAGTGTCTAAATGGACAGCCTAGACTAGTGGAAGGTGTCCCGGCCCATGGCAGGGAATTGGAACTGGATGATCTTTGGGACCCTTCCAACCCAAAACATTCTGTGATTCTAAGTGCTTAATTGAAATTGTGCTGGTATATAGAGGACCTTCATGTTCAGGAGCATGGAAGATGAAGAAATGCTGCAAGATTTTATGCTAAGAAGAGGGAACGAGGTTATGTCCACCTTGCCAGTGGCTCCTGACTACTGTTAGAATTTGCTGTTGTGCATTCAATGCCTGCTCTCTCCTTCCCTGGCAGTGCAAGCACTGCTGCTCTGTGGCAAAGCTGTTGGGGAAACCAGTGCTGCAGCACTCGAGCTCAATGCAAGAGCCAAGATGGTAAGGAATGGAAGTATAAATTGAGTGGTTTTCCATCATATAACCATCCTCTATGATTTAAGCAGTTCTGGGTTAGGCTTTGGAGCCTCATTCCTGTGAGAATTGATGTGTTCTGTACTTCCTGTGTCCATTTATGTGATCACAGAATCACAGAATCACAGAATCACAGAATCAGTAAGGTTGGAAAAGACCTTAGAGATCATCGAGTCCAACCTATCACCTATTACCTAACCTAGCCAAACCTGTTACCTAACCTATTACCTAATTACCTAACCTGTTGCCATCCTGCTACCAACACACCATCCTACCTATAACACACTACCCTAATATCTAGGTCATGCCACCAAGTACATCATCCAACCTTTTCTTAAAAACCTCTAGGGACGGTGACTCCACCACCTCCTTGGGCAGCCCATTCCACTGTGAGATCACCCTCTCTGTGAAAAAGTTCCTTCTAATGTCCAGTGATCTGTTGAACAAGAATTCTTCCTGTCTTGCAAGAAAAGCAAGGGGACAGGTGAGTCCTGAGTGGGACCTGAGTGGGTTTGGGTGGTCTGATGGTCTGAATAGAACCTTTCTTCACTTGCCTTTAAGTGAAGAGCCCTGGAGTGTTATTTAAGCACACGCTCTAATACCAGAATTAACAGGTTGGGGGGGATGTTAATTAGGAATTTCCTGTTGAGGTTTTTGTCCAAATTCTGTATGTGTCTCTTATCATGGCAAATACCAGTTAGATAAATGAAAATAGCTAATGATAGATGCCATGCACTTGCATGGGGAGATTGGCTAGACATGCATAACTGCAAAGGGAAGGCAGTAGAGGAATAGAGAGGCACAACATTTGGTACTGCTGGATGTGAAAAATGCATCTGAATACGTGAAGTCATGGACAAATCAGATCCTTTGCCCTGATTTTCACATATTGACAGCATAGGCAATCCCCTCAGCAGTGAGCCTTCTGTAGTTAATTTTTCATAATCTGAAGCTGTTTACCTTCAAGGGAATGTTTTAGTTTGAATTTCCTCTTTAATCTTAGTTCTCCTCTGTTCTAAATAGGGTCAGGTATTCTCATCTGCTTATTCATCCCACCTGTTTGAAGAGCTGCTATTTTGTGGGAAGTCACTAAAGCTGAACTTTCATCTGAACTTTCTTAAAGCTTGGGAAGAATTTAGCTCTTCGCTAAGGAGCCCTCTGCCTTGTCATGGGGTGTTACCTTACCTCCTGTGGTCCCTCTGCCATTTCTCAGACAGTTGTTCAGAGAAGGACTCAATGCCATCTGCTATTTTTTTCTTTGTGGCAAGGAAAGAGATCTTGAACTAATTCCACATGGCTTTTTATAGAGCAAAGACTTGTGATGGTCTTAATATACTGACCTGGAAGTTTTACAGCTGGGGCCACCTTTACTCAGTCTGTTTGGGGTGGTTACTATATACACAAATGAGGGGCCAGCTTAAACTGGCTGGGTTAAGGAGTGCACCACTCTCCAGGCTACAAGCTTTCATTGTCTACAGTTACTACTACGTGTTAACACTGATAGGGCTTTTGTAACATCATATTCTGGTTTTGTTGGGTTGTTTGGTTTTCCTTTGGTTTGATTTTGTTTGCTGTTTTTTGAGGGGGACATTTAGTTATCCCCTGTTGTAGTAGTATTTGCTAAGCAATAAATTCTTCAAGCTCTTATTTGGGTAAAGCTGCTGAAGCCAGGGAGAGTTTTTTCCTGGTGAGGGGTGACTAAATGGCTGAATAACAAGAAATCAGGTTCTGATTAATGGTATATCACTGAAGAGTCTCTTTGCTTCTCTTCCACTTGTGAAAAATGTGGTGTTTCTCTGGAAGGAAGATAAAAACATATTTAAAGTACAGTGAGCCCCTGCATATTTGCGATCCAGTATTTGCGGGTGATTTTTCCGTGAGCTGTGCGACCTCAGCGCGGGTGCAGAACCTACCGCGACCTAAGTCTGATCGGCCCCCAGCTCTGCTGCTCACATGGCTCGCGGTGTTGGCCCTGCTGTATCTTGTTGTTCACCTGCTTCACAGGCAAACCTGTGCTGTTCATCTCTTAAGTAGGAAGAGGATGCTGAATTGGTTCTACAAAAGTTTAAAAAGATTGTAATCTGGATATTTATCAAAGAGCTCCAGTCAGAAGTCGTCACTGAGCATTTCCCAGCTCACAAAAGAGATCTGCTGGAAATGTACCCATCATGACTTCTTTAGGACAACACGTTCAGTTCCTGGTTTTGGTCTGCAGAAGGACAGATTGGTCTTTGCTGCCTTTTGGAGACATAATCAAAGTCTGACTGTTTGAAGGGAGAGGTTTGGCTTTTTTATTTTATCAGAGGGACGGCTGAATCTTAGTTCACCTACTGTATCAGTGTGTTGTGTGGAGGTGAGAGACAAGAAGGTCCACTAACTCAGTGCAGGTGAGAAGTCAGACTTGGCAAATGTTTTGCTGTGCTGCTGCCTCTGCAGCCATGAGCATGCCTATAATATATTAGGAATGGCCCACAAAAAACAGAATTACGTTATCTGGAAAGTACCAGTAATACTTAAAGCTATGAAAGATTTGACTGGCAGCTTTTGTAAGGCTATTCAGAAAAGATATTTTGGGATGGCTATTATATCAATGTTAAAACTAGTCCCTGCCAGCACCACCAAAAAGATGAAGGGTTACTTCAAGCATTTTAAGCCAGTGATGGGTCCCACAAATGCTTCTTTTGCCTGCTCCCCTCTGAGGACCTGGTTTCAAGCCTCCATATTCAAGAAAATTAATCAAAAAGACAATTGTTTTAAATGCTCTTTGAGAACCATAATTGCAGTATTACTGCACAGACAGAAGCTCAGGGGAGAGGTAGCTGTGCTGTGTAGGAAATAATCTTCAAGTGAAAGGTGCACCATGAGTAACAATGTCATGCCACAGAACACAGGCTACGGCAGTAGCCAAACCCAGACAATTACATCTAGTGTTCCAAAACTGGTTTTGTGTTCCTTACTCATCCTTTTCTCTGTCCTGCCTGCAAGCTTGCTGTCACTGGCAGGTACACTGCCTTTCTGCTCCCGTGTCCTTGGCTCATGGGGAGTGATGCTCACACTTGCCTGAGTGGACATGACCTGCTGTGGGGAAGTTTTCAGTTACAAGAGTAATAGTCTTAATTNCTGCCTGAATGGACATGACCTGCTGTGGGGAAGTTAGTATTCACGTATCTCCACAAGAACACTGTGCTGTTATATGGATACTTTAATGTTATTTCTCTTTCTGGTCAAATACTGAACTGCATTGCTAAGATTGCAAGGAGCCTTATCCAATTGTTTCATATGTAAATAGCTATTGTGGATGCTATACAGAAAATGCTTTCCTTGTCAGTTATCCATGCATGAGTTTCAAATTCAGTTACAAGAGTAATAGTCTTAATTAGGTTTTAATTATCATCTGTTCTGCAATGCAGCTCTTCTAAAGGACATTGTTGGTGGTAATATCATGAAAGTTGAATGGTTTTCCCCTGCAACAACTGGCAGCTACAATGACTTTAAAAATAGATGTGCAGGAACTGAGTTTTATTGTATTACCTGTTTATAATAGCATGTCTTCTTTAGCCCACATTCTGTCCTAATATTTCAGAGACTCCAGACAGTCACCTAAGTTGGTTGGTAGTACCAAATCTTAAGCAAAATCTTTGTTGTAGCCAAAAGAAAAACAGGAGCAGAGGCAAGAGACATTGTTTACTATGAATAAGACTTGTTGTAGTAATTAATATGGCTCAATTTTTGCAAAATAGATAATCATAACTCATATAATTGTGGGGTAGCCCTGGTTTTTAAATACATTAATTCTGTAGTATTAATTGCTGTGTGTATATCCAGTGTCTGTGTGAGCTAAGGCAGCTGCTCCCTCTGACCAGTCTCCTGTTCCCATGTTGAGTGTGGTGTTTGTAGATGGGTTCTTGGGGCACCACTGGCTTATCACTTGGATTTGAACATGATCAGTGCTAGACTCTGTGTCCCCCCACAAGTAAAACTATTCCACTGATGGAAACTGAAACTGCCCCTGTATCTGAAGGTTTTGGGAGGCAGTGAGCAGCCTGGAGTGGCTTCTAACTGCTGATGGATATAATGCTCTCCCAGCAGCTGCTCCTCCTGCCATGCGGTCATGGAGGTAGCTCTTGCAAAGGCACTTGTAACTTTTTTTTTTCTGTTGTTGCTGACCAGATCCTGTAATATCACACAGGTATGACAGCACAGTGATGCACCCTCAAATAACAAATTCACTGAAATCCTTTTCAGTTTGGTTGTCATCTTTGTTCTTCTGTATCACAGAACCGTAGAATCACAGAGTATTCCCAGTTGGAAGGACTCACAGGGATCACCAAGTCCAATTCTTATGTGAATGGCCCATATGGGGATTGAAACTGCAACCTCAGTGTTATGTTATTAGCACCATGCTCTAACTGCTCATGTGCTTGTGTCAAACTCAAAATGGAAACATTTCATCACCTTGGCACCAAGTTTTCATTTATCCCTGGTAGTCCTCACCTGGCATGAAGCAGCAATGTGGCATTACCAGTTTATTGGAAGGGGGTTTATTACCCTTAAACCTGCTCATTGAGGTAGAATAACAGATCAGTACTACATGAATTGTGTCTCACAATGGAAAGACATGCTCACCAGCAGATGTATAAAGACAATTCTGTACATTCATCCAATTAATCTCTCTGAAGTCAGGGAAGACACCGTAAATAATTAAATATGTCAAGACCTTCACTCTCTCTTCCTTAGCCATTAATTTCTTTAGTTTAGTCCCTCCTGTCATAGCTCTGGTACAGGAAAAGATTTCTCTTGCTGTGTACTATCCCTACTCATTTACTACTGAACAGAGGCTAAAGTTTGTTCTCACTCCAAAGAAAACACTGTCAGACAAAACCTATGTACTTGAAGGATTAATTTTATCTGAATTTTTCAGACTCTCAGTGCACATTGTGCTGCTGCACGAAGTTTATGCTGATGACTAAAACAGGATTTCAAACCACTGAATATTCACCAGTCTCTCTTGAGGACTGGATTGGCAGGAAAAAATACAAAAGGCTAGCAGCACAGTTCTAACTAATAAGAAAATGCTGGGAGATCTCTGAGGGTTCTGTTTCTGTCAGAGGACCACCAGAAAATTGAGGGATAAAAACTTGAAGTCTCACCATCAGTCTCTAATACACTTTTTGAATTGGAAAACAGTAGGGAGGACTAAATCAGTGCTGCCTGTGTGAGCCAGTGGTGAAACCCCTGAAGCCAGCAGGCATGAACAAAGTGTGGTGAATAATACCAGTGCAGACTTTGGCTCTTCCCTTCCAGTGATATCAGAGTGCTCTTGGCACTCACTGTACTGACAGAATTCTCCCAGTCCTCAAGTCACAGATGCCTAAACCCCTCTGGGACACTTAAACCTGTCTGGAATAATTGCATGGGGCTCATAGAGAAGACATGACACTGCTGGGGGACCAGCAGCTGGACTCCAGATGAAGTACCTGAGACTGTACTAGACAGCCATATTTAGGCCACTGGGAAAGGAGATTCGATACCTGATGAGAATATCTAAATTCAGGTATCAATGTGGGAGTTCAGTTCACTCATGTCCATGTATAATCAATTAATCTAGAAATAATTAATCTTTCTAAAACCAGGACTCGGTTGAATAAAAGTAAGTGTGTAATGCTATTTTAAGTGTTGTGAAGTATCACAGTTGGCATCCAGTTGCTTCACCAAGAGAGTATGGACTTCCTTCATGTTGCATCATATCTGCCAGCTCCGTGCAGATGTCTCATCTGCCCTGAAATATCAAATGGCAAGGGGAGACCACAGATTCTGGCTTCCTTGAATGCATCAATTCAATCTCTGCTGATTAAAGAAGGAGCCAAGATAGCAAAATTTAAGATAAGATGTAAGCCTGACTCTCCAAAATAAATCTATTTCTTTGGAAAAAATAACAAGATTTAGGACACTGGAAGCCCCTTTTTATCCACAGCTAGATTTATGGATGTAACTGTCTCTATTCCACCCTTCTCTTACCTCCCAAAATGGCAGTCCAGTTTACAGGCTGATGGTTATTTTCAAGTCAGTTCTTCACAGACCCTCTTGTTGTAAGTGCACCTCAGGTGTGAAAGAAGCTTGATCATACTCTGTTACTTGAAGAAGGGTGTCACAGACACCTTCAGATAAGCATTCAAAGGAAAAATAACATGTGGGGCAAAGGATAGACTTAAAATTACATCTTCCACTTTGGAAAAATAACAAGTAAAATGGGATGGAAAGCATGTCTTCTCAATCAGTAAGTTGAAAAGGATTCTCTTCCTGTCAGGAAAACATTCTCTTTCCCCTAGTCTTCTGTCCTCGAAGGTGATACGTAGGTAAACTTAGAGAGGTTTAACAGCTACAGAAAAATCTGAATAACTAATATGATTTGTTTTAATTTTAGCCACTAGCTAGTAGCTGTACTTGCCATCCATCTAATAGTCTAACCATCATGTTAATTTCCTAGAAGTCTCATAAAATTGAGCTGCAATTACTTGTAGAAGGCCATTCTTCCAGCCCAAGGCAGGAGCAACTACACCTGAACCATTCTTGGCAGATGTTTGTCTAACCTGTTTTTCAAGACCAGCAAAGACATACAGTTGTCATTTTCCTGAGTCCTGTGATGAGTAAAAAGTTGCAGGTACAAGGGTGAAAGGAGGCTTGCACCTTTTCACTTTGTGCAGCCTCTGGTTGAAGCACCAAGTCAGATGATTACACAGCTGTAGCACTCAAAATCCCATTAAACCAAATAAGATTAAATTGAAAAATGTGTGCAAACACTTCATTGAATGACAACCACAAATGTGTTTGAGCATGAGGTGGGATTACCTGAAACTTTACCGTATCCCTTGATGCCTTGCTAGACTAAGGCTTACATGGCAAGAAGTCACTTCGACCCCTTATGAGCCAACAAGTTTCACAGTTGAGTGTCCTCTGAGTTAAACTGTGCTTCTTAGCAAAATTAAAGGGCAAATTCTCATGTGAAGATAATAAATAGCATAGGTAGATGGACACTTTACTCTCATCCTCAGAACATTTCTAAATATTTCTAAACTTAAAGACGTGTGTCACTCACATGGTAGGCACAGACAGTGCAGACATCTATGCTAATGGAGGACAACATGGGAGAGAACTGCTTTGGCATGTTGTTTTTTCCAAACTACATCGCTCTGAAGACCGGACAAGAATGTACTTACTCCTCAAAACTGGAATGAGCTCATACAAACAGAGCTATATCCAGCAAAGTTTTATAAACTCAGAATTATCTCCAGCATCTGCAGGAAACATGAGAAAGGACATTCACTCAGTGATTTAAGATGTTGCTAATGAGGATAAGGTTGCCTCTACCAACCCTTGTCAGCTTCCCCATGCACATTCAAGCTATTCCATCATTTCAAACCTCTCTTACCAACCAGAGAGCTAAGGGCTCTCTTGTAAGGGCTACTATCTAACAGGTATCATGTGCTGGAGTACACCTGTACAAACAAGAAGACTTGCCTAAGAGCATTCTCTGTGGTACATGCCACTTTTCTTCTGTAGAACACCATGTCATAATTTTGTGTCTTGTCTGATTAGAAGAACATTTTTCTGCTGCTCAGCTGATGGGAGAATTCAGGACCAGTTAGTCATTGCCTTAGTTCTTGGCAACAAAACACATCTTCCTAAGAGCAATGCTGCAGGAATGACTATTCTGAGCACCGTAGCACAGCTCTTTCCAATCAGCTGCTACCTAGGAACAGGACAGAATAGTCCAAGCCACCAGGGTCAGATGAAAGTAGAGAAAGCAGTATAAAGTCCCTTTAAAAGAATTGCGCCTTTTTTTTAAATGGCAACCCAAATATAGCCTAGGATGAAGGGAACAATTTCTGCAAATATACTACTAAACTCAGTGTTTTCTTCTACACTTCTAATTTAACATCTGGCTATGCTGCTCTGAACAGGAGAAGGAACTCCTTCAATAAGGATCTTCAATTTGCTGGTTTTAAATTCTAGCTCAAAAAAAGCAAAAATGCTGATCTATTACTTTAAAAATATGTAATAAACAACAGTGTACAGCTAAGCTTGTTGTGTGTAATATTTATCTTTTCATTTAAGTTCAGCAGTGAGTAATAGTTCCATATTATTTAGGAAAATACGTTGCCAGTATTTGCCAATCATTCTCCCTAAAAGTGGAAGATACCCTACATGGTCCAATAAATTGTAAGTCAATCTTCAGTTTCAGTGAAAGGCAATATCCTGAAAGAAAAATGACTTTGGCAGTTTGTGATCAGCAACTTGAATTACAGCCTTGGTACTCTGACCATCACACTGTTTCATTTAAGAAACATGACCTCGTGTATGTAAAGTGAGGACTGGTTTTTTATTTCATCACAGAAGCCAAGTTAGAAATCATAAAGATAGTAAGAGGGCAACAGCCTGCCTCATCTAGAGGAAGAAAGATCAGAAACTAGCTGTTAGGAGGGAAATAATTATTTATAATACATGTATAATGGTTTATATAATACATATAGTACCAATTATAGCATTGGGCTGATGAGTATTTAATAAGAGACTACTGTACTGGTTCCATTGCTTTAATCTGTGGATACAAATGTGGTATGTATTTTTTCTATTGTGAATATTATTATTGGAAACATTGAAGTGCCTTGTTTCTGGAAACATCCCTTTCATATACTTTGGGCTCTGAAGCATTGCTGAAAGGTGGGACAGAAATGAAGGAAAGACCAGGGGTTGTCTCACTTTTTGTCCCTGTTGGTGACAAGAAGGAAGAGGCTGTGTCCCTGCGGGCTCCGTCCTTGCTGCCAGAGCTGGTTCAGGTGGGCTAACCTGAACACCTGGGGTTAGCCCAAAGAGTACATGCAGGATGAACCTGCTTCAGTTATTATAATGAATCAGTTATTAATCCAGAGGAATAATGATGGTAGTTGAACACAAAGCAATTGGCCTTTTGGCAGAACTTGGGAAAAACCATTTAGGAATTCCTTCCTCCATCACCCCTCGGCAGACAAGGCAGGCAGGGTTGGGTTTGAGCCAGCTAACACACATCTCACATGTGTGCCAGATGAGAAGCTGCCTGAGCGCAGAAGGGGAGAGGTGAGCTTTCCTGGTCCTGGTCTCTCACCATGTCACCCAGAGCCACACAGGATACTTCTGAACTGCTGTCTTCAGGGCCTAATTAGCTCAGGCTTCGTTTCAAATGAGCCATGAGACTCTCTTGAGCCAAGAATCAAAATTCCAGTCACTCAATCAGCCCTCCATGAGGCAGGAGGGGACAGTCTGCATGGGCACCTAAGGTGATTCCCAAGAGGTCAAGGGTTTTTTTCAGGAAGGAGACCATCAATGAGCCAAGGGCTTAGAGAGCTTGGCAGAGTAGCACCCACATGTTCACCCATGTCTATATCAAAAAGTGGAGGGCCTTGTTTCTCCTGCCACCGCAAGCAGGAGGTTTTGCTCCCCACTGCTGTGCCTACTTCCCTAGCCAACTCCCAGCCTTTACATGGCCTTGGCTCTTGCGGCCTGTAACATCATTGAGCTTGGCAACCATCTCCACAGAGGAGCAGGGAGCCTTCTCTTGCTGGAGAAGGTTTGTGTGTGCCGCAGTGACCAACTAGCACCCAGGTGAGGGCAAGGAAACAGTGGCACTGTGTGGTGGGAAGTGGAACAGAAATGGAAAAGAAAGAGGAGTCACAATTCTCACTTCCATTCACTATCCTGTGCTGGAATGGAGGCTCCCGCCCTACCAGAAGTCCTTCAGTTGACTGACTTAAATAAATTCAACAGGGTATTCACAGATCAGGATCGAAGGCTTTGTCCTATGCAGGAGTGCTGCAGCCCCTTTGCCAGCCAGATTCAGGAGCAGCAAGATCCAGCACATTTGCACATGGACAGCAATTGAGATGTTGAAAAGCCACATCTCTTTACCATTTTCCCTCTTATCCTACAGTGCTGCCAGGACCTTTTCCTTACTTTTTTGCTAGAAAGTCCACTGGCACAGTTCTACATGAGTTTTACATGTCCTTTCACAGAAACATGACTTTTTCTAATCTTATTATTGTCCTGCCTTAGAGACCTGCATTTAGATCTCTGATCAGGTACATAATTATTTGTCATGGCTATTCCAGTATTTCTAGTTCAAGAGGACAGTGAGCAGCTCAGGCTTCCTTTTCTTCTGGACCAGTCACACCACCTCACCCAGGCACCCCTGCCAGGTGGATTGAGAATTCAGGCATTGGGATTATTGATTACTTATTATTTTTTTCCTTTTCTTTGTGCAATTAACATGTATAACCCATTTGGAATAGCCCTGCTGTACCATTTACTGACTATGCATATGCATAAGAGAAATCAAGTTTAGGTTGAAATACATATATCCATATGTGTGTATATTGACTGTACACACATACATGTGCGCACACACACACACGTACAGTATCCTGGGTCTAGGCCACCACATGCTGCCTGGATGGTTTACACATATTTAATACTCCAATAGACTTCACTCACTTCTGGCAGAGTCTGTGGTTCTTTCATACCTTCAATCATGAGAAGAGAACATGCTACATGCATTTTCCCAAAGAGAACTTCCTTTAATTTTGTGATAAAATAGGCATTTTGGCAAAAGTTTCAGGGATAACATACAACCAAGGCAGAAGGATTATCACTCAGCAGAGACACAGTCCACAAAAGCACCCAGTACAAAGCAATTAGTAACCCAGCTTAGCAGAATATAAGTCACTTGGCTTTAAGTTACCCAAAAGAGTAAAGAAAGAGAAAAGAAAGGAAAGATAGATGGAAAAAAGTAAAGAAAGGAGGAAGGAGATATTAGAATAAGGCATGGCTACCACCAAAGAATCCCATGGAGACCACATCACAATGGCAGGTTGCCAAGAGAAAAGCCAAACCAGAGCCTATCTGTGCTATATTTATGGGGTTTGGCTACCATGGCTACCCCTCTTAGGCAGGGCGTTTGGGTCATTGACCATTCAGTGTTCTTCAGGCCAGAATGAGAAATGCAGCAGACAATCAGGAGCTCTATGGGATGTAGTGTGGCTGGGCCACTAGGCAATTCTTCCTTGACTGACAGGCCAGGCACATGGTCCTCGGGCCATCTTGTCTACTGGCAGTGTGCTCTGTTGGCAGCCTAAACCTAGCAGAAGTCTGTACATGTCCTTCAGGACTAATCATGTGGCTGCAGGCTTCCAGCTCGGCCACATATACACACACAGTCACAGTGAGTTGGCTCCAATCCACATAAATTCAGTGAGATACAGATCCGGTCTCTCACAACATGCATAACACATTTCTTTAAAAAGAAGACCGCACAAAGCCTTTGACATACATATAAGGGAACTGCATGAAGCTGTGTTAGGAGAGGTTTAGATCGGACATTAGGAAAAGACTCTTCATGGCACTTCATGGTACTTCAGGAAGTACTTGGACAATGCTCTCAGGCACATTATGTGACTTGTAGGGCTGTCCTGTGCAGGGCCAGAAGCTGGACTTAGATGATCCTTGTGGATCCCTTCCAACTCATGATATTCTATGATTCTGTGATTTTTTAAAGTGTCCAGTGAACTTTTGAACCCAAGTGAACATATCACATTGAAGCACACCCAGTCATCTGAATCTTTCAACTGTGTAGTTCCATCCCCGTGGTACCAGGAAATATATGGAACCTGGACACCTGACACACCCAGATGCACTCCTGATCCTGCTCCCCACACCTCTGAGGAAGGAGGAAATACCCTGGCATGGTCCTTCCCTGGGAAACTGAAGCCCATAATCAGAAGCACATATTACAGCCCTGCTGTTGCCTCGACTACTGGCCTGCCAGTATAGTGCCAGAGTGTTGCCTCTTATATCTGCCATAGTGTCAGAAGTTTTAATACCTAATTACAGGACAATATAAGCTCTACAACTAAGGAAAAATCAATGCAGCCTTTCCATAAACTGGGAGATCTTTGTTCCTGGGAGAGAGGAATTTTTTTTGTTAACTCCGAAAGATATAAAATCCCTGTGAAATGTATATCCATTAAACTGAGAATAAGAGCATCCTTCAACATATCGCTATTCTTCCAAAACACAGAAAGGTTTTGCTAATATATGAGTGGGGAAATTAAACTGTCTAGCACTACCCGAGACTAAAGTTTTCTTGATCAACATCTGACATCTCCCTAAGTTTCAGAAATACAATTTACCTTTCTCCATTTTTATTCCATTCATTTTACATGTCCATTGGCATGGCTTTTTATGCTTGCTGTTTTCAGAGTCCATGGCAAGTTGCTGAGCGAATTAATAGACTGATGCAAAGAATGGCACCAGAATTACCCTCTGCATATCAGTACACAGGATCCCCCTGCCTCTGTAGGGATTATGTTACTGCTGAGTAAGAAGGCCTTCATGGTCAAAAATACTCTGGGAAGAGTCCACTTCACAAATCTCCGTAATTAGCAGCAATGAAAAATAAAAATCTGCCACATGTAACTGTGGAGAGTTTCTATCTTCACTCCCTCATGCAGGTTTGGGGTGAGTCTGCCTCAGCAAGCTGTAGTGTTTTCCCTTGCCCAGGAGGAATTGGGAGTTGATGTCTTGAGATGTGCTCCCCAGGGGTGACCGAGTCTGTACTGTCCCTCTGCAGTGACAGTATTGAGAAGGCAAAAGGCTACCTGCAGGGCCAGGCTGCTCTCCTCTGTTCCTGTCACCTCATTGGAAGCTGATGCAGAAAACAGAATGACAAGGAAACTAACCCCACAGTGGCAAAACAGTGAATAATTTTCTCTAGCTGTTTTCCCATTCAATTCCCTCAATGCAACCAGACTTTCTACTGAAGCATCATAAACTAACTCACTGAAAGAATACAGGAGAGTGTAGAAGGGCTGGGAAGGCTCTGACAGGGGATGGATCAAAGTTGAAGGCAATAGAACCTCACCTGTCCACCTTCTAATGGGATGTGGACATGTTGTCTCATAGCAGAGGCTGAACCACATGTTTGTGACTTCTGGCAATCAGAAGAAAATGAAAAAAAGATGAACCTTCAAAGACTCACCTCAGCATCAGGAGTTCAGCCCTGCTTATAGACACACTGGGAACTCACTGCCACGTCCCCAGGACAGTGGAGGCATAATGTCCTTCTTCTCCAGCAACTGAAATGAAACCAGCCATCACCTCTTCCTCCACAACCTATCCCAGAGACCTCAGTACACTGGGGCTGCTTCTTACTGTTAAGTTTGTCACATCTCCTGACAGATCGGCAATGGCACTCAGACTGATGAGGACAAGATAGTAGTGCTCACTTGCCCAGAAAAGGAGAATCCATCCAGGGAATGGGAACTGCGGGGTAAGATCCTATCAAGCTTTTGTGAGTATCTCTCTCCTTTCTAGAGTGACACCCACCATAGCTATGATGGAAGTTACCTCATGCTTTTGGCAATCTCTGTCACAACTGTTCACAGCACAGTTTTCCTTGCCTTTTCTTCAAGCACCTGGAAATTTATTGATCATACCACAGGCTCACACAGGCTCACAGGCCATTCCGAGTTGGAAGGGACCCTCAGGATCATCTAGTCTAACTCNAGGGGAAGGATAACTTCCCTAGTCCAACTGACCACACTATCCTAATACAGGCCAGGATGCCATTGGCCACCTTAGCCACCTGGGCACACTGCTGGCTCATATTGACTTTTCTGTCAATCATTACTCCTAAATCCTTCTCCATTTCACCACTCTCTAGCCACTCATTCCCCAGTCAATAACGATGCATGGAGTTGTTATGTCCAAAGTGAAGAACCCGGCACTTAGTCTTGTTAAACCTCATACTGTTGGAGTCTGCCCATTCCTCTAGTCTGTCAAGGTCCCTCTGAAGGGCCCTTTCCCTCCGGCAGTTCGACATTTGCCCCCAGCTTGGTATCATCCCCTGGCATCACTTCAAAGCCTACGACTTTGGTAGGCCACAGCCTAAAATTTCTGTTTAGGACATGGAGGATGGGTAGGTGGGAGACACCTGCAGAGCTAGACATTGCATGCAATTAGGGAAGAGGGCACTGAGAAGGGCTTTGGGCTACATTGAGGCCACTTCTAGCTAAAATATGTCCTCAGATATAGTCTTGTATCAGCAGAGTGAACTCAGTGACTTGGCAACCTCCTGTTCACAGAGCTGTCTTATGATCTGCCTACTAACACTCCATATTTCGAGCATGGCCTGAGAAATACAGTCAGCCTTCTTCCACTTCGCACCCCCCAGATAGCGGCTTCACATCTTCGTGGCATGATTTTTCAACGATTAAGGAGGCGCCTTTCGGGACTGCGCATGTATGAACTGGCAGTCATGAATATTCAAATTAGACAGTTATGAATATTCAAATCAGCCTTCATGCCGTGCTGCATAGACCACAGGTGCACTGCTCTGCCCATGACGAGTTGCACTGGCCTCACTTTACCCCTTCGCTCCAGGCAGCGCAGGCGCCCCACTCCCCTCAGCTTTGCTCTGGGTGGTGCTGGCCCTCCTGCTCCCCTTGGCTCTGTTCCAAGCAACGAGGCTTCATGCAGTTATGAAAGATTTACACACTCTCAGGTTAGACGTGGTGTCTGAGACTTTTTCAGGGTAGACGTCTACCCTGAGTATGAAGAGACCAGCTCTACCCACCTGGAGAGACACCGGGACAGCGGCACAGGTGGCTCCCTGCACCACTGTCCCCGGCTGAGAGGAAAACAGGTTTTTCCTGGTGTGGGGTGGCTGCAGGCGCCGGGAAGTGCCGACACAAACAATGGTACACAGCAGGGCAGTGCTGACACAGTGCCGGAGTGCTGGGGGGCGGTGTGAGAGTACGGGGCAAATTTGCGTATTAATGAGCTGCCATTCTATGTGGATGGAGGGCTTTGCGGGGGAGGAACAAGACCTGTAGTACCATGGTATTGGAGGGTCAATGGTATCTCTAAAAACTCGCATTCCTTGGGGACATTGATCTTGCAGCATCTGTATGCTTGAAGAAAGGAGGCCACTGCCACTGGCAGGCGCATTGCTGCCCAGGTGCAGACATTTTCCAAAGTTACTGGGGCACACAGGAAAGTGCTGATCTCAACTCCATGGTGTTTTTGCCCAAGTTCCACACCAGACGCCTTTCCTAAAGGTGATGTATCTTGCACAAAGACTTATTTATGTATTCCTGACTGATTTATCTCAAAGGACCTGGATATTCCTCAGTACGTTTCTGCCCCATGGAAGGACATTCCAGCTTATTTCCCTAAGCACTGCTGGTGAGCTCCCCCCAGCAGCATGGGGTGCAGTCTAGGCTTCAAAACCTATTCCAGAGATGAACACAAGAGTTCAAGCCGAGCTCCATGCTGTGACATTTTAATGATCTGATGCTAATGACTCAGCAGTGGTTATGACTGGCTTATCTAACATGAGAGCACTCTCCAGGCTGCTTTCACAGCACCTCTGCTTTTTCTCTTCTGACCAATGTTTTGAAAGGGATTTCTGCCATGCAGAGAATATATGGAGAAGAATTTTCTGTAGGGAGCAGCTGACCAGCAAGGGATCCAGCTTCCTTCCAATCTGTCATGTGAGATTTTTCACAGGATGCCAGTGAGGGCACTGAAATCATCAAGATCACAGGTTTTCCAGGCATGGATTCCTGGTCATCCTACCTCTAACTATTAACACAAGTATTACTTCACAGTGAATGAACTCTAGCCACTCCCCTTGTATGAGGCTGCAACATTTAAT
>WEKX01003000.1:115142-188218 GCA_013390025.1 Pitta sordida
CAGAAGAAGAAGAAGCCGAAGACTCCCTGATCTCCTGAGCTGCTCCCGAGCTGCTCCCGAAATTCCTCTCGCTTTCGGGCCGAATGCCTCAAATTCCTTCCGGGAATTTACTATTTTGTCTGGGTGGGGAAAAAAGTGCTACAGACAGTGCTGNCCATGCTGTGACATTTTAATGATCTGATGCTAATGACTCAGCAGTGGTTATGACTGGGTTATCTGACATGAGAGCACTCTCCAGGCTGCTTTCACAGCACCTCTGCTTTTTCTCTTCTGACCAATGTTTTGAAAGGGATTTCTGCCATGCAGAGAATATATGGAGAAGAATTTTCTGTAGGGAGCAGCTGACCAGCAAGGGATCCAGCTTCCTTCCAATCTGTCATGTGAGATTTTTCACAGGATGCCAGTGAGGGCACTGAAATCATCAAGATCACAGGTTTTCCAGGCATGGATTCCTGGTCATCCTACCTCTAACTATTAACACAAGTATTACTTCACAGTGAATGAACTCTAGCCACTCCCCTTGTATGAGGCTGCAACATTTAATGCTATTTAACCTCACAAACTAGGTCTTTAGCAAGGCCTAAGTGCTAAGTTTGTGCTAGAACATTCCAGAGGAAAGTTTATTCCATCCTAATATACATGAACTTACAAGAATTCTGGTATAAGTTTTTAAAAATGTGCTGTTTTACATAAGCATAGGAATTTTTTGTTTATTCCCATGTTCTGGTATTTGAAAAATGCACCCCATTAAGTTTCTGGCCAAAGATTAAACGGTATAAATACAAACATTACAAGTGATGGTTTGGGGTTTATGTCTGCTGTATTTTATTGGCTGAAATAAGCACAATATTAGCACTGCAAATGAAGAATGGGAAGTTCCAAGACTGTGCAAGTAGCCCACCAATGTGTACATATCATAAGTCTCCATTTGTGCCTCTTCTGCAATGCAAAACCATTAGTTTCTTCCAGCTGTTCGACAAATCCACTGACCTTTTGTTCTGGTTTAGAGTGAGATTTTTTCTACCCTCCCACCAATTCCAATTAAATTGATCCTTCTCCTCAAAGGGAAGTGAGGGAAAAAAAATTATTAACTGAGCTACACAGATTAGAAGAAAAAAACCCCAATCCTCCTCCAGTGAGCCAAAGAATAGCAAGGGAGGAAAAACCTGGTGTTGCTAAAATGTCAGTAGTCCAGCATCTGCTCAATCCTTCTGAGTCTCTGTCCCCCTTCTGGTGGGGGAAACTGACAATCCACCGATCCAGTCAGTCAAGATCTCCTGGCTCAGTTCGAGAAGATAAACATAGTTCAAAGACAAACACAGTTCCTCAGAGCTCCAAGGAAAAAAAAAAACTGCGAAGGAAAAAAATAAAAAAACAGAAGAAGAAGAAGCCGAAGACTCCCTGATCTCCTGAGCTGCTCCCGAGCTGCTCCCGAAATTCCTCTCGCTTTCGGGCCGAATGCCTCAAATTCCTTCCGGGAATTTACTATTTTGTCTGGGTGGGGAAAAAAGTGCTACAGACAGTGCTGTTTTAAAACAACATTATGAAATACAAAAAAATAAAAATAACATACTAAGATGTATTTACCACACATATCATACTATATCATGCCAACCTGAGACACCTTTTTACAGATTCAAATTCATTCCTGACCATATGAGGGCCTATAACCTCATCCCAGCATCTGCATAAGGCCAAGAGCTCAAAGTGAACAGAGCATCCACAAGTTTATAAAAACAGTTTGCCACCACTAGGTCCTAAGATTTATTTGGCTACAGTTCCATGCTGGGCTAAATCTGATCTTGATTCAAACTGAGAGTATACAGATGTCTCTTAATGTGAAAATGGTTCATTTTCTTAAGGGTCAATATTCTAAACTCATTGGCCAGAAACCCTGGAGTTACTTTCTTTGGGAAAACAAACAAAAGACAAACAAAAAACTCACACCAAACTGAAACACTCACAACAAACAAACCCCTCAAAACCCAATAAACGAAAAAAACCAAATGCAACCCCCCCAAACCAAACAACAACCCGTAAAATCAAAGTCAAACTGAAAACCACAGAGAGCAAGTATGTACTCTTTTCGGAGCATATAAAATTGGAAGGACTGAAAGCAGCAATTAAACCACAGAACAAATAGCACCATAAATTTCATCCTGCAGATGACCTTTCCCTAGGTCCTCTTTTCACCACTCCTTTCATTAGCTCTATCTCTGGCTATCATACTATCAAGCAAAAGGCTCAAACCTTGCTGTGCACTGGCACTTGCTGGCATGGGCATGATGCAGTTTGCCATGCCTGTCTCCTTCCAGTGTTATCACCATCTTGCCTCTTGACTTCATGGAGGGTGTCCCTAATGTCATGGCTCAGACATCCTCTCTCTGATTTGCTGCCTTTGGCAAAGATCTCCGAATTCCCTCTGGAAACGAGTCCTCCAACTTCTGAGTGTAACGTTACTATCCTTGGTGCTTACCCAGAAAGCTGGAGTGTAATGATCTTTTCTTGTAGTTGTTTTTCAGCTAATGAGGTTAATTGCAGAACCGACATGTGAGAGACCTGTGATCTTAGACCTGGCCTCCAAAATAAACTATTGTGTTTGTTTGCTGAAGTATCCAGGTGATCAAGACAAGCCTACATGTCTAAAAGTTCAAAGGTTAACAGTGGAACGACCAGTCCCACATAAATAAAAGCCATGTAATGCTGCAGGATCTTTGAAGTACTTACAGTGGATGAAATCTTGTGCTTCATCTTTCTTGTTGTCATCTTCTTGAAATTATACATGTCACATAATATTTTGATTTACAAGCGTTGAGGAGAAGTGCCAAATATGTCTGGGGCTAAAAGATGTCATGTGGACTCCAGTAATTTGTTGCCCTTTCAGCATCTCATGGAAGATTTTCCACTTGTCAATCAATGTGCCCTTGTAAAAGGATAGCAGATTTTGTGACATGCTCATAACTTCAAGTGGAGATCAGGATACCTGACATGCTCAGCTTCACATAGCAAGAAGCTCAGAGAATAAACAGGTCAGAGCACCTTTAATGGTGTATGAGAGGAGTACTTATGAGGTCAGCTTTGTTTAAAATCTGGATTTTAAATAGGTCCATGTAAAATGTGTGTGCTACTACCTGCATAATTCCTGAATCTTCTCTTCCAGCGTATCAAAGTCTTTGCAATGGCTGAAGAGCCATTCCCATATAATTTTATAACAGATTTGATACATTAATTTCAGCTGAGTTCCAGCAGACTGACCACAGCACTTGAAAAGCCAGCATAGTTAGTTCTTTCAGCCTCATTCAAAGAGCGTGCTTTGGGCATCACTTAATATTCTAGTTTCCATGCATCTCTCTTGTAAATTTTACAACCAAAACTGCAGAGCACAAACACGTGGAGTAGGGATCACTGGAACCATACTTAGCCATCGCTTTTCAGGAAGCTTTAGAAGATGCAAAGAAATTCTTACACTTGTATGAACCAAAATGAGAATACACCTGATCAGGTTTGAAAACTCCTGAAGAATGTTGTTTCTGGTTGGTCTTTCCTTGGGAGGGAGATGGTAGAAAAGAAAGGAAAGGAGAGTAAATGTAGGGTAGCTTAGATGGAAAAAATCTAGCATAAAGAAAGTAGGGAGCTTTGGCTCAGTTGGGAGACTATGGATATCTCAGAAAAGGGTAAAGAGTAGCTCTTTAGCTACTGCTGCAGCTGGAGATATAGAAGAGATGTAAGGCAGGACATTGCCTCTCTACAGTAAATTTCTTCTGTGCTCCAAAGAGCAGCTGTTGTAAAGAGATTTGCACCAAAGATACTTGAGGTTAAGAAAAATGTCCTCTCCCCAGATATGCTCAGATTCGTTTTAGATACACATAGCTCTAAATGCAAGATTTTAAACGTCCACCTGCATAGACTTACAAGGGCATGTAGTGATTGAGAAATGGGTAATGGCTTTATAATGAAAGAAGGTTTAGATTGGATATTTGGAAGAAATTTTTCACTGTGAGAGTGGTGAGCTACTGGAACAGGTTGCCCAGAGAATCTGTGGTTCCCCTATCTCTGGAAATGTTCAAGGCCAGGTTGGATGGGGTCTTGAGCTACCTTTGTGCAGTGGAAGGCAGCTCCATGGCAGGGGTCTGGAAACAGATGATATTTAAGGTCTCTTCCAATCCAAGCCATTCCATGATTCTATGACTACCAAGTGCAGCAAGATGCTAACTAATGCATGGAGCACATGAACTGAAATGAATTCACTAGTTAGCTGAGCACTGACTGCAGCTTAGCATGGCACCAGGAGGATTTAAAATAGCTGGCAATAGCCTTTTAAGCATTCCTACACCTAAGACTCACCGAGCACAGTTAGATGTTTTATAAATCATCCTATGAGCACACTGAGCTACACTACTGCTCTGAGAGGTAACTGTACTTTTATAAATTCTCCCTGGGCCCACTCATAGCCATATCTGTCAGTCTTCAGACATTTACAGGCTTGTTTCCTTGTTTGCTAACACTTTTAGTGTGCAGGAATATAAGTATAGATGTTTATATTCAAAAATATAGCAAACTAGATCCTGTTACACATGTAAATTCATTACACTGTGTAAGATAAAAGAGAAAAACAAGAACATAATAGAACTTTCAGTTTCATTTCCGTTTCTAGGCACTAAGCAAATACACATTATCTGTGTATACTGAAATCTACTTAGAATTAATAAGTTGTTTTAAACCAAATTATTTCTCCTCCTACCCCACTAGAGCAGATTTTGTGAACAGTAATAGATGTTGACTTCATTAAACTTTGCCACTGCTTCTTTCTATCAGACAGATAATCATAGCATAATTAAACTTCCAACAGCACACATGCAAAGCCAGAAAACATTTCTCAGTAATATGACTGCAATATTCTATTTGACCAGAAGGATAAATCAAAGACAGTTCACAGGTTCACAGATTATTCTGNCTCTTTCCTTAGACTTGTTATGTTTAGAAATATCTCGGACAACAGAGTAGATACTGTACTTCTTAAAAGTACAGGTAATGTGAGGCTGAAAGGGATTGCTGGAGTGCTTTGGAGGACAGTATGTGGAAGCACCATAAGTAAGTCCTATAAGGAGTGGCTGAGGGAGCTTGCGTTATTTATCCTGGAGAAAAGGACGCTTTGGGGAGACCTTATTGCTCTCTGTAACTACCTAAAAGGAGGTTGTAGCCAGTTGGGGGTTGGTCTCTTCTCCCAGGCAACTAGCAACAAGACATGGCTTCAGACTGTGCCAGGGAAAGTTCAGGCAGATAACAGGAAGAATTCTTCACTGAAAAGGTGATTAAGCATTGGAACTGGATGCCTAGGACGCTGGTGGAGTCACCATCCCTGGAAGTGTTCAAGAAATGACTGGATGCGGCACTTACTGTCATGGTCTAATTGACATGGGAGGTGTTTGCTTAAAGCTTGGACTCAGCAGTCTCAGAGATCTTTTCCACCCTAAATGATTCTGTGGTTCTGTGATTCTGTTTGCCTAAATGAAAGAAATTACCTGGAGGAATGATAAATCAGGAAGGTACAACAGACACCACAGAGCCACAGGGTTACACTGCAGTTGAAAATTTATGGATAAACAAAGGGCTTAATTTTCTAATTTCTGTGAATCTGTGTGTGAGCTAAAGGCAAAGAGAAGTGCAATGTCACTTTCTGCATCTTAAAATGATCAGTTTATTACTGGAAGTGAAAATGGCATGGGAGCTTGCAACAAGATGCAAAACACACACAGTGCCCATATTTAGGGACTGTAGCACTGTGTTTATAATTATAACTAGCAATAAACTCCAGATACATAACTTACTTGGATGACTGCAGAGGGTATCAGATTTTTGGACTAAGAGTTAAATGTTAATGAGCCTTAAATCTTAGGGAGTGTCCACAATAAAGGTAATCCCAACAGCAGCTGCAATATTCTTAACCACTCTTAACTGTGCTAATCTTCTAACTGTGCTAAACTTCAGCAGAGCGAAAACAGATAGGGAATTGAGTTCAGAATTCAAAGATTGTGCTAACATGCCAAAACTATTAATTCTTTTCTTGTAGCAGTGGTAGTGGAAAGTTTTGTTCCACCAGCTCCTGGCCAGGTCAGTTCACCTTCAGCCAAGGGGAGAGAATAGCCAGAGTAATCTCCTGCCCGCAGTGCTCCGTGCAGTCCCAGCACATGCACGAATTGTAACAGCTGCCACTGGAAAACAAAGTGGTTGCATTTATCAAGAACAATGAAGGAATACAAAATCCCTAACACAGGCTGAGAAATGTATAGCATCCAAATTTGCCATCCAGAAGCATGTGTTATGATGACACCTTCCTTAATTAAAGAACTTCTATTTAGCACTACAACTACAAAGCCAAAAATGTTTCCAAAGGGTCTTGTGCAGTTCAAAAGGGAGAGAAGTTTTTATACGCTTCACATTTGTTACCTGACATTATCTGTGCTCCCAGCTTTGGAGACCAATATAATGCTACAAAAGGCACCAGGTCTCTGTACATGTCTTAGTTTCACAAAAGTCAGTGTCTAGCAAATACATATCATATATTTATTATATATTATTTATATTAAATCACTAACATGCTTATGTGTTACTGATACATTACAGTCTAATAACAAGTGGGCACCATGAGAAAGCTGAGATCACGGGAAAAAATATAATAATGAAACAATGATGTTATTATCAATGGCAAAATCTCCCAATAAATACATTTTATCAGAGTGCATTACAGAATTGCCACTAATAGAATAGTTTTTAGATTGGTTTGAATAATTTCCTTTCTGAGCAGCCCAAAGTCCCAAGGAAAGTTATAGCCAGGACAGTTTCTGACTTCACAGGTGGCCAGTGTCCGTACCTTCAGAATGTAAGCATCTGGCTTGCTCCTTCACCCTTCCTGGAGAAAGTCATCCAGTGCAAATGACCAAATTCTCCAGTTCATCATGGAGACATGGGAATTTACACATCATGCTAAAATCCTGTATTTTTATGCATATTCTAGCAGTTCTGCTTATTGCCTGCCCGTCACTTCCTCCTTCACAGAGGACCTCAAAACTTTTTCAGACCCTCTAGAAGCATGATACAATAGCTCAAAATTATGCCGTGTCATCACCACTTTAGGCAGTGGGTATCATCGCTTTTAAACTCGTGAAACTGTACAGTACTGACTAATTAAATAATAACTTGCTGATCACTTTCAGAAAATTAGTAAAGTTGCTTTTGATGCCTGTGAACGCAGCATGTTCTTGCATTGCTGTGTAACCACATCCTCGGGGAAATAAAAAATTAAGGTTCTTGGTCAAAAATCAAGTTCGCAATTTAGATGGAGAGTTGAACTTTTAAAACAAATATGTGTGTCTCCAGCCTAAAACAAGCAAAAGATTTTGATGGTCTTTTGTTAAAAAGTTTAAGAAGAGAAAAAATGTTTCTGATCCCCAGGCTCTTAAGATGTTAGTTATTTTGCACTGAAATACAGAAAAAAAAATCCCCAATGTATATTATTTTATACTTTTATACATTTTTCTAAAGTAATCTATTCCAATTTAGGATTAGTGTAAAAGGTCATCTCTGTTGTTCCCATTGCATGAGTGGTGTTAATCTAAGTCTCTGGTATGGAAAAAAGTATTTATAATCCATGGATAAGAGCAGGGATTGTCTGATGTGCTACTGAAAGTCAACAGGTCCTGAGTTTAGCCTGGGGATAATGTAATTTTTGATAAACAATCACCGTTTCCTCAAACCCAGCTGTCTTTGATGTATCAAATCTGTCAGAGATGCTTACAGCAGTGTGTAGGTTATTGTATCACTCAACATATATTCTCTGAGAAATATCAATTCACATACCTTTCATAATTTTTATATTTGGTGACAAATCCAGGTTAGCATGCACTATATACTGTTCTTAGAGTCAACTTCTATTTCCAGGGGTGACGTAGGATGAAAGTTACGAAGGGATGCCAAGCACCAGCTATCAGTCCGTGGTTACATCGCAGGCACAGGCGAATAAAACAGTTTTTGTCTCTCCAGCCCCGCCCAGCGCACGCCCCTCCCCCGTCCCGCACAGCCCCGCCTACAACGGCCGCATGGGCCCGCCTCGGGGGGCGGGGCCTGGCAGACGGTGAGCCAATCAGCACCACGCCTCAGCCAGCCCCGGGGCGGGACTGGCGCGGAGGGCTGCCACTCGCGTGACGTCACGGGCGGGATGAGCGGGCAGGGGCAGGTATGGCCGCTCCTCTTTCCCGCTCCCCGCGTGCCTCTTTTCCATCGGGAAACGTGCGGTCCCGCAGCCCGTGGCATCCGCCGTTCCCCTCTGAGGAGCCCATGGGGCGGCGGGGGGTGTGTGCTGCCGCCTTTGCTTTCCCAGCAAGGGCGTATCAATGGCTGGTCCCGGCTGGCAGCGGCCCGGCCGTCGGGAGGATGCAGCTGTGGCTGCTGTGCCCATCGTCTGTCCCACGTGTCCCGGTGCTGACCCCGTGTCTTCCATCTTCCGTCTTCCACTCGCTTTAGCTGGGCGGAGGCTGGGGAAGCAGCAGCCTGGCGAGGCCGCTGACAGCCCCTGGCCCCCTGCGCACGGGGAGCCTTGAGAGACATGCTGTGGCATGCGGTTGTGTTTCGTCCCAGCTCAGGGGCGTTTTCCTTGGTGCTCTCAGAAGCTGCAGCAGGTATAGGGACGCATGTGCTGTCCAGTCCCTGTCCATCCTGCCGCTCATCAGCTGGTCCCGTGTCTGGTTCAGCTCCTCCAGGTGTCTGTGGTTGGAGCTGGCATTGTCTGGACCTGTGGTGTCTTATGTTCCAGTTCAGTCCTTGACTTGCTCTCCAGGTGGTTCCCCCTGTGCAATTTGAAAATGTTTGCTGGGGTGTGTCTCATACTCTTGTGGTTTAGGCTGCTCACTACCTCTGGAAAAGCTAGACATAGATACATAAAGAGAAGGTAAGAATCATTTCAGTTTATGGTCTAAAACTAGAGATGCTTCATTTCCTGATGCAGAACGTAAAAGTGTTGAGTCATAAAGTGATTTGCCCATTTTTGTGTGAAAAATAGTTGAAGCAAGGGTGGAGTTACTCATTTGGTACTCTTAAGCAGAAGAAATACAAGCAGGCTTGCAATTTTGTTTTCTTTCTTGTCCGATTTTAGTTCATCGTAATGCATAGACTGGGAACACACCTCTTTTGTTGTTTGGGGTTTTTTTTAATAATAGTGGGGTTTGTTTTATTTCTAGGTTAAAGTGAAAATACCTTTTGGAAACAAACACCTTGATGCTATCTTTTCCGTCCCAGAGGAGAAATCAGAATATGGAGTGATTCTTACCCATGGAGCTGGAGGAGATATGAATTTCCCTCACTTACTGTCTTTGGCAGCCTATCTTGCATCCCATGGAATTCTGTGCCTGCGATTTACTTGTAAAGGCCTTAATGTTGCTTACAGGACTAAGGCTTTCAAAACAGTTGTGGTAAGAAGTGACCAAATTCTGACAAAACAGAGTGTTGTCTTCCAGGTTTTTTTAAATTGTGGCTAGGGATTTATCAAGCAACAGTGGGAAAATTAGAACTGACAATGAGTTAAATGGAGCACAGTCTGTGAAAGAGCAGAAGCAACTTTTACGTGGGCAATAGCAAGAACAGCTGCCACAAGTGTGTGGGTCAGAGTTCAAGGAGGGAAAGAAAAGCCTGAGGAAGAGCAAAGGTGTTTCATGGGGAAATTTACAGCTTGAAAAAAATGCAAGTATTTAGGATGGGAATAAGAGGTAGATGTTCTGGGAGGGCTTGGTGTGGGGAGGGGAAAGAGAAACAGCTTTGGAAGCATTTTGAGAGTTTATTTGGGAAATGTGCTGGGGGTCAGGGCTGAAAGCTGGGAGAAGCAGACTTTTGGGAAAGAGTAGGGAACTGGGTCACAGCAGGTTTTGAAGCAAGAGAGATTGGGATTAGCATGTGAGAGCCTCAGAACCTGCTTATATGCATGTGTTTATCTCTGCTGCATGTACATGAAATTGAAGTCAGACTTTACTGTCTTTGGATCTGTTCTCCATTCTTTTTGGAAGAAGCATAATGTTGTCACTGAGTTTATGTTAATATGCTGTTGTGTAAAGGTAATGTAAAGGCCTCTGCTAAGATAGCATCTGATTAGTTATCTCCTAAAACCTGAAAAAATAGTTGCTGAATTTTATCCTTTCTGACTTAACTGATCATGTCTCAAACTTTTAATTGGAAATACATGAGCTGAATGAAGGGCATTTTTGCTAACTTATGTTGCTTGTTAATGGACCAACACTGTGCATGGGCTCTGTTGCTATAACTAAGTTGAAACACAGCAATCACTTGTGTTTTGCAACTTGATAGGGCACATGGTATTTTAGACTTGTAGAGAGCTAATGTGAACTTGATTATGTTGTTGCTGCAAAATGTTATGAATCCATTTGTGTGGAAAAATACCCAAGAGACCAAACTGTAGCTGTTCTTTGTTTAATCTGCTGTGCTAAAAGAACTTCCCCTTTTTGTGTTTAGAAGCTAGAAACAAGAAATCCCCAGCTGTCTTAATTCTGACTTGTAATGCTTTTCTTTATCTTTTTTCTTTAGGAATACTTAAAACTTTCTGACGATTATAAACTTTCTGGTGTTTTCCTTGCAGGTACTTTTTTTTTTATTATCAATGGTTTTCTCTCATATACAGTCTCTAGTAATAGCAGTCTGTAATTATTCTAAATCTGTTCCACTTTGGTGAGAAGTGAATGACAGGTGTCAGTCTAATGTGGGAACAAGCTGAAAATCCGCTTTAGTACAGTGGTGAGTGTCCCCGTCTCTTATGCGGGAGACCGGGGGTTCGATTCCTGCCAGGGAGGCAGTGGTGCCGTTTAAAAGTTGGACTTGATGATCCTTGTGGTCCCTTCCAGCTCAGAATATTCTGTGATTCTGTGAATGACCTCCCACTAGTGAGCATTGCCTGAGGATAGCAATTCAGCTGTCTGCTGACAGTCAGATGGTCTGTAGCCTTCATTAATGGACCAGTGGCCCACTGGCTCCCATGGGAATATGCGTGCCAAGCCCACTTACAGATCTGCATTGGGGGATCTTTACCTGGAGCTGCGTGAGGGCAGCCCTGGGGGCTGTGCAGGGCGTGTGCAGCTGGGCTGGAGCAGCACTGCTCCTCCATCCCAGCGGGAACATCCAGCCTGCTGCTTTCATCGGATTCTCTTGCGCGCACGGCTGTCTAGATCTATTCACTCTTCTCATGATGCCACGGATCTTGCTGCTGAGGAGGAAGGTAATAGATTGATTTTCCAGGTACATTGGGAGAAAACTTCCTTGTCACTTAAAAGGGGATTGTAGACAGGTGGAGGTCAGTCTCTTCTCTCTGGCCACTGGAGATAGAACAAGAGGTCATGGTCTTAAGTTCCAACAAGGGAGGTTTAGACTTGACATTAGGAAAAAGTTTTTCACTTGAAAGAGTGATTCAGCATTGGAATTCGTTGCCCACGGAGGTGGTTGAATCACCATCCTTGGAGGTGTTTAAGGGTAGACTGGATGAGGTGTTGAGAGTCATGATATAAATGTTATAGCTGTTAGGTTTTAGTTGGATTATAGGTTGAACTTGATGATCTTCAAGGTCTTTTCCAACCTTATCAACACTGTGATACTGTGATAATTCTAAGTGGCAGGTCATGAATTTTCTGATAGTCCACGTGTACATTTTAACTGCAGGTCCTGGTAAATGGAAAAGTTTCCCCCAAAGGGGTTTTGGTAGTTGAAACCTAGTAGGGGATGAAAAAAATCCAGCTATATATTATGTGGAAAGGATAGTAGACGGGAGTGATTAGGAATAACTTGATATGGGAAATGCTAAATGTTCTCTGACTAAGTGAAACCAAATCTGTGATGATGCAAGTTAATCCCACTGGAATCAGCCACTTGTAACACTCAATTACAGAGCATTGTCAGCTCATAGGCCTGGTCTTTGACTAGATACTGACCGACCTCCTGCTACAAGTTATAGGTTGGACTAGATAATCTTCAAGGTCTTTTCCAACCTTATCAATGCTATGATACTATGGTAAGTTCTCACTTTTTTTTTTTCCCTCCCCTTCTACTTTTGCTTTTAGGTTGAAGTTTGAGGTGTGCATAAACATTTGCTGGATTTGTTTTGGGAGTAAGGTGCATAGAATTTTGTTTTTTATTTGAGCAGATTGAGGTTCCATGAAAAGAATTACACAAGGTAATATGGCTCTCTCAAATTTCAAGGCTGTGGAGCGTAGGACCTGTCCCTCTCTTCCCTGCAAGTGTACTGCTGGTACACTGAAATACACTCGGTTTGTTTCTAGGAGTTGTTTAGCCAAACAGAATGTAAATGAGGTGACAGCAGATACACTTTTTTCCTTTATTTCGACATGGGAGAAAGGCCGTTCCATGGGCTCACGAGCTGCTGCCTCTCTGATACGTCAGCTTAGCCAGGATGATGATGATGACTTCATCCAAGGTCTCATATGTTTATCTTACCCATTGCATCGACCAAAACTTCAGTCCAAGCTCCGGGATGAGGATTTATTATCTCTCAGGTGTCCAGTGCTGTTTGTCTCAGGATCAGCAGATGAGATGTGTGAAAAAGTGAGTACCCTTGTAAATCCTGCAATGAAAGGGCAATCTGGAGAAATAGGAATGAGCCTGAGTGATGTCTGTACAGGTGTCCCTGATGACAACCTTCTCTAAATACGTCTTCTGAAGGAAGCCTTGGGTAGGAAACTTCACTGGACATGAGGAAGCCTGCTGGTGCTTTCTTCGCAGCTTAAAACCTAAGGGTCATGCTTGATCTTCCACTTCAGCAAACCCATCTTTGGGCCACTGAAATACCTAGCACTGATATAAATGGTTTCTATTGTCCAAATTAGAAGTGGCTGGTGGAAGGATTGAATTGTTATTTTGTTTTAACTATTTCTGTTATTCTTGAACAGATCAGCTTGAATCTGGGAGGGTATGTAAATGGTGTTTTCCATACTGGGACAGCTTCCTAGTGCTTTTGTGAGCAGTTGCCACCAAAATAGATCAGGCTAGCAACGAGCAGATCCTTGGAGTGCCCTCTTAATGGGGAAATCTTTAAGAGTTTCTGAACTGGCTCTTAAATCTGTTTGCTGAGAAAGCGTAACAGCATCGAAGCCAGTCCCTAAAGAATTATATTGCTATTCAGCCACTGTAGACAAATCCGATTTAAGAAGTTCTGTCATTTTACTGCTAGCACTACCCTCAGACAATAGAAGCGAATTCCCTCATCAGCGTGGGGAAGGAGCCTGCACAGGGTCACAACCTTTGCAGTTTTTGAAGTTTTAATTTTCTGCCGTTCTGTGTTTTGAGTGAAGGCGAACCTTTGACCAGATCCCATTACTGAGTACAGCATTCATATTCTGAACACAGAATACATCCTGTTTTCCTATTAAGGTGTTTTTCAAGTGCACACAGGTACACTTTGGTTTAAGTAAGAGCTGCCTTGTTACAAAGGGAAAGTGAGAGACATTTAGGAGTTGCACAGTTTGTAGCAGCTGATTCTCTAACTTTTTCTTATTTTCTCCATAGCAATTGTTAGAAGGTGTGGCAAGCAGAATGAAAGCTCCTAAAAAAATCCATTGGATTGATAAAGCTAACCATGGGATGGCAGTCAAAGGACGAACAACAGATGATATCATGGAAGAAATAAATGCCCAAGTTTTTTCATGGCTTAGAGAGAATGTTGAACTGGAGCACAAATAATTTGCAGTGTTTAAGCAGTATTGCCACTTAGTTCTTCCTAAATGTGGAAAATTAAGTTTGTTATTTTTGAGAGGCATTTTTTAAACATGTTTACAGAGGTCTAGGCACAAATGCAAATAAAGTTTTGTATGAATGAAAAAATATGCAGAATAAAGAATTTCTTGAAGGACAGAAAATATTTAATACCATAGCTGCATTGTTTTCTGTGTTTCTGTGCAAATAACCATGTACTACACTTAGCAATGCAGAACAGTAAATAAATGCTTTTATTTGAAATAATATGCAGGAAAAAATTGACTTGGGCAACATGTCTTTATCTGCCTTCAATTTCTGAGTGCACTCCTGATGCTGTACTTGCTTGCAATTAAACCTACTGACTTCTCGAATTCTACCAGTACATCCCCTGAGGCTGGTGAGCCTTGGCAGTCCTCGGTACTTCAAAACCAGTGACACAGTGAAATGTCATTTAGTGTCACCACCTCAGGAAGCCAAACTCAGCCTGAGTGGGGAGGGGGTAATGCAGGCACAGCTGGGCAGGTGGATCAAAGAACAGGGGGTCACCATTTTAACAGCTCCCCCTTTGTGATCACAGAGGCCCTCTAGTATAAATAAACGACAAATTGTTCATCATGATAGAGGAATTTCTGGTGCAGGAAGAAGTTCTGCCTCCAATGTGACGTGGCTTTTGTCTGGAGGGCTCTGAAGAAGCAGGCCAGAGTCTGGACCTCCTAACCCATTAGCAAGGGGAACTCAGGTCCTTGTCTGAGCCCTGACATTGCATAGCAGGTGAAACACTTAGTGTGTGCTGGCAGCTGCAGCCTTCCCCATTATGGGCTATGAGGAACTTCTTGCTGTGACCAAAGCTTACAGCAATACATGTAGGAACTGTAGTTTTTCTTCAGGGTAACGATTTATTATGAAGCCCACAGCCCTGCCTTTGAGAATACTGATTCTCAGAAAGCACAAAGCTATGGTCTGAAAAATAGCCTTTGCAGAGAGATTCACAGGTTATTCCAAGTTGGAAGGGACCCACAAGGATCANAAGCCTTTGCAGAGAGATTCACAGATTCACAGGTTATTCCAAGTTGGAAGGGACCCACAAGGATCATCCAGTCCAACTCCCAAGCGAGCGCCCACCCAGGGATCGAACCCGGAACCATGGGCACCACGCTCCATCCATCTGAGCCTCCCATTATCTAGACCATGTCACTGAGTTCCTCTGTGGGGTGGGGAGCAAATGTACAATTCTCATCTGCCCTGTTTTGCAAAACACATTTCTTTAAAGACTCAATAGAACAAGCATGAGTAAAAAGTATCTGCATTTCCAAGGTAACTCAGGACAGGCACACGTGACTGATACAAACATTGTTTTTTATTTTTAAAAAATTATAAAAATGTGTTTGGACAACTCCGCATGATAAAAAGGAAACAGGGTGCTTTGTTTTCCTCCATATGTAGATCATGATACAGTAAACTTCATAATATCCACTGGCATATTAAGCCAAATCTTTCTTCTTTATTACAACAGTCTAAATCTAGGCAAGTACTGAAAAAATCATGCCTTTCTGTCAGAGTTCATCTTTGGCCTGCAGTCAAGAAAGAAAAAATGTGTTTCAGTTAACTGGAAGCTCAATTTTTCACTGTCTAGTCCTGCAAATACATCAAGAAATGTTTCTAAGTTGGATAAGTGTTAATGGCTTGGCCTGGTAAGTGATACCATGGGGCACTGGGGCTGACAGGAACTGAAGACACCCAGCACTTTATGTTTAACTCTGCATGTGCTGTACCTTTTTTTGGTGGCAAGTACAGGGGAAAAGGTCATCATCAGGCTGCGGCACCTTCTCCATCCCATCTCTGATTTTTGGCTCACTCACTTGCAAGCTGGCATATTCCTAGTTTTAAAAAAGGAAGGCACTGTTAATTCATAAAGATGTTAGATTGTATGTCTGGTTGTAAATACTGCACCAATTCAGCTGAGTAATTCTGTAAAAACTCGGGTACAGAGTCTGTTACTGCCCACTGTGCCATAGACAGGGTAAGCAGATACTTAAGTGCAGATGGGAGCCCCTTTGGGTGCCTCACTGGAGTTCTGATCTCTCGGTGCTAATGCACAGATATTTTCAGCTGTGGTTCACAGGGTGTGCATGTGATGTGGAATTCTTTGATCCTTGTGGGAAACATATTCTTGCAGATTAGATCAAGATTTATGGGATCCGACTGCTTCTCAAAGTGCCAGTGTAGTCTTAAGGGGTTTCACAGGATATAATTGAATACAGTATTTGTAAACAAAATGAAGATTTTAATTGCTGCTGCTTGCTTTGTGGCTTCAAGTACTGGGCTGGCCAATTTCCAGCAGCTCTGTTGCCCTGAATTCTTTCTGTGGGATTTCTGGTTTTGTGCCAGGAGCCATTAAGAGTATACTGACCTGAAAAAGTTTGAAATAGTAACAAAAAATGTGGTCTCCCATGAGATTGTTTCTCGCAAACTCTTGTCCGGATTTTGCAATATTTTTTGCCTGTCAAAAAAAAAAAAAAAGAAAAAGCTTTTGTTTCTCGTATTCCCCAAAACTAGTATTTATTTCAGGATGCCAGTGTTGGTACAGGAGTTAAGTATGATGTTGACAGTTTAGGGTAAGGTAACTTAAACAAGCATTCTTAAATTAAAGTTTAAGGATTGTTATGAAAATGTTCTTAACTTTTTGAAAAGTTCCATTTAATTTCAAAGGCAGTATTATGCATTTTTCAAGTGTTTTTCTTATTTGTACAGTTGACAAAAATAATTTTTAAGTCCTTCTGGTAGAGTTTTTTTTTTTTTAAAGAAATGCAATTTTTGTTCTCTTCTAGAAATAGTACTGAGTACTTCTAAATGCACATTTACCTCTTCATCATGCTCCTTTGCCCACTGTAGTTTTTCTAGGAGATCACTCAGGTCACTTTTAAATGGAATATAATGTTTCCACGGCTGCAGCTCATTATAGAAATGCTCATAGTATATGGAGTCTTGCTTTAGCACCACACTGTTTCCTGCTAGTAGATAAGGCAATCTGTATGCTGCCACTGTGCCATCAATATTGATTTGATATTTATACTGGAAAGAAAAGGACAACATGTTACTAACAAACAAAATCCCAGTCGCTTGGTTAGGTTATTATTCTGAGGGCACTGGTGTTACTGACTTGCCGGTATCGAGACATGTAGGATTGGCTAGGCAAACACCAGTGTCTAAGTAGCTTTTATTATTTAGTTTGGAAATCATCACAGTGCAGGGTACACAGAGCTGCCCTCTTTGTCAATTATGTTCTCCGGAAATTCTTAGACGCTCATCCTCTGATGTGAGGGTAGATGTGCCACTTCATCCACCGATTTTCCCACTATGTTAGTTATGTTAGTAGTCCTGATCGCTGAATCAGGAAAAAGAAATGAAAAGGAACTTGAAGTTATATGGATTACACCAGGTTCTACAGAACCTTTAGATGTAAATCAGACATTATTATCCTCAGTGTAAGAGCTACATAGCAATGAATCTCACTGGAGGAACGTCTATTCATGCTTGTTACTGGTGTTGTCCTGAAAAACTAAAAATCACTTTATTATCAATAATATATACAAAGTTATGTGATAATGGGAAACACTGAGAACCCAGTTGGATGAAAAATGGTTTATGGCTTACCTTAAAAAAATCAAAAAATGAAATGTGCTTAACAATGGGCCCATAGAGGCTTTCATCATGTTTAAAGAAAAAAAAGTTTGTGAAAGCAGCATCTATGATCTCTGGATATTTTCTGCTGAGTTTTACAAGCTCAAGCCTCTCTTTGCGGCTGTCACGTCCTCTCCAGAATGCTGTAGTGTTCTTGTCTTCCCACGATGGACCAGTGTTTGCTTGAACTGACATCATATCCAGACTGACACTGGGGGAGAAAGGAGTGATTTAACAGAGAGGCCGACTGGAAGTTTTTTTAAGTGCAATTACTTAAAAGAGCTCACAGTACAAACAGGCAAATACTAAGGATGACGGTGAGTCATGAGCAACATATTGCATCAGTATTTTGTAGCAATAAAAACAGGTAACAAATGTTAACGTCAGAGGTGTGTAGCATGACAGAATCAATTCAACAACATGGCATGTGGAAAGAGTACCTGGCAGCTGTCCTGGAAAAAAGTAGGTAGAGTAGCTGTTTTCCAAACAGGTGAAAGTGATGCAGGGTAAAGTAACTTGCTTTATTTCAATTCCTTAAAAATGTTGTTAAATTAAAATACATAAATTGGCAGGGAAGGGGCAGGACGTAGCAAATTTAGAAAAAGTCTTGATAATAAAAAAAAGAACCTGAACTAAATGTAGTGAAATGATAAACAGATAGATTAAAGTGATCGCTTAGAAGTTGGCTTTGTAGTTTTCAGCACAGTAATAGAACAGTTGCCAAGGCTAATTATGATCAGCAGTCAAAGTGGGAGATAGTAGTTCCTAATCTGAGGATTCCAGTTATGTTGGGATTTTAAAGGCACAGAAAAAAGGATTCTAACAAAATCAGATAAAAAAGACATCTGGCCAGTTGTCAGCATGTTCATGCAGGGAGAAAGCAAGCAAACAAACCAAATAGCTACCCTTGAAACACTCTCTCTAAGTGCTGTTTTTAGTGACTTGAACATATTTAGATTAAGTTGGGGTTTTTAAATAAAACACTGAAGTATAATGTTAACTTTGATTACACAGTCATTACCTACTTGCAAGGTGCCAATGTCTCAATGAGTAAATGAAAATACAGTAGTTAATATACTACTAGTACATGTATCTCTATAGAAGATCATTCACTGTGCATTTCGTGCAAAGTTTGAGCAATTTCTTACCGTCCCATAGTCTCTAAAACTGAGTCTGTTAAGTCATATGTTGGCATGACAATATCTTTTGACTCATTGGACCCACACCACGAGAAGATGGGGTGCAGGTTCTGTGGGGACTTCTTTTTCTCCAGAGGCCAGTCCCCCAAATTAACAAAAAATTCTACATCTGGCATTTTCACCTAAACAGAAGCAAAGCAGGCACAAATGTAATTTAACATAAAGCAGTATTCTTACTTATTTAAAATATTTGGTAGTATGGAACCATTGCTGAAATCAGTGTCACAGCCAAAAAGCAGGCAAAGTACTGCTGATGTACTTTGCCTGCTGATGTCCCAGGAAGCAGGACAGAGGCCATAATTTTGCAGCTATTGATGCACCCCTATCTTGAGCACTGCATGTGGTTAGAGTATTTGCAAGTGAAATAAGAAGAGGCACAAAGAAAGGCAGCTTTGTACACATCCAAAGGAAGGACCACCTGCCTTGTGAGGAGACACTGAAAAGGGTAGGACACTTCAAGGGAGAGCAAAAGGCAAAAGATGACATATGGTTGAGTTTGCAGAACCCTGAAGGCACATAAAATGTCTGTAGAATTCATGTCGTATCTCAGTCTACTCCAGTTAAAGAAAAAATACAAATCTCCACTACATCCCCCTCAGTTCCCTCCTTCAAAGCAAAAGAAGATAATTTGCTAAATAAATCAAACGCTCTCCTAAACTCTTGTGGATATTCTTCTTTAACTTGACAAGGGAAGAAGCAGAGACCCGAAGCAGCACTTCCTGCCTTCAGTACAGAGGGACAGAAAAGGTTTCATTGTGGACCTTCATTTCAAAGGGGTTTGGCCACAGCACTGAACGTAATTAGTACAGTGCCATCTAATGGTTATGACGGGCACAAACCCCGACAAATTGTGTTTTATCTACATCCCAAAGGCAGAATCATTCAACGGGTTAAATCTGCCCCAAACAACAGAGCTGTTGTCATTCAGTGATACCGTCCTGACAGAAATTTCCGAGGTATTAAAAGGGACTGAGACAGATTATGTTTTCTAGATCTGTAAACGGCTTCTCTCTTCAGAGTTAGCAATTCTTTTTCAACAGGTAGCCAAATTTCCTTACATGCAATTTAATTCCATTATTTCTTGTCCAACACTGACACCAACAACAGTTCCACTTCCACCTTCCACAGAGCAACCTTTTAGATAGTTAAGGGCTACATTCATGTCTTCCCTTAGACTCTGTTAGATGAAACAATCCCCACTTAAATGAATCTGCATTTCTATGTCTAGTCATTCTTACCATTTTCCTGTGCGATGGCAGTAACTGAGCAAAGGCAAACTGACCCATTACTAATCCGGAGGACAGTGGAAAGCTTACTTTATATTTCTTTCACATGTAATGTTAATGTGTGTGTTTAGTTTTTCACAAGAGCATGCCACTGCTGACTCGCATTACATTTGTAATGCTTTAAACCTTCGTGCTTTTCTGCAGAAAATTAGCACTCGCTCCCTGTTTTAAATAGGTGTCATAACTGTATCGCTTATCCAGCCTTTCTGTTGCATCCTGCCCTTCTCACTTTATTTTATCCATTTCCTCCTACAATTTATCTTACTTTGTAATAAAATTTAAAATTATGATGCTATACCATAAGATGCTTACAGGTTCTTTTATTTTTGTTACCTGAAAATTTAGTAAGCTTATTCTGATACATTTCACATCTCTGGAAACACTGGCACTTACTATTTAAGCAAGGCTTTCCAAGCACGTTATATTAGTTTCTTCTAGGCAAAGACTTCTATCTTGTTTGTGAGACTTACCCCCTCAAAAGCCTAAAACTAAGACACTTGACATCATACAGAGAACCTATTATCTTCTTACAAAGAAAGAAATTACAGCGCTGTGACTTACATGTAATGACAAATCCATGTTATTTCATACCAATTACCTTATCTTTCAGCTACTTATAATGTGTTCTTTATTAGATTTTTAAGAACCCTTTTTAGGTAAAGAACTCCATACTTCAGTAGCTCCTCTCTCCTCTTTCTCCCCTTTTTAAAAGCACTTTGCCTTCTTACAGTCAAAACCAAATAACTTGGCTATATTCATATTTCTCTTACTACTCATTTTATGTAAAAATCACTTATTTATGTGCATTGAAACTTCAGCCCTGCTATATTCTGTCACTGTGGACCTGATGCCAGGATTTTTCCCAAAGTTTCCCTTGGAAAGAGTCTGTATGGTGTTTTTTGCTTGTACATCAAGGGAGTTTCCCCACACACCACCCGCTGGGCTTTTGGTACTCCTCCTCAGTGGAATTTAATGGAAAACCATATACATTCCCTATTTCAAGTCATCTTGTAAAATGTACTTGTAGAGACAGAATTTTCTATTAGATGCTACAGGATGATTTGTTTAGTCTGTAGAAAAAAACCAAAACCAAGACACTCTGTTCAGATTTATCAAACTTAGCTATAAAAGCCTGCTATTCAATTAACTTTTGTGATACTCTGACCAGATGGCATTCTAGAACATGCCAGTTTCAAATAAGGAAAATCCATCTGACCTTTCCATGATTTCTCAAAGAACAAGAGCTTTTTGACAGAAACAACAACAAATATGCTGAAGTGTATTTGTTAAGGCCAGGTTTCTATAACTTGGGACATACAGAATAAGTGACTGTACATACAGAGATATACTCACTTTTCTTGTCAAAGAAAGCAGTATGGCATCCATGAAAATTCTGAAGCCAACATGTTCCCCATATGTCCTTATATAAACCTGAAAATAAACAGAGGTTTTACTGGCCTAGTGTTTTCATTTCAGAGAGTGGCTGGCACAGTATAGAGCGCTTTTAATTGCTTAGTAACTAGTCAGACAGATTGTGTGGCTGTATAGGTTTATGAATCACCTGGGAGGCTTCAGAAATCTCATCTCACGAAAGTGACAAAAAAAAAATCACACGCTTTGCTTTAGCAGACATTCGAGGTCTCTTTCATGAAAATAGGAACTGGTTGCCTATTTCTGTGGTGTTCCATTGTTCTCCACGTTTCCCATGTAAAACTCTAACTAAGTGCAGTTTTGTTAAAAAAGAATTGCAGCTCAGTGGAGCTAAAAGTGGGATTTCCTTACCTCAGAATTATAGACCGCGCAATTTATTGATGAGCTCCAAATTAGATGATTGTGACGTTTCACAGCAATATTACTAAGAGAACAGGGAACTCAATTAGCATTTAGGAGGGTTAGGTGTGTGCCCAGTATTCATATCAATTGCCTGGAAAGTAATTTGCCTTTACTGTGTTGCAGATGCTTTATATGTAACCTGGACAAAAAGCACTTATAAGGTAGGACAGATATTGCTGATCTCATACACAAACTACAAAGTATTCAAGGACAGAGAAGCAAGCAAAGGAAGTGTCTTAAGGAACAGGTTACAAGAGAGTTTACAACTGGGGACAGCCGAACTGCCCAGTTGCATGATTTGCCACCAAGTTCCCACATGGACTTCAGATCAACCCACTTCATACCTCGTTGTCTTTGATGGTGTAGTGACACAAACTTTGCCTTTGTCCAAACCTCTGTGGAATTTCTTTTGCAATCTTATCTGGATCAACAATGGGAAAATTTGCTAGATCTCTTTGAATCTGTGGAATGGTTTGAGGGCAGTTCATCTCTTCTAGCCATGCACTGCTGTCTTCTTGAGGGCAGTCACAGGTTTCATGGTAAATCGGTCCTATCAGGAACACAATTATTAATTTTAAAAGTCATACTACTATTGACCTATTGAGATCGCAAAAGGAGGTCAGACACTGAACATTAATTGCTTAGGGCCAAACCTTCAGCAACTCTCTAAATGGACAAACTCTCTAATGTTTGAATTTTTTTTAAGCTCCAACAGAGTCATGTCAACCTACATAAACTTCTGTGTGAGGCCTCTACATGTTTTTGCTAGGCAACAGCTTAACATCATTTGCTTCTTTTTATTATATTGAATACTTATGTGTAGGACACTTATAATGAATCTGTAATTCCAATGGGATTTGATAGTTTGGGAAAGTACTGAGGTCCCCAGGAATCCCACCCTTATCCCAGAAGGCATTCTGGGACACAGTTTTTAAGAAAAAACTATGATAGGAAATCTGTGCGTCATGCTGACTCCTACCTTTTAAAATATATGGAGACTGTGCAACATGCTTATCTCCAGTTTTGACTTCTATCTTCAGGTTTTTGTAGCTTGCATACATCCTGTATCTCACGAGGAAGGAACCATCTTTCCTGTCTAATACTTGCACACCAACCCGAGTGAACTGTTCATCAGGAGCAGTGATCTTCACCTGGAATGCATTTTCACCTGGTGATGAAGTGAACCTACCGGGAGAGTAAGTGGAGCTTAATAAAAAAGCAAACAACAGATTTCTTAGTCCAACCCGTACCTTTTCAAGTAGATAGATTTCCAGTGACTTCGCTGAGCCACGTTAGGCCTCTGGGCACATCCTTATGTTCACAAACAAGATGTGATTTTGCCAAAGGCAATTTTGTTACGCTGCCTAAAACATCTCATGCTGTTGAGCATCAGGCATGAAGAAGAAGGTTCCACTCACTCATCAGCACACCTCCAAAAATCACTCGGTGTCCTACATGTTGAACAGCGTTGAAGACAATGGTCTCAGCTTATATGGGAACAGAGCACCTTTAAAAATCCAGCACAGCTCTTGATTACTAGTAGCTCAAGTGTAAAATGACGGGAAGGTAGAGGGCATGCAGATAAATGCAGATCCTGCTGGCTATATCTTGCTGTCTTGTCCTGCAGGGACAGGACAAGGGGCAACAGTTTTAAACTGAAAAAGGGTAGATTTGATGGGATATAAGTAAGAAATCATTTACAATGAGGGTGATGAGACAAGGAAACTGGCTGCCCAGAGAAGGTGTGCATGCTCCATCAGTAGGTCAAGCTGGACAGAGGTTTAAGCAACCTGATCTAGTGGAAGGTGTCCCTGCCCATGGCAGGAGGGTTGGAATGACATGATCTTTAAAAGTGTCTTCTAACCCAAACCAGTCTATGATTCTATTTAACAACCCCCTCCTCCCCCTCAAATACTAGGACAGGTTTCATTTTAACAGCTTAATAAGTCTGTTATCTACATTCAGCAACAAAATGTTTTCAGGTTATTTTCCAGGTATTATTTAAGAAAGTAAAGGACAAAGTTAAACTTCTTAATCATTATGGTAGCTCATACACGGGAAAAAAAAGGATTTTAAAAATACTAATGTCTCAGTACGGAAAAAGCATTATAGTGGGGTCATCCCTTAAAACAGAGCCCCAAATATTTAGGGAGAGCCTGGGAGAGAAAGAGGTGGTGGGAGTGGCTCGACTAACAGCCCAACAACTTGGTCACCTTTCCTAAAACTTGTCCAGACATACTAGAGAGTTGTTAGTTTAACTAAATGCAGGAAATATTTAATCTCCAAGATAAAATTAATTGGCAGCTTCCAGACTCACAATTTCCATGGTGTATCCAATCTGGATGACCTGGATGGAGCATTTCAAGCCTCTATCCAGGTTGTACGATTAGAGTTCCTTTCCTGTAGACATGGAAAGCCTGAAGTGTCCTCGTAAAATCACAGAATGTTTAGGGTTGGAAGGGACCTTTGGAGATCATCTAGTCCAACCCCCTGCCAAGGCAGGGTCACCTAGAGCAGGTAACACATGTCCCCAGAGAGGGAGAACACACGACCTCCCCGGGCAGCCTGTTCCAGCGCTCTGCCATCCCCAAGGTAAAGTACTTCTTCCTCACGCAGAAGTGGAGCTTCCTCTGTTGTAGTTTATGGCCANGGAGCGAACGCTGGGGCGGGGACAGGGGACGGCACCGCCCGGAGCCGCCGCGCGGGGGGAGCAGCCGGGGAGCCCTCCCTAGAATCATTCAAAATCCACATCCAAAATCCTGTGTCTCCTGCTCTAGGCGACTCTGCCTTGGCAAGGGGTTGGACTAGATGGTCTCCAGGGGTCCCTTCCCAACCCTGTGGTTCTGTGATGTGTTGGCAGCGCAGGTCTGGGACTGCCTGGAGCTGCCACCAAGGCATTTGCCCATGGTGCTTTTGGGGATTCCATGGCAAATAATCCAGCTTCAGGTTGCAGAAAGATAGTGCCAAACACCAACGTTATTCTTAAGCACAAACAGAATCATTCAGGTTGGAAAAGACCTGTAAGAACATCAATTCCAACCACTAACTTGGGCAGCCTCTTCCCCTGTTTCACAACCCTTTCTGCGGAGAAATTTTTCCTAATATCCAGTCTAAACCTTTCCCCGCTGCAACTTTAAACCATCTCCTCTCATCATTTTCTACTTGAAAAACCAACACCTGCCTCACTACAACCTCCTTTCAGGTAGGTTGTATAAAAACATACCCAAATGCTTTTCTTTTAGCTGCAGAAACCTCATGAAAATTGAGGCTTTGTTATGGGATAACAAATACTCAACAAATACTTTCAACTTTGTTCCTTACTGCTTTTCTCTTTTTAAGCCAAACACTATGGAAAATNTGTCCCCAGAGAGGGAGAACACACGACCTCCCCGGGCAGCCTGTTCCAGCGCTCTGCCATCCCCAAGGTAAAGTACTTCTTCCTCACGCAGAAGTGGAGCTTCCTCTGTTGTAGTTTATGGCCATTGCTTCTCATCCTATTTCATTCCTATGAAGTTTACCTAATGGCCTATGGAGTGATTCGTAAATGACTCTGCTGATATCCTGCCTATGCGTGTATGAGAAATACTGATATTCCTAAAAGTGGAAACAAGCAGGATGCTAGAGCATAATAAACTAAATGTGTTAGTCCCTGTTAAAAGTTTTGACAAAGGAGAATACACCATACATTTTTGGTTGGACTAACACGTACATTTTGCTGCTGAACACGTTCATCTCCTGATGCAGTAATTTGATACCCCTTTTAAAAGTTTAATTAGCTTTTGCTAAATGATATATGAAAAAGTCACGTAAAGGGCTTTTAGCCTGCCCTTTCCACAAAAAAAATCCCAATCCTCCCGGGCTGCCCGTGCCCACCGTTTCCCTGCAAAGCCGCCGCCCTCACCTCCGCCCCTCGCCGTCCACGGCCTGCACGTAGAAGTACCGGGCGGGCAGCGCCGCCTGGGCCCGCAGCCCGGGCCCCCACACCGCGCTGCGNCCCAACCCTGTGGTTCTGTGATGTGTTGGCAGCGCAGGTCTGGGACTGCCTGGAGCTGCCACCAAGGCATTTGCCCATGGTGCTTTTGGGGATTCCATGGCAAATAATCCAGCTTCAGGTTGCAGAAAGATAGTGCCAAACACCAACGTTATTCTTAAGCACAAACAGAATCATTCAGGTTGGAAAAGACCTGTAAGAACATCAATTCCAACCACTAACTTGGGCAGCCTCTTCCCCTGTTTCACAACCCTTTCTGCGGAGAAATTTTTCCTAATATCCAGTCTAAACCTTTCCCCGCTGCAACTTTAAACCATCTCCTCTCATCATTTTCTACTTGAAAAACCAACACCTGCCTCACTACAACCTCCTTTCAGGTAGGTTGTATAAAAACATACCCAAATGCTTTTCTTTTAGCTGCAGAAACCTCATGAAAATTGAGGCTTTGTTATGGGATAACAAATACTCAACAAATACTTTCGACTTTGTTCCTTACTGCTTTTCTCTTTTTAAGCCAAACACTATGGAAAATTGAACGTCATCATCAAGGAGTCAAGAATTTCAAAAAGATCTTGTATTTTGTATTTTGAAATATTGTAAATATGTTTAGAGAAAAGCATGTAAAAGTCACTCACTTGGAGAAAACTGAGAAATGACCACTTGGGTCAATGAATGTGGTCTTTTCTAAACAACAACCTCACTATGAAACGCCTTCAAAATTATCAAGCTCTAGCTTTCAAAGACATAGTTTTTGCCCTGTGGTGTTTCCACTGACGTGACTTTTCAGGACATTCAGCAGTTAGAAGATTTGCAATTTCCAGCCTAAAAATTCACACAGGCCCTATATCCATGCCTCTTTTGCTCTTCTGCTTTCTCCATCTCTTGATGTATTTTACCGGCAGAAATCACACTCCTTCTCAGCTTTTATTTTGCTGTACGAGAGAAGCCAGTCTCCTCTACTGGAAGAGAACTTTAAAATGTTTTTATTTAAAAAGAAGTTTGATAGCTATTGAATTCACAGAACATCCTTCCTCTTCCTAGCAGGGTGGCACTGACATGTAAAAAAGAGCACAGCACTGATGAAGTAAAGGTGACACATTTCCACCCTTCTCATGTTCTCTCCTCCAGCTTTTCTCTCCCACATAAGTGCAGCTCAGGGAATCCGTGCCGAGATCTCCCACTATTTGTCAGCACCCAAAGAACTTGTAAGATAGATTATGCAAACTAATTTTAGTCCTGGCTGGCAAAGCCAACGTTGCTGCTATCCCAATGCCCATGATTTGGCTCAGATAAAAATGATTTGGAGGCAGAATTATTTAATTACATCAAAGGCTGTTGGCCAACTAAGGCTCAATAGGCTTCCAGCTGGCAAAGGCATAAGGAATGCTCTCCATTACAAGAGGCAGGTTGCCTCAGGATGACACCACATAAAATACAGAAAGTTCATGTCCAGGGTGTTAAAGAATACATTCAGTACAGGTAGCTCGGTGTGCAGCTCCAGCTTTGAGGTCTGGTGAGGGCAGGAGCCCCAGTCTGAGGTAAGAGGCCGTGACCTGCCAACCCTTTGCCTATCAAAGGGCACAGGGACCTGTGGCCCAGCCAGGGGACTAGACACTCAGGCGGGAGCTGATGACCCCCAGACTTTCTCATCCTTAGACTGTGCGGGTATAAAAGCCCAGGGGTTCCTTTGTTCGGGATCCCTCCTCAGAAGCACCAGCTTGAGTTGTTATTTTGTTATTTAGCTATTGCACCGAGATTAAATTACTTTAAGGATCTGGGTATCTCAGACTGCTATGGGAAATGTTGAGCTGATAAGGAAACCTGGTCTGATTATGTGAGCGTGGGAGGTGTAGCAAAGGGGCTTCGGTCACAGCTCAGGCAGTGTGAGTGTGACTGCCAGAGTGGCTCCTGGATAGTTGGGCAGGGAAGTTTCACTGACACAGAGGATGGCCAACTTGGCAGTACCCACAACTTCTAGAGGACTTTTTCAACTTGCTCTGCCTACTCAGTGAAACCTATCAACTAACGGCAGCAACTGAGGAGATATTTGATTTTTTTCTCCACTTCTTTTTTCACGTCTCACAGAAACTACTGCTGGGAGTAGGGGTTCTATGGGTGGTGGGCACTCTGCTGTAATTGCTGCCAGTGAATCTTCTGTCAGCAAGACAGGAGACCGTATAACTTTTTTGTATTTATTTATTCAAAATTTTGTAACTACTTTGTAATAAAATCAGTCACTTATCACAAATCTGGGTATTTATGAACAAATTAAATTTAAATAAAGGTGGCAGTACCAGAACGACTCGAGTTGTATCTCTAGTGTCACTGTGTTTGTTCATGTTGACATTATGACATGTATGAGATTACAGATATTGTCAGGACTTCCAGACACACTTACCCGCAAATAAGTTTTGTTCCTTCATACAGTATTCCAGAAGCAGTTTTGTTACATAGGCTCTTACCACTGTCAGGGGAACCAAGAGAAATCTGGTACAAATGAAAGGTCCAGATGTCAGTCCCCTGCTCCCTGGGAGAACCCAACACTCAATATTATGCTTCTACACCCTTCCCACACTCAACAGGAAGATGTAGCCAAGTTAGATGCATGACCCCAAAGCTGAGCCAAGGCTTGTGTTGAGCCTGGCCTACCCTATTCCACTTTAACCCAACAGCTGGGGTAGCAGTGACTGATGGCAGAGGGATTCCCTGGGCTGTCTGTAGCAGGCAGGTGGCAGCAGGTGCAGACACACAGAGTGTACCAAGGAGACACAGTGAGGGCACAGGGTGACCCAAGAGCTGCCTAGGGAGCAGTTCCAGTGGCCGGCAGTGCCAGAGCTGGCCAGCTTTGCTGAGCACCTGAAGAGCTCTGGGTGGAAGTGGCGATGGGCCACCTGCATCAGTTTCATTAGCCAACACTTTGCGTTTTCACAGAATCGCAGAACGGGTCAGGTTGGAAGGGACGACGGTGGGTCACCTGGTCCAACCTCCCTGCTCAGGCAGGGTCATCCCACAGCCCATTGCAAAGGATTGCATCCAGATGGTTCCTGAGCATCTCCAGCGACAGACACTCCACCACATCTCTGGACTATCTGTTCTAATGTGTTATCACCTGCACAGTAAAGAAATTCTCCCTCATGTTCAGGTGGAACTTGCTGTTCGTCAGCTTCTGCCCGTTGTCCCATTGCTCGGCATCATCAAGAGCCTGACTCCATCCTCTTGACATCCTCCGCTCAAATACTTGTGCACCTTGATGAGGTCCCCTCTCACTCGTCTCTCCCCGAGGCTGAATCGGCCCAGCTCCCTCATCCTGTCGCCCACTTTGCACCGAGTGTCCACTCACACCGCACCTCCCCGCGCCGCCATCCCCGACCTGCTCCTCCCCCGCCCGCCCGCGGGCCGCCAGCGGGCGAGACCATGAGGGCGCAGAGGTGGGGGCACGGACGGGCGGCTGAAGAGGCTCCTCTCAGGGCGCCGGTGCGCAGTCACGGCCCGACCGGGAGGNATGGGGGCAGCGACCCGGATCCCGTGTGGCGGGAGGCGGCGCTGGAGCGGAATTCCTGCCTCTCTCGCGCCCCATTGCCGTGTGTGGTGCGTATCTGCAGACGTACGAGCTGCTGAAATGACTGATAACACAGATGCTGTCGGCTTACCCTTTGAAAATGATGGTTTAAGGCAAGCCTGCCAGCCTTCTAAATTTGTTTTTGGTACCATAAACAACACCTGCTTCTCTCTCTCGCGTCTTGAAGGATAGGTGGCACATAAAAATAAAGGAAATTCTTGACAGCCATTGGAGGAAAGCAGTGGAACAGATTGAGGGTACTGGTGCCAATTTGCAGTCGATGGAGGTTATAGTTACTATAACTGTGCTCAAACTTCAATTACAGCAAAAATATGGAGGATTTGGTGGAATGAAGTGACCTCAAGTTGCTGTTCCTGTGATGTATTAATTTGTGTAAATTGCTTTGTATTCAGTCGTGTATTGTGACTGTAAGGGATAGATGAGATCAGCCACAACTGTGTAAATGTAGAAGCTTTCATTTTTTTTCTATTTTATTTTTTTTTATTTGTGTGCTGGTTTATAAGTGTAATTACTCATTATTTCTTCATCATGGTATCTCTGTGGTGTGTGCTGTTGGCAACTCTCAGATAATAAAAGGTGCTCTCTATAGAGTTGTAGAGATGCTTAGGAAATGACACTGTATGTTGTGATGTATCTTGAAGGGTATTTCAGCTTTTGTTGCCTGTGAGTTCAAAGATAAGCTTTGTGTGTATTTTTTGTTGATTGAGACACCTATACCAACATCTCATTTTCTTTCAGGTACCTCATCAATACCGTGCAGAGGCAATGAAGGCAATGATGAAAACCCTGTTGTAGGTAAAACATAAAGAAAAAGCGTTCTTAGCTGTGCAGTACTCTTTTAGTATCATTCAATGCCTACCATTTCAGAAGATGAAAAGGAAAATGGTTCTGGAAATAATGGGAACACTGAAAACAGACCTGGGAAAGAATCCCCAGAAGCTTCTCTTCATGATCCCGTGAAGCCATTCTGCATATCAGACAGCTCCACTGCATCGTTGGTGTCCAGGGGAGAGGGGCATTATCCGTGGGGATGTCCTGTGACTCACACAAGAGAGAAATTTTATACCATCTGCTCAGACTATGCTTTTTTAAACAGAGTAACATCTATTTGTAAAAGCCCAAGTGCTTCAGTTAGTGCTTGCCTATCAGGCAGTGCTGCCTTAAATGTTGGAAATAACACACCTAGCTTACTCAGTGTTCAAACTGGTGCTTCAGAGATAATCTACAGTGAAGATGCTAACTTAGAAAGCCTGCCTGGCAATCTTGGAAAGCTTCCACTGGCATGGGAAATAGACAAATCAGAGTTCAATGGTGTCAACACCCATCTGAAGAACAAAGCAGGTGAGGTGGTGAAGTTTTGATGTGAAGGAAAAAAAATGTCATGCTTACAGCTTGTTTGTGAAGGGGGCTGGCCAGCACATGTATCCCTTGAGGAATTTTTATAGAGGAGCCTGTACTTTGTTTCAAGGAACCTTCTCATTGGGAAACCAGAGAGCGAGATAGCAGTGAAAGTGGCTCTGAAACAAGGCTGTTTTCTGCTTAACTCTGTATTGTTTGGGGTGGTTTCTGGTATTCTTTTCCCACTGTATTTTTGGAGTGATTTTTTAAATTTTGTTTTAAAAAGACCTAGTGCATTGTGCAGTGATTACTTTTTGCCTGTTAAACACAGGTTTGTCACTTGCAGACATGTTTCAAGATACTTCAGAGATGTATTTTGAAGTTGAAGATGGGGTTTGTTTATGACAAGAAGTCTATGGAATCATGACAGTTGCCTAGGAAAGCAGTAGGTTTCTGTAATAGAATTTAATTTACGTATTTTGATTTGCTACATGTACACAGTGTTAGGGATCCCATCTCTTTAAAACTGGCTTCTTTGCTATTACCTCCTATGTTCTTTCTCTGCCTTCAGATTCACAGATTGCAACTGTGGATCAAGCACTGCATACCCAGTTGGTTTTCTTTGTTCCGTAATACCTCTGTTTATCTAGAGTGGGCTGTGGACTTTCTCTTCCTTAATGGCTTTGCTAGCTAGTCAAACTGCTGTTTAAATAATATGAAACCAATTTAACAAAATTTAAAAATGTGTTTGGCAAGTTGCCATTGCCTTTTCATGTGTACATAAAATGTCCTCAAATAGAAGTAGGAAACAAATTGTAATATCTTAGGAAACGGTCATAATTTCTGAAATATGTCTGGTATGTTTCATCTGGGTATGATGGCTTCAGAATGAAACAAAAATATTACTGCTCCAGCACATGGCCCAAGTCTCCATTTTCCACTGCCTCAGTGGCTTACAAGAAAGAAAAAACCTTGAGTGTGTATTATCCTAACTGGATTTGCATGTAAGTTTTCATCAGAAGCTGCTTACAAGATTGGCAGTGAAAAACAAACATTTGATTACATTGCCTATGCATTTTATGTTAGGAGATGGCAAGTCCATGTTGGTCTGAGGGGGTCTATTTCTGGGATGGCTGATTTAACGCATTAGAATAATCAGATTGGCTTACCTCTCTGAACGGTTGGGCAAGACATCATTAATTCTGTTCATGACCTAAGCACCATGTTGTTTACAGAGCTAATGGCAGCTTTACAAACCTGTTGACAATCTTGATTATGTATTTGAGCTTTTTCCTTTCAATTGATGTTTAGTCCCAGTTTGCACCTCCTAACACAACCAGTGTGTCTTATTTGAGCTGTATGCTATTAGGAAAAGTACTTAAGAAGAAAGCTGTGGAAGGTAAACTAGGCATTCCTTTATTCCTGAAACCTGTTTTGCAGGCAACATGAAAAAACAAGGGACAAAGAAAAAATCTGTGGACAAAAAAACCAAACAATACAGGGAGTGTCCTCAGCGTTCAGCTCTTGAAGATGTGAAGGAGAGGAAAGTGTTGGACCTTCGGAGATGGTAGTATTTATGAATTGTGTTTAAGATTATCCCCATACAGTTTGCCACTAAACACCATTGCGAGTTTAATGATTTAAAACTTCCTAGTAAGGTCTTCATAACTTTTAGTAGAATTAGGGATACATATACTGTCTAAACCGCCTAATATCATATGAATATGATTCACTAAATTCACTTAATTTAATGCATCTCTGTGTTTGTGACGTCAGAAAATTAGACTTAGCTTAGGGAAGCTGTGACCTGGAATGACATTCATTAGTAAATTGCTAGAGGTGCAGTTTACCCCCAGGTTGATATGTTAGAAGAGACTGTACACTATTAGTGCATTATTGTTTTTTCCTACAGGACCGTTTGTACAGAATTCCCATGGGACTGTCAGAAATTTGACGGATTTATATGATGTAGGGTAGTAGCATCTAACAATGAAATTGGTTAACATTTTTACTCAGTTTTTTCCCCAAGAATACTGTTGTTTGGGGGATTTGTTTTTTTAATGCAGGTGATGTAAAAACATTTAATATAACATGGCACTTCAGTGACGTAGCATACAGAAAAGTAGTTCAGATTGGTCCTCTAACTCTATCATGCTTATTAATGCATTTAGCTTTTTTGTTTAAGGTATTGTGTTAGCCGACCTCAATACAAGACTTCCTGTGGAATATCATCCTTAGTATCTTGCTGGAATTTCTTATATAGTACACTGGGAGCTGGAAGGTAAGTCACACAGGCTACTTTGCCTCTAGAGTATCTAAAATATGTTACTAATTACTTTATTAACATTATCTTTTTTCTTCTTTTTCAGTTTACCACCCATCACACAAGAAGAAGCTTTGCATATACTGGGCTTTCAGCCCCCATTTGAGGAGATTAGGTTTGGTCCCTTCACTGGAAATACAACTCTGATGAGGTATGTTTGGTTCTTCTGATGCAGCTAAATTGTTAATACTATACGCAAAAATAACTAAAGCTAAGAGACAGAACCTTTACAAATAGAGTAGTAATTAATCTATTTTAAAAAAAGAGTGGCTAACACAAGTTAGGCCTATTCAGCTTCTTTAGGATAATGAAGCCCTATTCAGCTTCTTTAGGATAATTTTTGGACAAGGCCCAAAGAAACTTCTTGAGAAGCTGTTTGCATTGGCCATTTTGTACAGTCTGATATTGCTGCACAGGTCAGGTGAATGTGAAATTCTATTTGATTTTTAGTTCAGTTTATTTAATGGTTGTATAATACTCTAATGATTCTGGTCTCCTGATTAGGAATTTTTTTCTTTACATTTTCTGGTTTTAGAAAATGCATGTTAAGTGCTTGCTAATATCACTGAAACAGCCTGTAAATGCAATTGATACACATACTAGTAGCTTTATGTAAATTATAATTTAAGAATTGACAATGAGATAGTACTGCACCTTTGCTGCAATGGACCTGTTCAGGAGAAGGGGGAAAAATTCACAGAACACTTCCACTTTGAAATTTTGTATCACTTCTGCTCTGCTGTTCCCTGTTATTTATAAGTTGAACCTAAACTCTTTGTGGGGGTTTTTGTTTGTTTGTTTTTTTTGTTTTGGGGGTTGGCGGTTTTGTTTTGTATTAAAGGAATTTTAGGATTAAACAGAGCCAAGGAGCATATTGTACTTGAGTGTTGAACATATTGACAGGGCTTTGGTGTGTTACCCTTCTGTGAAATTAAAAAAAATATGCAGTGTTCTTGCTTGCTTCATGAGTTGCATTTGATTCACTTAATTTTTTTTTTTTTGGCGATGTGTGTATAGTGTTGAAGGCAATATAGAGTGTTTGACTCAGCAGGTTGGTGCTGGATTTGAAAATGTGGCAGCAGTCTGTTCTCCAGCCAGCACACTGGCTAGATCATTGATAAGTATAATGCAGATTTCCTTATCTGCCTTAGGAGAGTCAGATCCAGGATTTGTATCTCTTCAGGAGTGTGCCAGGGTATTGTAATCCTTACAGACCAAGCTGGTAAAATGTTCTCTCTCTTTAAGTCAACAGCCTGTACAGACAAAAGTTAAACTTGTAATTCTTCTTTGATTTCCCCTGTGAGTGCCCTGTGTACTTCAGAGAAGTTACCCTTTTTTTCTGTTATTTTCTGCCCTTGGTCACATAATTTTAAAGTACTTGGCAGACTGGGAAACAGGAGGACTGGGAGCCAACCTCATGACCCAACATAGATTTATGATTGAGGTATTATCTTCAGGCATGTGAATTTAAATCTTGTAATGTGGAAAAATTACGTGCCTGTCCTCACTGCTGCTGTGAGGAGTTACAGTATGGGAGTCCTGTAATGCTTGGGCTTTGTGAAGCTTATGTGACAGAAGCCCAAAATGATGTGCAGAAAGTCTTGCCTGAAGAGTCCTTTCTGGTATCTTAGATTTCATGTAGCTTACAAAGTTTGTAGTTGAAATTTGGCACCTCAGAATATGGATGTCTTTCTAACATTAGAGGTGACTGGACTGAGCACAATAGGACCAACATTTCACATCCAGACCTTTGGTTATTATGTTGGGTCTGAAAAAGCAAAAATAAGGAAAAGGCTTTGCATATTTATTTCTCTGTCTAGAATATGTTACATTTTGGTTGTATTGAGTACCATGGGCATCTACAGTGTAGGTACTAGTGTGTTAGGTACTTAGTAGCACACAGAGACTTTTCTTCCTAAATTGTCAAGCACAGGAAAAGCAGGAGGAAGTAAAATTGCATTTAATAACTCTTGAGTTACTACAATCTTTAAGCTTGTTGTTTCAGATGGTTTAGGCAAATAAATGATCACTTCCATATCAAGGGATGCTCATATGTTCTGTATAAACCTCATGGGAAGAACAAGACAGCTGGAGAAACTGGTACGTAGCTAATCCTAAAGCGTCAATTTTACAGTGTATAAACTGCAAAATCCTGCACTGTGTAGCATTTGACAGGACAAAGTCTGTAAGTAGTCCTTGTGATAAGGTATCAAGTACTTCCAAGTTACCTGATTTTACTGTTTTTTATTTTTCTTCTCATTTAGCTAGAATTTTCATTTGTGCTTTTTTGTTACGGTAATTTGTGTTCTGTGCTATATATTCTGCTATCAAAGATCTGGAATTTTAAGGTATCCAGGAGAACACTGCATTTCCAGTTCTGTGTTGGTGTGTGGGAAGATTTGTTTGCTGTCGTGCACTGGGAGAACAACATATTTTTGGTGCAGCTTTTTAGAAATCTGCATTGTATAAATATTTAGAATGTCTAGCACAAAAGTATTAGTCCTTAATAAATGTTTTATACTTTTGAAAAGCTAGTTTTAAAGTGAATGAACACATCCATTCTGCCTGACTTTAGCTAACATCAATTAGCTTATGAAGCTGCATTCTTACACCTATTTTTTTTATGTCTACTTTTAAGGGTTCTACCTTAAAAAAATAATTCTACTTTCATACACAGTTTATTAGCCTTTGGTATAGTCTGGGTGATTATCTCCTAATTGAAACGTTCTTTAACTTGAGGCAGCAGGACTGCATTGTGAGGCAGTGTGTATTACATAGGTTTAGAGATACTTTTGCTTCTTTTTTTTTTTTTTTTCCTCACAGAACAGTAACTTTTAATAAATTTTGATTCGAATACAAAGCATACTTACATTATGCTTCCCTAGTACAGACTGTGTGGCAGATACGTAATTTCCTGCCTGACACAGAAAAATCACAAGAAGTTTGAAATCAATTCTGTATCTTGTACATGTCTGTCAGGTCATGTCCTCTCATTTAAAAAGCAGCACAACTACTTTCTGTTATCAAATATGTCTTTTTTTTTTTTTTTTTTGAGTATGTTACACAGGATCCAAAGTACCCTGGCCTGTAACCTAATCTTTCTTTGCAGCTGCAGGGGCCCTTGCAAAGTTGACACGTGGACTGAAAGATGAATCAATGGCCTACATCTACCATTGCCAGAACCATTATTTTTGCCCAATTGGATTTGAAGCAACTCCAGTAAAAGCTAGTAAAGCCTATAGGTAAGATACTGTTTATGTGTGTTTTAGTGGAAGAAACATACAGAAAAGTTTACCACAAGTTGATACCATTTTTCTTCTCTAAGTAACATTTCAGTAAAGGCATTTATGTCTATGCTAGCAAAACACTACAGTGTGATTTGAAAGGATTTCAAATTAAACATAACTAAGTAGAGTAGGCTGAGAGAACTTAAAACAGAGAACTGTGGTACCCAGTGGTACCAAGAAGTTGTTTAAAGACATTTTAGGCGGCTATAGAGAGAGTAGTTATTTATTTGAAGAACAAGTGAAGGTAACTAGTCTGAAACATAGAAACATATGGGCTGAAGAAAAGCCAGGTGGTTCTTTTAAGTTAAAACAATAAAAAGCCAGCTAATTATGAAGGGAATTGGTACCCAGAGAACTTGGAGGGGAAAGCAAAGGAAATTGTGAATGTTGCAAGTTTTCTTTATCAGCTAGAAGCAAAAAGCCTACAGTGATTTTAATCCATCATGGGGTGGATATGATAAAATTTACACTTAGAAACCAGTGTTGTATATGGCAAAAACAAGGAATATGCGTATATTGCAGGATGTTGGTTCCATACCGTTTTTGCAGTGTTGACTAATAATGATGATAAACTGCAAGTACTGGAGTGTAAGGTATAGAAAGTAAAGATATCTGAATAATTTGTTACCAAGAATTGGCTGGAGCTGGAGGGAGAGAAGCTAGAAAAAATGTTTGGACTCTCGCAGTTGCATCACTTCTAAAAGACCAGGTGAAGCTCAATGTGCCTGTTGTTTTAGAACAGTTGGTTTTAGCTCTCTCAAACGAGTTAGGAACACAGTATGTGCTGGAGGTTTCTGTTGGACTTTCTCGGGGTTCAGCCATTCATCAATATCTATTAGTATTATCATAAAGCATAAGAAGACAATCCCTGACAAAATTAGCAGATACCACTAGTGAGGAACACTAAACAATGAAAAGAAAAGGTCACTCGTATAAGGTGAGCCTCAGTCTTGCTGTTTGGTTACTAAGCAGCCTGACTTTGACTGTGTTGAAGAGGTAGGGTCACATCAAGGAATGGCGAATGCTAGTTCTGCTTTTGGAGTTCAAAATGGTAACTTTTTGGGGGTGATAAAACATAATTATATGAGTCTAATTTGTGAGTCTTACCATAGGGTCAGTGAAAGCTTTTACTGTATGAACAAAAGAATACAGGTTTTTATTAAGACCGTGTTAACTGATGTGCCAGATTTGTGAGACAAACGTGGAAAATGTGCCCCAAATGCAAATCCAACACATCAGTCCGCTTAAGTTTAACAAAACATTCATGGTTTACTTACTCCCTCAGTTACTAAGAATCTGTACTGGAAAAGCAAAGTGAAAAAAATGTTTACTTGATCAAAATTGCAGTCTGTGAAATAATAGGGAACAGTGTGTGTAAGCACAACATGCCTTATAACTAATTTGAATTTACATTGTTGACTAATGAGTAAATGAGTCATTAGTAATGACTTTCGTTCCTTTACCCATGGCAATGCATTCTCAGGTCACTAGTGATGTTATTTTTAAGTCAATATTAGATTTTTTCCTTAACAGCAGTTCTCTTCTAACAATGTAACATGAAATAATAAGTTCAAGGAGCTTTTATAGCCTTTCTGTAGGCTAGAGGTAAGACCAGAAGAGCATCCTTTCTTCTTTGTGTTTTCTGATCCTAGTAAAAAAAAAAAGTGTTTTGATTCCAGAAGCACTGTATTCTGGAGCAGTTCTTGTTTACCTGTTTTTGCACTCTATTTATAAAGGAAAGCTTTTCTTTAAAAATCAAGCTAAGAAACATTTTCAGTTCCAAAGCAGGAGGTAGATAGGTTGCTAGGCTGAGGTTAGACACAGTTCTTAGGTCACCCACAGACTTCCTATATGATCTTAGGTTGCTGGATTTGGACTCGGGAGACCTGGGCTCAGTTCCCAGTTCAACCACAGACTTCCAGTGTGACTTTAGGTAAGTCAATTAATCTATCCTGTGTCTTGGTTTCCCATCTGTGCAATGATGGCATACATTGTTATTTTACAGGGTATTTTTTATAAATAAATTATTGCAGGCATTGGAGCCATATGCTGTCTTAATACCCTAGGCAGAAGAATCTCAGGTTTTGTTACAACTGAAACTGAAGTAGTTTTTCACAAGATAATTATCCACAGGAAGTCACAGAACAATCCTGTATATCTCATCAGTCTGCCCTGATGCCTGTCACAAATTCTCCCTGAGAAGATTGCTGCAGGCTTTGAGTTTCTTGAAAGTTGATCACAAACTTGAACGACCATCAGTTGAAGTGCTTGAATTTTTAACACGTGGTTAAAAATGCTTAGGAGGAAGCATTTGAAGTTGCCAGTTGTGTTCTCACAGGTTACCCTGTGGCTGTTAGTAACAACTGTCAGTGGAAGTGTAGATTAAAAATAGTGGCAAGGAATCCTTTGTGACTGTTAGACAATCACAGATCAGGAAGAAGATGTATGTTTCACATTCATGTGGCTTTCCACAACTCTTATTTCTGTTTTACCTATGTATTTATATTTAGGTTATGTACCACACTGCCTTTCCTCTAAGTCACACTATTCTTAATGAATATCTGTCTTCTTCCAAATAATACACAGTAGCTTCCACGAGGCTTGCTTCAGGCACTGTGAGATGACAAGTTGCCTGTACACAATTGCGAACAGTAGAACGCTATTTGTAGTATAGGAGCTGGTTTTTAGTTTGGTTGAAGCAAGAATTTTAAATGTCAGAAAATCCTAAAAGGAACAATAGAATGTTAATATCTCTTTTTCTTTTTAGTATGCACAGTAAATTATTGGGATTTTATCTTCTGTTGAACAGAGGTCGTGTCTTGCAGCAAGAAGTAGAATATTGGATCTTAATTGGAGAGCCAAGCAGAAAGCATCCAACAATACATTGTAAAAGGTATGTTCACAGGATCACAAGTTATTCTGAGTTGGNTTAGCAAGAATATAAAGCAATGTGTTTTTTTCAAAATAGCTTGACAAATGGTGCTTTAGTGAGAAACTTTGTATTTTGACCCTAGGGCTGGCTCTGTCAGGACACATGTGGGCTATTGAAAGCCAAAACCAGTCTCTCTTGTTTGAGTGTGACACATCTCCCTTTAGTGAGGAGGAAAAGACATCTCAGCTGTCTGCAGTTGTGCCAATTGCAACTTACAGCTTGTATGGCTGTTGTAGTTGGGAGGGGTTTACCCTGCAGCTGAGGACATCCACAGGCTGTGTTTGGGCTGTGCACAGGATATTGTGCTGCTACCAAGATCTCCTATCTCAGGAGCAGGTACAGCCTGTACTCTGTTGTGTGCAGCTTACTTGTGCATTAAAACACTACATTTATGATGAGGTTTGGCTCACACAAAGTTGGTGTCTAAACTAGACTTGGAGACTGGGAGAGCTAGATGATGCTATGTAAAACTTTCATTGCTTAATTTTATTTGTCATGATAAATTCATAGTCCATTTTTCTCAACTTGACATTACTGTTCATAGTGCGTAGTATTAATTTCTGAAATCAGGGAACAGTGCAAAATAGTAGTATTTCTCAAGAAACTAATTCCATAGCCAAAACATAGCAAATAGCTTCTCTATCACACCTGAATTAATTATGGGGTGACCATGATACATTAGGAGAAGAGCAGTGAAAACAAATAATAGTATTTTTTTTGTTTTGTTAGTGATATAGTTATGTCAATAACTACAAATAATTGAGTATTTTGGACAAATGAGATTAAGTGCAACAAAATAAAAATCATGTTATGCATATGGTTATTGTGCTGAGAAATTGCATGTTATACATCCCAATGACAAAACTTTGTCCTATGGTGTATAAAGTACAACTGGCATAGGAAAAGGTTTTGGAATATAGAATAAAAACCTTTGTATTAATTGTGATTGTGGCTACGTTTGTCCTTCTGCTACATTCCCGGTGAGAGCTAACAGAAAGTTCTTTGCTGTAGGTAGGTGAGTAAAGGTTAGTGTACAAGTTCATTTTCTGAACTTGGAGGGTGGTGTTAGATACAAGTAATTAGGCATGGATAGAAATGGAAAGGTGATGTGTAGGTTTAAAGAGGTCTGGAATATGAAGATATTTGTTTTGTTTGTGCTAGAAGGAACTATGAATCTTTGAAGCGCTGAGTGGATGGAGAATAATTGAATTGATAGTTCAGAATTAAGTAAGATGAAGGATTGAGTTATGGCGAGAGCTGCCTGGTAAAAGCAGATTTAGTGTGCAGGGAAAATCAAGGGTTTGAACAAAATAATACAAGAGGTAAGAAAGGTTTCACTAAAGAAAAAGTAATGTTTCTCCATGTTTAAACCACATTTTACTTCTTCCTTTCACAAGCTGGTAAATTGGTAAGTGTAAGGAATGTAACTCGTGGTGCTCTTACTCTGGAAAGTGTTTTCCAAGTGTGGGAATACTCACTGTGAACGCTTTCATTAAAAGTGATACTTTTGTATTTAGCTTGATATGTGTAACACGAAAGCCTTTATATCTTTACACATTAATTTATCTTTAAATCACTGCTAGGATTATTTAAAGCTATAGATCTGTATTTGCATGCATGTATCTGTGAGTCTTAGTGCTGCTGAGGTTTCGTAAATGTCAGCTGAGTCGTAACAGGTAATTTTATTCTGTAGGTGGGCAGATATTGTCACTGACCTAAACACCCAAAATCCAGAGTATCTGGATATTCGACACCTAGAGAGAGGATTGCAGCATCGAAAAACAAAGAAGGTAAGGTAAACTTATTAAGACAGTAGGAAATCATGATGGATTTTTGCAAACTTACTCCTACTTCAGCAGTGTAAGATTCACTAATGAAATTGGTTGTGAAGCGTTGCTGAAGAAACAAAGTGAAATGTGGGTATTTGCATACCAGAGTCTTTTATATTTACTTAGAGTGGAAGATGTAGAACAGCAGCAGTTTGGTATATGCTAAGATCAATCAGGATATACATGTGTATACAATGTACTTGGTCATAGTATTTAAGCTTGTTGGTTTCAAATGTAGCTGCAGCAAGTATAGAAATACTCTGTAGACAAATTACAGACACTTCAGGGTATGACCACCTATCTACTTTTAAGTGGGAAAGAACGTAAAATCCATAGGGTTGGGCATAAAAGAATGCATATGAGTCCCTTGTGTGGACTTACTGTCAATGCATGTGGCTTTCTTTCCTATAGACAGAGCTGTATCTCATGGGTCGAGGATGTATATGAGATCTGCAGATTGAAAATCTATAAAAAATAGTAGACTGAAGAGATGATTTCAAATGTGAAGACCCTATGGAAGACTGTGACAGCAGTATCAGAATGGATCAGAACAGATAGTATCTGAGAAGATAGCTAGAGAGTAAAAAAGACTAGCAGAAGATAAGTGATACTGGCCCATAAATGATAAAATGGATAACTTAAACAGATGAGAAAGAAGATAGTAATTGAATCTGGGAAATGATTAAAACTGTTTGATGCGATTTGTTTCTGTATGTTGTTTTGTGTTGTTGCTTGGTTTTATTTTTCCTGGTTTGTGTGCTGTTGCATTTTTTGTTTGCTTTTTGAAAGGACTGTGTTACTTGCCAAGATGTTGATGTCAAAATATCTGAGTAAGAAATGTGCCTGTGTGCATTTAACAAAGAGCCTTTTTACTTTGATTAGGTTGGAGGAAATCTTCATTGCATCATTGCCTTTCAGAGACTTAACTGGCAAAGGTTTGGTCCTTGGGATTTTCCGTTTGGAAATGTTAGACAGAATAAACAATCCCAAACACAAGGACAAGGAATTTCCAAATCTGAGAGTGAAGACAATATCTCTAAGAAACAACACGGACGATTGGGTCGATCTTTCAGTGCTAGCTTTCATCAAGAATCTACGTGGAAGAAATCTAATCTTCGGGAGAGGAGGAACAGTGGGTATCAGAGTTATAATGATTATGAGGGAAATGATTAAAATTAACTTTAGATGATAGAATTGATATGTTAAAGTTAGTTTTAATCAAGACATAGTAGGGATTTATTAGTCCTAGGATACATTTGAATAGGAGTTATAAGGTACAACTTCATCATTATTAAATAAATTTGATGATATGGTTGCAGCGGATGAGATCCTATGTATAAAGTGACAGATAAGCACAGACTATTGTACTTTTGGAATCAAAGGTAAATATGACAGCAAAATCAATCATTTCTTTTGAAATAAGTTACAATGTCCTGATCTGTGAAAATGAAAGAGCAGATTGAAATTATTCATCGTAATAAAAAGACTTCATTGAAAATATTTAGTGTTTAAAAGCATGAAAAATTATGGTATGACTTTAAAAAAAGGGTTATTCTGCAAATGATGTAACGATAAAAGTAAACATTGGCTTCCTTTTTAACACTTCATTTTATTAAGCCTGCCCATATCCAGTGCAAAGGAACAAAAATCACATAGGTTAGAAAACCTTGTCACGTTTACAAAGTGAATGTACATTCTCCATTTAGTTCCCATGAGACTTCTGTCAGTCAGATAATCATATCTTGTGAAGCAAGTCTCAGTTTCTTTTCCTTTATCTGGTTGCCTGTTCTAGACTGTGAGGCATCACCTCTTTGAGGATGGAAGTTCTCTATTGCTTTTGCTCTCTGCTGAATTCTTATCCTGGCACCTCTTGAGAGCATGGAATCACTTAACACAAGCTTGTGAAATCCAGGATTAAAAAGCTGCATTTACCATTAGCCAAATGAGCTGGCTGAACACTGTTCTGTTGGCTGTTCTTAAAAATCTCTTGTCCTTTTTCTGTTGCTCTTTTCATTTTGTATGAAGGGGGTGCAAGTGCCGAAAACTGTTGGCAGCCCTAATGATATACCTCTCAGCCAGCAAACAATTTAAGCTTTTTCAGGTATCCACACACGGTCTATTTTCCCCTTTTTTTCCCTGATATGAAATGTATACACTTTGTTTGCCCAAGCACATCTCAACAGTTGTAATGTTCTGTGTACAAATGTTCATACCTGCTCAAGGATTAATTTTTTGACATAAAAAGATTTGTCATGGAATGCAGGGGTTTTGTAGGTTGCTGCTTTTGTTAACCAAAAAGGGGAGACTTTTAGACTTTTCTTCATTCAATAAAATTTGTTTTCTATTTTGTTGTTTGCTTTTCATTTGTCATGGAAGCGGTGACCCTACATTTAGAAAAGGTCTTCAGCAAAGTATTCAGCAGCGGATCAGACTTAGCAAAGTAATTCTGGAGGTATGATCTCTTTGCTCATAAAAAGTGGCTGCTTAGTGTAGCCACTGTGACTTCACTTCTAATATTTAATTTCCCAAAGCTTGCAGCCTCATGACTGAACAGAATCCATAGGTTTTGAAAATTTATTTTCCAGATGAACTGTTTTCAGACCCTGTTTTTGCAAGCTGAGTTTGGGTTGAGGGCTCAGCTTTCTTTAGAATACTTGAACTGTGTTCTTAGGGGATTTAAGACATGCATGCACGGTTACCTGTATGTCTCAAAAGTTTTGCTTATGATAGTTACAGTGGGGAACAGGGACTCTCCTCTGATGGTAGCTGGCTGTTATGCTTCAGTAAGGTGTGATGGAATTCTGGTTTGACAGTTATTTTGCTCTTAGTTTGGAGACTTTCACACTTCATCCAGAGTACATGGTGTATATAGGATTCTTCTAGCATTAACAGGAGGAAAGGCAGGTCCCGGGGGTTGTGCTGCAGGGAGCTTTCCCTAGGAATTTCCAGGCTGGGGAGGCGGGGGCGGGAATAGGGCTATGGTGAGAGCAGAGCGGGGACAGCATAGTCTGCAAGCAAAATCTCGTGAAGCGGGGGTGGGGAATATCAGACTTTTTTTCATTCTGCAATGTGAGATTTTTTTTCTGTGATGTGAGACTTTTTCGTTCTGTGTCCAGAGAAGGGCATTGGAGCTTGGTGAAGGCTCTGGAGCACAAGCCGTATGGGAAGCGACTGCAGGAGCTGGTGCTGTTTGGCCTGGAGAAAAGGAAACTCGGGGGATGACCTTACCCCTCTCTGCAGCTCCCTCTAAGAAAAGAGGGTGTAGCCAGGTGGGGGTCGGCCTCTTCTCCCACGCAGCTAGTGCCAGGACAAGAGGACATCGATCGCCTCAAGCTGCACCAAGGGACGGTTAGGCTGGACATCAGGAGGAATTTCTACACAGGGTGATCAGATACTGGAATAGGCTGCACAGGGAGGTGATGGAGTTACCATTCCTGGCGGTGTTTAAGGGAAGACTGGACGTGGTGCCACGGTCTGGTTGACATGGTTCGCTCATAGGTTAGACTCGATGATCTCGGAGGTCTTTACCAACCTAATTGATTCTGTGATTCTCTGGTGGTTGGTACCTGTCTCTCTTCGGGGCAGGCGAGGAGCCCTCCGTCCTCAGCAGGCCCATCGTTCCCCGCCGCTGGAGAGAAAGCGGTGGGGAGGCGTGACGGGTGCGCGGCTCCTCCTCAGAGCGGGACCCGCGGTGGCTCCGCCCCGCGCACGGCGCTTCCCGGCGGGCCGCGGGGCANAGCCGGGGCGGTACCGGGGCCGTGTGTGCCCTCACTGGCCGCGGAGCCCGTGGCGTCGGCCCTTCCGCGTCCCCGCCGAGCTCCCCTCCCGCCGCAGGTGAGTCCCCGCCCCGCGATCTGGTACTGCGGCCCCTGCCTGCCCCGGCCCGACCGGGTGCCTCGTTACTTCTGTTTGCTTTAATAAAGCAGACGTGGGTCGTATAATCTTTGCGTTATCCTTTCTTCTGTGCCTCGTAGATTTTCTCTGAAAGCAGCTGAGAAAGGACCATGGGAGTTCAAGGACTTTGGAAGCTGCTTGAATGCACAGGGAGACCCATAAACCCGGAAACGCTAGAAGGGAAAATTCTTGCTGTTGGTATCCTTTAAAAATAAAGCTGGGGAACCAACGTTTTAAGGGGGATTATCTTAACTATTTCCCGTACTTGTAAGTGATCATCTTGTGATTGTGATGATTGTGATTATTATTACGTGTTTTAAATTGTCAGTATTTTCATAAGTGGATTTTAGCCTTTATAATACGTGGAATACTGAGTTCTTTGTATTTTTATCTTTAAAAAAGTAGATTTTTCATAATAGGTTCCTTACACAAGTGTTGGACTGCAGGATTTTGTGCTTTTTAAGTAAATGTGCTGCTCGTAGTGGGACTATGAGATGGAAAAGTTTAAATACGTATGCATCATATTTCCTATCCTGTATACTTGGTTAAGTGCTGGAAAGATGTGGGAAGAAGTTACTCTTCGTTTATTTGTGAAAATAACCGTGGAGGTACTTGCTCCGTGGTTCCTTCCACTCTGTTTTTTGTGCAGGGCAAGAGGCAAAAATTTATTCTTCTCCAAAGTTCACAGCTACATATTTGGATAATCTTGGTTTCCACAAGCCAAGCAATGGGTAAAAAGCCACTTAGTCAAATATGTGCACTTTTAAGAAGCTCTTAATGTGGAATATGTGTAAAAGAGCACCTTTTTTTCCTATTAATGATTCTCTAAGATATCAGTATTTGGTTGAACCAAGCAATAAAGGGATCCAGAGATCGTGGTGGTGTATCTGTACGGAATGCTCACCTCCTCACTCTGTTTCGTCGACTCTGCAAGTTACTGTTTTTCCGAATTCGACCTGTCTTTGTTTTTGATGGAGAAGCACCTCTTCTGAAGAGACAAACCTTGGTACGTGCCTTTGCTGAGTCGTTGCATAGAGGCAGGTTTGATTTGTAAAGGAACCTGGCTGTGGAGAAGTAGATGATGGCATAAGTCTGGGTCATGCTCCAGAGTGGACCTGAATGCAACTCTTGCAGGCATTTGCACCCAGAAGCTGAAAGCTGTTCCTGAGTCCCACAGAGGAAACAGACATAGATTTAGAGGATCTGAAGGCTGTGTCCCCAGTGGTGTAGGATGAGTTAGGACTAGGTTGTAGGTGCATGCAGCGCACAGAATTTCAATGTATGTCTTCAGCACCCAGCACAATCTCATTGGTATTAATCTTACTTTCACAGGCTAAGCGGAGACAAAGAAAGGAAGTTGCCATCAGTGATTCCAGGAAAACTACAGAGAAACTCTTAAAAACACTTGTAAAGAGACATGCTATCAAAACTGCTCTTGCAGGAAACTGGCAAGAACAAAAATTATTTTTCCCTTGTTTATAAATGTCAGTTAAGTCTTTGTGAAGCTGTTAATCATTGCTTTTTTTTTTCCCTTCCCTAAGCAATGAAGTTTTGCCCAGTCTTACACAAGTTCGAAGAGAAGAAATTGATGATATGTATGTATTGCCTGCTTTAGAGGATGAAGAGAAGCATAGGTAGGTAGGATTAATAAACATAGTTTAAATGGCTTATAATAAACTTGGATAAAAGTATAAACCACATTTTTGATGATACTGAAACGCCTTTGGCCTATGAGACTCTATAATATATATAGCATATTTCTTGAATTTATATTTTATTTCCATTTTTTGAGAGTTTTTATATAACTTTAGATACAGAAACCTTGTTATTTATAGGACAGTAACAGAAGAAACTTTGATCTCAGAGATTAAAGTTCTGTCTCTGTGGCCATATCTGTACAACTAAATGGGACTGATGGTTCAAGTTTGGATGACTGCTGCCTGTGTGGCAGTCTGACCCTCATTTGTGTCCCTTCATTCAGTAGCACAGACATGTTCAACAGAGAGAGGTTTTATTTCTATTTGTCAAACCTGTGACATCTTCTTAAGTAGCACACAAACTGAGAACTTGAAGGTTGCTCTGTGTACATCTGTCCTTTTATGCACTCTAAACACTGACCAATTAAGAGTGAGGTAATGATTAAAACAGCAGCAGTTGTCTCAGTCTGGTTTTAACTGACATCAGTCTTCCTTCTTGCTTTCTGCTCAGATCTTTTTGACCTGTGTACGTGTTTATAATGTGTGTTTATACGTATGGGCATACATATCCATATACAGTCATATCTCCCTATTCGTGGATTTTGGATTGCTGCCGGGTCCTGCAAAACCCTTAATCTGCGGATACTGACATGCCATTACTATGCATATAGGCCATGCATATTGCTCCACCCCTCACCAATCCGGAGTGCTGGGGAGCATTTTTGGAACCTCCCCACAGCCTCTCACAGCACAGGGGAGCAAAGGGAACCATTTCTGAGCCCTCTCTGATTGGGGAGACCCCTGGGGAATCCCTGGGCTTCTCTTTGGCCACGTTGCTGCTTTCGCTGCCACCGCTGGACCACTACCACCATGCATGCTTGCATTGCCGCTATGGTGGGAAGCTCACCCCGGGGCTGCAGCAGGACAGGGGGTCGGTGCCTGCTTGGACTGCATCCCCGGAGGAGGCTGCAGTCTGCCGGGATGACCCCTGTGTCCACTAGCTTGGGTCACCGCGGGTCTATGCAGTAGGCAGTCTTGGAGGTCGGGAACATTTGTAACTGCAACACTGAGACATTCCGTGACCCCTTACAAGGGCGAGTGGCGTCAGAGGCAGAAGTGTTTTCCCTTTAACTGTAGCGGGTATGATACGTCTGCTGGTCGGTATCACCTCCCCTGCCTGTAGCCTTGGAAAGAGTAACACACAGATACACATGCACACAGGCAGTCCAAGCTTGCAGTTCGTAGGCGCTCCCCAGAAAGGTGCTGGTTGGGACAAAGTGACAATGGTTTGAGAGCACACATGGGCAGGTGGGGCAGAGTGGGAAAGCGGACAGTAGCTCCAGCCTCAGTCCATGTGGAGGACGGTACAGCGCTGTGGGAGTGCTTTCCCTAGGTCTGTGAATCAACAGGGACCCGGACTAGGTTGAGAATGACAGGGGAGGGNCCTCTTGTGAGAGAGAGAGAACTTTATGGAAGGGCAGAGAGATGGTTCCTACCCTGGATCTGTTCAGAAATGCCAACCTGCCTGGTTTACCCCTACCCTATGTTCCCCCTTTTTCTCCTGGTGGAAAAGGGAATATTACATCTATTGTAAGAGAAGGAGGGGTGGGGGGAGAAAGGTTGCCTTCTAAATGATGCTTCCCTTGCAGTTCTGAGCTTGTTAGTTAGAAAATAAACCCTTTATGTTCTTTATTTATAGTTTTGCCTTGCTTCTTTTGCCTGTGACCAGTTTTATTTTATTTTCCAGTTTTATTTTCCAGTTTGTTTTTTTTTAGTTTTCTCCTTCATGAGAAGTTGGGGTGGGTCTCTGGCATCCAGCCAGGGTCAAACCACGACATGTACTTACCACTGAAGGGATGACTAACGTCTCCTTGCTTAAAATAGGAACTTTATTTTCTTAAGAAAATATCTGCAGCCTTTGTTTTCTCTTTCTGATTGTTAGCTCAGAGGAGGAGGAAGAAAAAGAATGGCAAATGAGAGTGAGCCAAAAACAGCTGTTGCAGGTAAGTGCAACCTAATTACCCTGTTAATCCAGTGATCTCCCGTTACTCGCGGGATGTTGGGCCTGGTCCACCTCATGCGAGTCGTGGAATCCGCAAAGATAGCGAGCCCACTACATAGCCGAGTACGCCATGCCTGTAGCCACAGCCCCTCCCCATATAAGGTGTGGAGGATGGTCCTGAGAGTGGGGCTTGTTTCAGATGTCTGGCTGTGCTTGCCTCACCAGCGGGAGGGCCCGAGCCTGGGGCTGGGTGTGCTCGCCGTGCAAGAGACTGGGGCCCGCTGTGCTCGCCATGCGAGCGGGGCAGAGGGGAGCGGGGCCGGGGCCGGTACTGGCACCACAAGCTGTGCGAGCGGAGCGGGGGTAAGCGGGGATGGGGTCGGCGCCGCTAGTGGGGCGGGGGTGAGCGGGGACGGGGCCGTGAGCCGTGTGAGCGGGGTGAGGGAGCGTGGATGGGGCTGGCTGTGCAAGCAGGGCGGCGGGAGCGGTGCCTCGAGCCGTGCAAACGGTGGGGCTGGGGGCCGATCAGACTGAGGTCACGGTAGGTTCTGAGCACGTGCCAGGTCCCGCAACTCGATGGAAAATCAACAGCGAGTATGGGATCTTGCAAATTACGGACCGTGGCTATTTGGAGGATCACTGTATACACAGTCCTGTCAGTCGTGCTATGCTTAAAGGACAAAGAAAAAGCTTAACTGTTTGGATATACATATGGAGGAGAAATTTGTTTTTCTAACGATGTAAGTGAAATGTATGCATTTGTTTACATGTGTATGCACGTAAAAGAGAATCTTTAACAAAATTCTCGTGCTTCTCCAAATATAAACTGGTGTTGAAGCACTTCAGTCCTTGAGTTTTCACGGATAAATTCTGTGTTTGCTTCTGATGTGCTGATCTCATAGGAAGAGGAGAAGAGAAATGTACAGTAATCCCTCCCTACTTTGTGCTTCACCTGTAGCGGTTCCTGTGAAGATATTTTTGGTTCCACATGGGGCGGCGGGGGTGGGGGGGCAGCACCGGCAGAGCTGATCCCTCTGGGGCTACCCGGAGCAGGCTCGCTTACAACAGTGTTGCTAAGAGTAATAAAATGGCGGGAAAGTTTTATAACACTGTCTCAAAGGTGTAGTAACCAAGCTGCCCTGTGGAGCCCTCCTCCTCCTGCGTTCTGCTGTCTGCTCCTGCTTGCTGCTGCTGCTGCTTGGAGCTGAAGGGGTGGTTGGGCTGGCTGTAGTTACATATCTATGAATTGCTACTTGGCTTCCAGACCCAAACCCCCATTAAATTCAAGGGATTACTGTATATGGATGTGTATATGTATAACCTAAGAAGTAGTAAAAGGAGTAATGAAATTTTGTCTGCTTTCATCAGTAGAAATAAATGAGTCTTGAAAATACTGTTTATCTCTTAAAAAGTTCTCATTTAAAAGGAGAACGTCTTTGGAAGGATAAAATTAGATTAGCTGAGGCTATAGGACCTGCTTCTGTGATTTATGCTAAATATCCTTTTTGTAAAGGAATAAAACCAAGTTTCTCTATATGGTGTACATCAATCATTCTGTACGTATTTTATATGTAGTAGTTACCTTTTCTTTTCTTGGTTTCTTTACTCTATGGGAAGTAGCAACAAGTTCTTGTGGGGTTTTTTTTGGTCTTCTTTGGAATGATATTCTAAATTTTTTATTATTTTTGCTCTGTTGTAATATAAAATAAATATGTTGTTTTCTCTTTCCATAGGAACAATTATGTGAAAATCCTTACTCTGTAGATATTGAATCAGAAGATTTCAACAAGTTGCCTCCAGAAATAAAACATGAAATTCTGACTGATCTTAAAGAACTTACAAAGCGGAGAAGAACATTATTTGAAGCAATGCCAGAGGTAATAGTTAAAATAGTTTTCAAGCCATCAGAGTCAAACTATTGCTATTAATGCAGATGAAGACTTTGTAAGGGTATCACATCGGGAAAGCTTTACCCCCTGGACTCTTTAATGTTATGTTGTTGATGTTACATTGACGGGGAAAAAATTCCAATGAGAGAATGACTATTAACAGCTTTATATCTTGATTTCCACTAAGATTAGCAGAGCTAATTCAGCTTGGCAAGAATGGGAAAAATCATGCTGTGTCTCATGCTTATCAGCATTATGCCCAAGACTTCAGTTGTGAAAACGTGCTACTGGCATGGATATGTTCAGAATGAACACAGCTCAGATGCCAAACCCTGAGGTTGTTAGGGAAGCTGACAGCTGGGAAATGGTTTTGTAATTTACACAGATGTGTTGCTGAAGCTGTTCAGAGACAAAGGGAGAATCCTGCAGTGCCCCTTCTGCAGTTAGATCTGAAAGTACAATATATGTGAGATGAAATGATAGGTAAGAACCATAATTTTAAAATGATCCATGTGTGGATTCTGTTTTAATTGCATTGTTTGGGTTTTTTTAAGATGAGGGGAGGTGAGCTCTGCTAGCCAGCTAAGTTTTGTTGGTTACATAGTTCAGACCTCATGTTTAGCCAGTGCTCAGAACTACTGGTACCTTTTAGAATTGTGTGTTACCAGGAGAGTGTCGCTGTCACTTGGGAGTGCAGCAGTCAGTAAAAGTCAGTAAAAGAGAAATGTTACCTGTTTAAAGGAACTTTTAAATGATTTCCCACACTCTCCAGATTGTGGGAAATGAACTTGCTTAAAAGGGGCATTTTATTTCAATTGACTTGTTTGTTTTGTTTCATTTTGTTTTGTTTTGAGGACTCCAGTGACTTTTCCCAGTACCAGCTTAGGGGTTTGCTTAAAAAAAGCAGCCTCAATCGGTGCATAGAAAATGTGCAAAAAGAAATGAATCAACAGCACTCGGGTGAAATCCAAAAACAATATGAAAATGAAGGTGGTTTTGTGAAAGAAGTGGAATCAAGGAGGGTGGTCTCTGAAGAGACTTCTCACTATATTCTGATAAAGGGTATGTCAGGTCTTAATTTTATGAAACCTCTTGTTTGGAGTGTGCACTCGGAAGCTGGCAGTTTGACGAAAAACCTGAATACGTATTGTTTATAGGCACATGTAGCCAATACTTTGTACAAAATGTACATTACTATGGTACATAATTAACTGTGACCTGTAAACCTGTAGAAAAGTAGTTTATTAGTCTTCATATATTGACATTCACTATGGAAAATGGAATGCTATTATAAAGCAGTGTTTCAGTAAAAGCTGAAAAGTCAATAAGTCACTTTCTTTCAGGTATTCAAGCAAAAGAAGCTATAAATAGAGACTTAGAAACTACTGCAGGATCCTCATCAAAAATGCTTGAATTCACTAAATTGAATAAAATCAATGAATCCTCTGCTAACACAAAGATAGTTGCATCTGACAAGATGGAGACAGAGAAAGATAACAATGTGGTGACAGCACCACCCTCTCCTCGGACTCTGCTTGCCATCCAGGCAGCTATGGTAGAAAGCAGCTCAGAAGAAGAACTGGACACAGGACAAGTGAATGTAGACAAATTTGTAACAGCGGAAGGCAGTGCGTCTCCAAGAACACTACGGGCAATTGAGCAAGCTCTGAACGATGATGATGATGAAAGCAAGGAAGTTGTTACTGTTGGAACTGGTGGAGTGCTACCAGAAAGATCAGAAGTGAAAGATTTTCTGCTTAGTAGCTCAGATGAAGAAGGGCAGATTCCTGAAATCAAAGAAGGAAAAAACATACCCACAGCTGCAATTTGTTCATCAATCCAAGTGACTATGCCTGATGCTGAATTTGGACTAAAGAGTCAGGAGTTGGAGAAAAATCACATTACACCAAAAGACATCAGTATACCCAGAGATGAAAATTATTCTACTATTGACAATTCTAGAGAAGGCAAAGAAGATGGAGAGAAAGAAGAACATAGTTTAAAACATCTGATCACACCCAAGGACACCAGTATATCCAGAGCTGAAAGTTATTCTTCTGTTGACAATGCTAGAAAAGACACAGAAGATGTAGACAAAGAAGAAAATAGTTCAAAAAATCTTATTACACCCAAAGATACTGGTATATCCAGTGCTGACAATTATTCTTGTATTGAGAATACCAGAATAGGCAAAAAAGATTTAAACAAAGAACAAAATAGTTCCAAAATGGACTTAAAGTCTTTGGGAGATACGGATATGAATTTGTGCGTGCAGAAGCCACGCTGTTCCTCTGTGGAAGCTAGTCTAGGGACTTTGATTCATATTGAAACAACAGACCTTCCTATAAATGAGGAAAACTTGAAAATTTCTGAAAATATTGGGGAAGTAATTGCGCAAACAGAAGAGAAGGTACCTGAAGTTCAAAAGGATATTAGACTTTTTCTGGAAGAAAGAGGTCCTGACGAGTCTGAAGACAGTGATTCTGATGGTATGTGCTTTCTAATAGTGTAAAAAGATAAGAAAATAGGAACTTACTGTGTTTATGGTCAGTTGAAGTTAACCTTTTCTCCTAATAAGAAATGCATTAAAATACATTTATCTCTAGTATCTAGGAGGTGGGAAGAAAATTGAGCTATATTTTTCCACTCGGTGTCACGTTGTATCATTGAAACCTGAGTATACAATAGGGAAAGTCAGGAAAGAATGTTGTGTACATTGAACTTAACCAGTGTACTGATAGTCAGCCATTTAGTTTGTGTAATTTCAAAAACCTTGTATCTATGTGCTACATATAGAAAAGAAACCCCAAAACTTTGCCCAAGTTATAAATGTGTTCAAGTCTCTATTTTCCCTTCATAGGAAGCTTTATTGAAGTGGATACTGAAGTCAGTGTTGAGGCTGAATTTCCCACTAAATATGATGAAAAGCTGGGTGATGAAAAAGAGCTACCAGGAGTGGAAACAGGCAAATCTGATGTCACACAGGACTTGCTGAAGGAGTCTGATGAAGTGCAGTTGGGAAATGCTCAGGATGTTGAAAGAGAAGGTGATAGTAAAGACGCAGTGGATGAGTGGCAAGACATCAGTTTGGTAACTCCTTGTTGTTTGTTTTGAGCTAGTAATGGAGTGCTTTGTCTCCGAGGAGTTGCTAAGGAAAACTATTGGACGCAGAATCACAGAATACTTTGAGTCAGAATACAAGAATCATTGAGTCCAACTCTTAAACAGCACCACTGCCTCCCCAGTGGCAATCGAACCCCCGGTCTCACCACTATGATAAAGTGGATTTTTTACAATATTTTTGAACAGCTTCTTTCTGTTTCATTGCATTCTCACGTACGTACTTAATTGTCTGGGAACTGATTTTTCTTTAAAGGTGGTTAATCATAATCTCCTTGAAGTCGGAGGGGAAGTTTAAGGTTTGAGCACACCGATGATAACTTATCTCTGATTTTGCAATTTACTGCATTAGAGAAGCTGTAACAACTTCTGAGTGTGAATTATTGGAGTATGTACTACTAGAATAATTACAGTTGGGGACTTAGTGCTGCACTTAACGAGGTATACCTGAATTGTTGAAATAATGAAAACCTTATATTTTCAGGAAGAGCTAGAAGAGCTAGAAAAGGACCTTTCTACTGAGCAGAATATGCTTCAGTCTCAAAAGCAGCAGCAGGAACGTGTTGCTGCTACTGTAACAGGACAGATGTTCTTGGAAAGCCAGGTAGTATTTGTTGAGTCATTTTGATTTGTTTCCCTCCTCCATCCCAGTCATTTACTCAAAAGCTGTTAGTAATTTTGCTTATTTATGGTCACCTTTTTTCCTCCTAGGAGCTTGTTTTTTTTCAGTTTGTTTAAAATATTGAAAGTGTTGAGGTGATCTTGAGTTCCAATGATTTGAAATTACTGTTATGACATTATAAAGTAATAATACAGTTATAGATAAATCAATACATCTTTTAAGCAGCAACTTTTAAAGGCTGGGCTGGCTTGTTCTTTGCTTGTTTTTGTTCGAGGTGCAAAATGAACAAAAAATTATTAGGAAGCTACGTCCAGCAGCATAGAATTGATAGCCTGGATGTTAGGTAAACTGTGATGTCCACTAGGGATTAAAAGGTAAAAAATTACAAGAAGCCTATATAGTTTATGCCTTGAGAAAGTACTTTTAAAGAATCTTACCACTAATGCCTGCTTGAGCCTGTGGCTTCTGTCTCAGTATCAGTGTTTAAAGGTTAACACAATGTGTTTGGGTTAACATACCCATAGAGTAGTAGGATCTGTAATGTAATAAACTTATCCTAACAAATTAATTCTGAGAAATATATGAATGCTTTTTTTTTTTCATAAAAGTGATGATTTACGTAGTTTTAAAATTATATTTTAATCTTGATTAAATACTTGCTTATACTTGATTCTTCCGATGATTTTTTTAAAGGCCACTAGGTTTGGCTTTTGTAGTACGTATGACATGCTGTATAATCATAGGTACACCATTATAGTTGTAAGTCTTTTGACCTTGGGCTGTTGCTCCTTCTTATGGTAAAAGTTTAAAGTCTTGAGACTAGTGCACGTGGGATATTTAACAGAAGTTAAATAATGTATTCCATAAAACCAGAAATGCATCAAAAGATGTTTATCAAAAAACTGTCCAAGGAATGATGAGTCTACCTGCTATTTCCTGCTTGATATGAAGGTTTCTCATATGCTTTTTTACAATTTTCTTAGCTAAAATAAAATAATTATCAATTTTAAAAATACAATTATTTGTTTTTTATTTAACCTGCATATTTCTTTCATGGACTTCACATAATTATAGTGCATGGGACTTTCTCCTGGTGTGGAAAACGCGATACTTACATATGCTTGTGTAGGTAAGAGAGCAGGTTCTCAAAGAGCGTAGGCACTCTTTAGAAAAATCAAGATTTGCTGTCAAATAGTAAATACCTCCCAAATGTGAGTCTAGCAGTTCCAAGTCAAGCAGAAGTATAATTGAAGTTAATTATTTCGATGAGCTAGTAATTATTCTCCCTCCATCCTACAGGAGCTTCTCCGTTTGTTTGGCATCCCATATATTGAAGCACCGATGGAGGCAGAGGCACAGTGTGCTGTGTTGGATCTTACTGATCAGACCTCTGGGACCATCACCGATGATAGTGATGTTTGGTTATTTGGAGCACGACATGTTTATAAAAATTTCTTCAGTCAGAACAAATATGTGGAATATTATCAATATGTTGATTTTCAAAATGAGCTAGGTAAGCCTCGAGTATGTATTTATTAAAGTCTTTAATAAGACAGCACTGCTGTCTGTCTATGAAATTGTATTTTGTACAGAATTTTTTGTGTCTATTGTTACTACTATTACAATGCCTGTTCTTTGGAGTTTCTCTAAAGCCGTTCAGTTTGGTTGTAGTTTTTACTGCCGGATGTCCCCTTGAATTTGCAAACACCTTCGTTTAATATACTGAGTTAATGTGGTGATTGTCAGGGCTGGAGATATGAACTACGGTACCAGTTTCAGGGTAAATGATAGCATGAATTTCCTGATGTGTCTGGTAAATTATAATCTGCTGTCATTAGATTTGTAGTCTTCTGGAAATGGAAGTTAGTTTTGGACATACTGACACATAATGTATTAAAAGGGGATCAGGAATATCTGTATGCATTTTTTCTTTAGTTAAACTGAGATTTTTTTTTTCTTCTTTCACATTGCTCTTGAACTAATCTAATGGAATTATTGCTAATTTTGTTGAACTACTAAACTTCAGCGTCACATAGCATATGATGGAAAATATAAGCCAATTTAAACTTGTTATTCTGTCTTGTTCTAGCAGAACTCTTTTAAAATCAATTTTGACATTTTCAAATTTTAGAGACTGTAGACTTTGAAATAATATTTTAATGTCCTTGGCAGGTAACATTTCATAATATTTTTATGTGGTGAGAAATATATCTTTGGTTTCTTCTATTAGATTGGATGAAACATTGCTGTAAAAGCCTGTGTGTGATTTTTCAACTATTAGTAATGTAATAAGCCGTAGTCACCATTTGTCTTCATGTCACATTCTTCTGCAGCCTTGTGCTTTTGCTCCTTTCTCATGCGTTGCACAATTCTTCTTTCTTGACTCCTTTCTTGATAGATATTGTGACTAGCATGATGATGGTCTTGTTTTGTGTGTTTAGGCTCACATCCCTCCGTTTCTGCATTAAACTTCATTGTTGGTTTTTTTTTTTTAAATCTAAACTCTTGAAGCTGGTCACCAAAAATCAGTCTGGTTGCCTCAAACCTTATAGCATATCAAGTAGAAGTGATCAGCTGAGTTCTTCCCTTTTTTTTTGACTGTTCCACAGGGTTTTTTGGTCTAGTTAGTGACTGCACCAGCACAGTGGCAGAACGCTTTTAAGAAGCAGATGCATTGATATTATGGACTAGAACTCACAAAATGTTTTTATTTCTGATTCTGGCATTATTAAATTCAGGTCAGCATTAGATGGGAACAGGACAGTAATTGGAATAAAGAAATTAAATAAAAATAATCTCTTTCAGCATCCCTGAATTGCCCAAAGGTCTTGACGTTACAGAGTCATGTAGTTTGAAAAAGACCTGCCTTTGCATTCCTTTTGGTTTTTTGCCTTTCCTATAATACATATTTTTTAATTTGTAAGAGAACAAATGCTGAATCCACTGATTTTATTTGGTTTATGCCCTTTTTTTTACAGGATTGGATAGAAACAAACTAATAAATTTGGCATACTTACTTGGAAGTGACTACACTGAGGGCATCCCAAATGTCGGCTCTGTAACAGCGATGGAGATTTTAAATGAATTTCCTGGGCGTGGCCTGGAACCTCTCTTAAAATTCGCGTATGCTCCGTTCTGTTTTGCTCTTTATCTCTCCATACTGTGAATATTAGTGAATATAAGTGAATATGCTTTTCTGCTGCTTAAGCATGCAGCAAAACATATGACCATCTTTGACCGTTGTTAAGGAAACTTAAGTTATATCGCTGTTTGAAATGACAGATAAATAAGGTGACATGTTGATACAGCAATTACAGTAAGACAAATGAAGACAATAGAACAGCTTGAAAACTGTGTAACTGCCTCAGAGTTCATTGCAGAGCTGGATCAGAGTGGAGCAGAGGTTTATTCTGCCTGAGTTTGTGAGAAGTTGCTGTAGCTTGTTCATAGAGAAAAGAGACTTGATGAGTGAGGAATGGATGACCTGGAAAAAGAGAGACAGGTAGGCTGTGTGGAAGAAAAAGATTTGAAGATAGCCAGTGCAGTTGTATTGGCAATTGCAAGGATGGTTAGAGGCCTTTTTTTGCCCTTTTTTTTTTTTTTTTCCCCCTTGCATGCCCAAAAGACTGCCAGAAATGATCATTTTGTGTGGAGCACGCTCCCTCAGTGAGGCTGAAGTTAGGTCTTCTCTTTAGCAACTTATGGGGAATCCAGGTGATGTTTGCTACTGTGGCTTACAATGGCTGCATTTAATGTGTATGCTTTGCTATCACTACTTTCAGATCATTTGTCACTTTGGCCATCCTTTATTTGGAAATTTTTCTGCCTCATCCCTTATAGCAACCAAAGCAGAGAGATTAAGGCTATTGAAATTATAATGGTAACACTTGATATTTCAAATTATATTTTATGGAGGCAAATTAATAATCCTCTCTGTTTTTCAGTGAGTGGTGGAATGAAGCTCAGAAGAATAAGAAATTGAGACCCAATCCACATGATACCAAGGTCAAGAAGAAACTGCGGGAGCTGCAGCTTTCTTCGGGTTTCCCAAATCCAGCAGTGGCAGAAGCATACCTGAAGCCTGTGGTGGATGAGACAAGGGGTTCATTCACCTGGGGGAAGCCGGATGTAGAGCAGATCAGAGAATATCCTTTTACTACATGGCAGGACTTGTTAGGTAAAAGTACTCAAAGTTCATAAGGCTTGTTAGAGAGTCAGTAACGGAGTGGTAAGTTCTTAACATTGCCTGGGTGTGAGGGGCCTCAAGCCCTCTCTTCATGCACTCTCCTAAAATGACGTCGGCTCTGGAATGGAAGGGAATGCGGCCATGCATATGTGGTACTCAGGGCTGCCCCTGTGCTTCTGTAACTGTTCTGTGCCTGTTTCTAGACTTAGAGCAGGATTGTTTTCACACTCCTGATGTATGTTTGCTGTTTTTTATAAATAAGTTTCCAAGCCTAGCCAGAAATGGTGTTTCAGTCTGCACATTATCCCTAGTTATTCCCTGCATTTCTTCCAGTCATATCTAGTTTTTGCCTCTGTTGCAGTCTGAGTTGCAACGGATTGTTGAAATGTTGATGGCAACACTAAATGAAATTTCTAGTGTGTGCAAGTGTAAAAATAAGGCTTATTTATGGGTATTTTGTCTTATGACAATACTGTATGGCCAAACTGAGTCCTGTCTTCATTGAGACATGCTTTTGGAAATATTAGAAGAAAGGCTCTGCAACTCGTGGAGGTAAAACAGTTTAATTGTGATGAGTAATATAGTGCTGGAACCATCCAAATAAGTCAGCTGTTGTAATTTAGAATATTTTCTCTGGTTTTGTAGTAGAAAAAGTTTTGAAGTGGAGCAACTTTCTTCCAGACATTGTTTATTTGAAAAATTTTCATTTTATGTGTTTACAAAATACTAGTTAATAGCCATTTTGTGAACTTCCTTAACTTTTTGCACATTCTGTAAGGTTCATTTTGGCTGGACTGCAACAAAAATAGATGGAATCCTTTTGCCTGTGATGAAACAGCTGAACTTGCAGCAGGTAAAGTATAAACCCGTAGTATTACTCTAATTTCCAAATAAATGTTCTGTCAATTTTAATAAAACTTGAAAATGACCAGTGGTGAATGCTGTAAAAACTGTCAAGATCACCTAATGTCAGATTCTTCTCTCCTTTTGCCATTGGCAAGATAGATACATTGTCTAAACCAGTGTTCTAGGTTATCTGTATCACTCAAAGGAGTGAAAAGAACCAAACCCGATAGTTAAAAACATACTTTTGGGTTGACTGGAGCATGTTTTGGAAGTGTCTGTCTCTCTCAGACAGTTTTAGGGAGAATATAGAGGACTGCCTTAGTCTGTAGAACAAACCTAGCTGTGATTGACTAGCACAGATCCATCCTGTACAACTACTTCTGGTTCCACTCTTCAGTCTTTGTACTGTAACAGCATGTGGTACAGTGAACTTGAATCAAATGGCTGGGTGTTGTTGCAGGCACAAATGTTAAAGTTCACTTACAACATTTACTTAGTAAACATTCTGCTGTTTTAACAGCTTGAAGCTAAGGATGTGTTTGTTAAGGACAGAAGAGCGCTACAGATTCTCTGTATTAGGGTTCAAAATAGCAACATATGTTTAATCATCAGCAGCACAGTATTTATGAAATTTCACCGGAGTGATTACTTTCTGCAAAGGTTCTTGTTGCATAATTTATAGTGAAGTATAGGTATTACTATAATAATGCCTCTTATTGTTCATATCTATATGCATATATAGATGTGATTAATTTCATTAGTCTTTTGTCGTGCTTCAGTTTTGAATGCCGTGTAGTATAGTTGAGATAACAACTGAATTCCTATCACAAAAGCATTCAAAAGTGTTTCTCTGTTTTGTTTTTGATAGACTCAGCTTCGGATTGATTCATTCTTCAGACTAGAACAACATGAAAAACTAGCTATTAAAAGTCAGAGACTGCGCAGAGCTGTGACTTGTCTGAAGAGGAAGGAAAAAGAAGCAGAAATTGAGGAGTCCACTGCTATTACAGAGATGGATAAAACAAAAGGAGAAGGTACTGCAGGCTGTGCGAATCAAGCTGTGGCAACAAAAACCTGGAGGGGAAAGAGAAGAAAACATTCAGATTCCAGAAAAGAATGTTTATATGGAGGTGGTTTTATTGGAAATTTGCATCTTTCAGAAACTTCTAGTGACTCCTCAGTAGAGGAATCAGAAAGCAGAGGTTTAGGTAAGAGCAAAAGGAGGCAAAAAACCTCTGCAACAGAGACAGCAGACCATAAAGAGAAGAAGTGCAGTAGCTCAAGTGATGATGACGACCTGGGAAATGTAGTCATGGTGACTGCCAAACCTGTATTTGAAGGCAGAAAAAAGAAATCACGGAGCAAGAGAGGCATAAGAAAGAAAAAGTCTTAAAAGAAAACACATATTAAAGACAGACTCTGCGTGTGAATTTGACTTAAGTTTTGTAAATAGTCTAATGAATTTTTTATAAAATACAGTAATTAATCCCTCTTTGTCTTGTATTTGTCATGCATTTTTTGTCCGGACCTTAAATAGAAGTGATTCTAAATGATGAAAAATACTAATTTTAGCACTTTTACTCATAAAGGCCTAGATCAGACATGATATGTTTTCTGAATTTAGATTTTAAAATTGAGCCAATATGTGATGTCCAGTCATTTACATTCTGAGTTGAGATAATTGTTATGATTACTTGCTCTGTTGCTTCTTCAACTTAGAATTTAATATTAAATTTTGAAAACTACTTGGGTTATTTCTAGGTGTTGCGAGAAGGAAAATAAGTTCAATTAGTTATTTCTTATTCCCTTCACTAAGCCTGTCTTGAAAGTTTTGTGCCCAAATAATGTTGCTTATTGAAGAGGGGTGGTACAAACCCTCGTAAAATCTCATGGGAAAACACAGTACTGTCAGTTCTTACATAATCTGATGTGAAGTAATTATTTTCTGGATGTAAATGTCGTGTTTCTAGATTTGAATTTACATGACCACGTCCAAAGACAGTATTTGTTTTTGCAGAAGTGATGTTCAGAGGTATCCACTTGTTGCAGCACTCACATTGGATTAATTTGTGAGACAGTACGTTAGACTCAGACTTCTCATGCACTTCACTTCTCTGAGTAATTGTAAAGTTTATTTCTAGCTCCTGTGGATTAAGTAAGAAAACCAGAGAATGTAAGAAAACCAGAACCAATCTTACTTTTGCTTTTAATTTACATTTTAGTCCTTGTAATTTTTTCTTCTCCTTTGATATTTCTACTGCATTTCTTACAGATTTGTTTTCTGAAATCCAAGTCCATACATGTAAGCTTTGGTTGAGATACTATCCTCCCCTAAAAGGATGAAGGGCTGGAGTGAACTGGGTGGAATTTGGCCTTCACAGTTGCAGAGTCTAATACTTCATGTACAGTTTATACTGGGCAAAAATGATACTACTTTTCTAAAAGATTATAACATTTTAAGCAAATTCTCAAATCTGTATAACCTATTTATGGTACTGTTTTGTACAACAAGTCAGTATTACTGAATTCTACTTTAAAAGTGTGTGTCAGGTCTTGGTGAGTTTAATAGTTTTGAAATCTAAAAGAGCTCCTGTTAATTCCTTCTGCCAAGTATGTTAATGTACAGAAACCCTGATTTCTCTTTAGGGCTTGCTTAGTATTTTTGTACAATAATGTATCATTTTTTTGATAACACTTTGAAACCCCAGTTGAGGTTGAAGTCTTAATTTTTGTAAAAAAACTGTGTGAAGTAAGAGGCAGTTCCTGTCCTGAATTGATTTCACTCTAAAAAAGAGAAGTCCTAAATATCTGTAATTGTTCTTATGGCCAGTGTTTGCAGCCTGTTGAACAAATGTTCATTTTGAATATAGAGAAGTGGTATGTGGACATTTATGCAGATTGACCACTGTCTCATGGGGTGAAGCAGGCGAGGATTTTGAGGTTTGTGTACATTAAATGCATCTCTGTATTTTAAGATGAGAACGGACTTACATATCCCTGCTGCAAATGCACCCCGTGCTCCTTAGTAAATTTTTCTCTGATCTTGATCAAAAGGTCCTTTTGACTCCAAGGAGTGACATTGGGCTCTTTTCATTAACAGTGAGTGATTGCTAACACAGAATCACAGAATATTCTGGGTTGGAAGGGACCTACAAGGATCATCGAGTCCAACTCTTGAACAGCACCACTGCCTCCCTGGCGGGAATCGAACCCCCGTGAACCCCCGTCTCCCACATGAGAGGCGGGGACACTCACCACTGTGCTAAAGTGGATTTTTACAGAATCACAGAATGTTCTGAGTTGGAAGGGACCCACAAGGATCATCAAGTCCAACTGCTAAGTATATGGCCCATAAAGGGATTGAACTCATAACCTTGGTGTTATTAGCACCATGCTTTAACCATCTGAGCTAATGTCAGGGTCATCTTTTGGTTTTTTTTTTACCTAACTCCCCATCCACTTTCCTACTATTTTGTAAGAAATCCTCCCAAGTTGGTTACTTTGCTTTTGGAGCTCCCTTCAGTGGGTGACTAGTGCTGTTACAAAATCCACTCCCTTACATAAGGGACACGGTGTGTGGTGCCCTCTTTGTGCTCGTGCTGCAGCTGTCGAGATTTGTTATTGCTCCCGGTGTGAGGATGTTGGCAATATGTGACACCGGCTTTGGAGCATGCTTCTGCCTGCGGCTGCCCTGGGGAGGGAGGAAACTGGACAGATAAGGACTTTGCTGCATAACCACCTTCTTTGGAAAACTGCACGAGATTGAGGTAACATTGAAATGAAGGGAATGTCAGTGGTATTTCACTTGTCTGTGTCTTTTACTCTAAATTATTTTGTATCATTTACTTTAAACAGCATAACTGAGCTTTCTGCACTGTTTAGTTGCTTATGGTTCGATGTACCTCAAAGAATACTTTTAGAGTGATAAAAATGTAGAGGACCACAAAATTCAAAGGCTTTCCCCTGTAGGGTGATTTGACAGTGCAATGTTGCTTGTCCTTCAGAATGTGAAGGTACTGGTCATTAACCCTTTATTTTGTCTTCAAATGGGAAGAAAATTTGCCTTTGTTATACTTCTGAGATAGATGACAAGCTGATGGACATGTATAGCATTTTCTGCTTAATGTCCCGGTAGTTTTTCTCCTTGTTATTCTGAAGATACATATGAAGATTTTGAATCCCATTGAGTCTCTTTTCTGTTCCTCATCTAATGTTGTTGCTATTGCTAAGTTCATGTATAGTCATAAATATAATAGCAATAATTTTGTCCTATGAACTCTGGTAACATGTAGAAACCTCCAAAGTTATTTTTCACCTTCAAACAGGCTACTGGTATTGTAGTAGTAAAGTTAAACATTAAACTTGGGTGTCTTTGGTAGAGTGAAGTCAAGAGAGCATGGTGCATTCTCTTTAATAGGAAAGGGCTGTTTCCCACTGTCCTCTTTCACCTTAAGTTTTGAGAGGAAAACCTGCCTAAGGCTTTACACTGGGAGGAAGATTTCTTGATATTCAGCATATCTTTTTACTTAGATTGCCCCTTTTTTTCCATTTCACTATATAGAGATATTCCTTCATCCATTACCTTATTTAATTACATCCCTATTGGGTGTCTAGACATGTGTAGATTATTAACTGTATACTGCCTGTAACCATTCCAGCAAAAATCAGTCAAATCTCCACATAACAGTGGAAATTTAAAAATTAAATTAGAACTTCAAAAATTATCAAAGCACTGATTTTTTTCCCCCTTCCTAGGAACTCTGTTCTTCCTAGTTGTAAAGTCTTAAGATTTGGAGACTATGCCATCAGCTATTCTGCAGATGGCAAAATTTTTTTTTCCTCTGCCCTACTTTTTCTATTACTTTTTTCACCAGAGTTTGTGTTCTGTGACTGTTTGTATAGTCCTTCTCTTCAGCATGTTATTTGTAGATCCTGCTTCCAACTTATTCTCACATGCAACTTTTACTACTAGGTTGTTTACTTCTCTTACAAGCCAGTTTATTCCTAGAAGGTTAGATCCCTTAGGTACAATTTTTCTTCTCTTTCAGACTCTTATTGTTACCTTGCTTTTCAATCTTTTATAAGCCTACCAACTCCCACTTTGAGTCTAATTTTTAAGATTTTGTAATATAATTTTAAACATTTATTGAAGCTCTTTAGCTCTCTTTTTTTTTAATCTGCTCTTTTGCCTCTTACAGAATATAACAGTTGAACTAGTTTACTGCTGGTTCTTTTATGCCTTGAATATTGATACTTATGTCTCTACTTGTCTTTTTTAGTCATATAACTAATTATAGCATAATATATATAAAAAGAATTTATTAAGTGTTTGTGGGGAAAAAACAGTAAGTACCTTTATTCAGACAGGCTTGTGTTTCTCTGTCCCAGAGTTTGTGACATAGTATGGATTTGGCATCATCACAGCATAATTATCTACAAAATGGACTGATGAGAGAATTGGAAAGACAAGAAGGTAAAATATTTCTATTTCACTGTAGTATTTCCTCGTTGCACTTAAGAATACTGTTAAACGTAAGGAACTTTGTCAGCATTGTCTTGCTGACAATGAACTATTTTCTCACTCATTTTTTCTGAAGAATTGCATTTATGGCACTGTTGTATTCTAGGTATGCTGTAGGTATCTTTAGTATGTTATACCTGCGTGCTCTTGTCCTGGCAGTTTCCTACCAATGCCTGGTATCTGTACTCCAGCTGCTTGCCTCCCACTACTGGTTCTAGGGAATGTGACAATGATCAGGCTGTTCAGATAGGTTTGTTTAGGAGCTGTCAGTTAGGGAGAATTGGTTATTACAAGCTTGGTTTCTACAAGCTTGGCACTTTCATGGCTGCATATCTTGCAAAATCCTTTAGCATCATAAGTAGTCCCCTTTTTAGTGGCCACTAGGAGTAGACAAGGGTTTAGGACACTTGTATGTGTTTTGGGGTGGGATCTTGTTAGTTCTACAGCTGAGTGTAAAGGGAGAAGGGTTTTAAAATTATTATACTGTATTTTTCATAACACTTTTGTTGAAAATCTCAGCTGAGTTGTGTAGAGCCATGTAGAGCCAGGTTTTTGGGTTTCTGCTTTTTCAAGAGCGTGTGCAGTTTTGCTTTGCTACCTGTTCAGTGAGGCAAGGTGGAGCTTTGGGTATGACTGCAATATTTAAAACTAACTATTTGATTATTGAAACTAATGTTTTTTATTTAACTTTTGAATGCTTTTTTTGGAGTACTCCAATTCAATGACCTCTGTAAAGCAGATGTTGCACAAAAGAATGGCTGATATGCCTTGGTATAAATGGCTGTTTCACAAAGCACCATTCAAGAGTCTTAATTTGGAGACTTTCCTTAATGCAATTCTTTTTCCTTCTGTGTAATTCTGATTTGAACAAAGAACTCAAGTTGATCATATGCTATGAAGCATGATTATTGAGGGAAGTAATATCTATAAGAATAAATATTGAAGATAGAACTTCTAAAGAGCTACTAAAGAACTACTGAAATATTCATGACTGTTATTGTGTATTCCAGAGTACCCAAGGGCTGAGGTAAAGTTCCACAGTAATTTCTACGCTTCTGAAAGCTTGACTGTCAAATATAGGTACTCTTTTCTGGCAGGATTTGGGACAGGGAGGAGTTAGGCTTAATGTAATTTCTTTAGGTTTTGAATTATGAAAATAAACTGAGCTCTAGGGCATTATGTCAATGTAAGCAGATTAGTCAGGAGAATATTTAGATCAAATGCAGAAATATATTCCACTTAGCTAGCAGAGGAACTGTGTTGACAGCAATAGCAGGCCATTCTCTTCCATGAGAGAACATGAATGGAAAATGGGGTATCTTTACAATTTCATCTAGCGCCAGACTTTGACATCTTAAATTCCGTGCTGGGTTCTGTAGGTAAAGGGTGCTGAACATGCTGCATGGAGATTTTCCTGCTTGATCACTCTGAGCCTCTGTGTTCCTTGTTCTAATCCTTTTTCTCTACTGCCTTCACCATTTGTATTTCATTATTTCACCTACTTAGCCTCAATATCTGCTTCTCAAGGGTCTTATTCCAGTTCAGTTTCAAGTTCCAGTCATGGGATCATAGACTTACAAACTGGTTTGGGTCTGAAAGGACCTTAAAGACCATCTAGTTCCAGCCTCTCAGACGCCTTCCATCAGACCAAGTTGCTCCAAGCCTTTTCCTGCCTAGCTTTGAACATTTCCAGGGTTGAGGCACCCACAGCTCATCTGGGCTTTTGCACCACCCTTACAGTCTCAGCTCTTTATATTTGGTGCCTTCCCCTTTGCTTCTTAATTAACTTATGTTCTCCAGTTTAAAAATCTTTGGGTTTTTTTCTGTTTTTCATTACTGTGAATTCTCAGCTTACAAGTAGGTTCTCACCCAGTCTGATCTTTCCTCTTGTGTCTATCCAATCAGTTCTCCATACCTGCATCATTAGATATCTCCTTTTGTTCCCTACATAATTTCTCATGATCATTAGCTTTAATAGTCCTTGGCTAAATGTTTCTGAGATCAGATTTTACCACTCCTGTCGTGATTTCTTGGGATACTACATTACCCCAGTTGCATTATGTAAATTCACCCCAGAATAATTTTATCTCTGAGACAAAAAGAGGGGAAAGGTTTGCAAGGCATGCTTGTCCTTGACAGTCCATCGTCTCACTTCACTTGGTCAGGGTTTAGTTTTTAATCCATAAATATCTGAAAAAAATGCTGATCTCATAACCTTCTAATAACTCCTGACACTTTAGAAGGGACATGCTCCTTCTACTTGCCCTGCTTGACAGGTGTCCTAATTGATGGAAATTCCTGCCATCAATTCAAGTATCTTGGTGGAATCCAGAATGGTCCCTTAAACAGGACATACTTAGAATGGAGCCAAGTGAGATGCGGCCTAACCCTGTAATTTAGAAATTCGGGTATTCAGCTGGGAAGAGGAGTGAGATAGGGTCTCATTCCTACTTCCTGTGTTACTTTTAAAGATACTTCTAATTTCTCTCATTCTCTTCCCCAATGACACTTTTCCCACTGAATTCAAAGACTTTGCTGTTAAATGTGAAAGACACCCTGGAACCTGATGTCTTCATTTTTAGAAGACAGTTATGGTTTATTTTTAAAATTATATAAAATAGTACATTAGGCAGGATGGATTGAGGGAAAAAATAACTTTATTTATCTACCTATATGTATATTTACTGTCATACCTCTGTATTCACTGGTTGCGGGTCTTCTGTAAGTCCTGTGAATTGCCCAATCTGCGAACACAGGTGCACCATGAATATGGCAACTTATTGCCATGAATATGGCAACTTTGCAACACTACAATACCCCAGGGCCCCTTACGGTGGTGGGGGGCATCGATGTCAGAGGTTTTTTCCCTTTAACTGTGGTGACTACAATATAGCCATCTGTCCCAGGGGACAGGAAGTCCCCGATCACATTCTGCAGGTGCTGTGCTGCAGGAGTGTTTTCCCTTGGACTATGTATATCACCAGGTGCGCCAGAGTGGTGCACAGCCCCTGGGGACAACCCAGTGCTTGGTGCTTCGATTCTACTGCAATTAGCACACCTTCCACCACCAGCATCACCTCCCACAAGTCTAGCTATGGAAACAGGAACACACACACACATGCACACAGGTTCCTGGCACGGTCAGGTGGGCGGCCAAGCCCACCTGCTATGGCAGAATGGGACTGCGCCATGCTGCGTGTTACGGTACGCTTCTCTGCTCCTGGCACGGGCAGGTAAGTGGCCTGGGCTGCCTGCCACGGTGGAATGGGACTGTGCCATGCCACGGCACTGCGGGACTATATACAGCCTCCGTGACTAGCTGAATAACATTTGAAGAAAAATATTCCGCGAATCACTGAAGACGTAAATCAGAAGTCACACATGAGTGAGGTATTACCGTCTATATGTGAATGTTTCCCACTCCCTCACAACTGAGAGAATAGAGAGGAAGGGGAAAGGGAGAGAAGACAAAAATAGGAGAAGGGGGGAAAAAATAATAAAATTGAGGGAGCAAAACAAACCAAGGGGAAACGAAGAAAAAATTGTTTTTAAACTGCCTTTTTCCCACTGGGTATATGGAGGAGGTAGATGAATGCTGAGCACGCTGGGAGCAGCTGCATGGCTGCTGTGCCTGCTGACAGGGAGCGGCTGCCAGAGGTCCGTGTCTCCACTTTCCCTGTCAGGAAAGAAAGAACCCCTACAAGCCAACAGGTTTAAAAGGCCTCACCACCCAGGCCCGTTTCCACTCTCCCCCTTCCACCGATCAGCAACTGACTAGAGTTGTTTAGACCAGAAACATGAAAGAGTTTGCGGTGATACTTCCAGTGAGAAACAGAAGAGGTTGCTGGGAACATGGCTGCCACTGGGCATAGTCATGTGGTTTGGCTCCAGTGGCCCCACTCCAACTGTGCTGGCACCAGGAGTTCAGAGCCACATGCTGGGAGCGGTAGGACCACGACACACACACAAGTAGCCACCATGCTACCAGGGCTGCTACCCTCACTGCCTGGCCCCACCGTCCCTGTGGCACCACAGGGTAGCAGCCAGGCAGAGCTACAGGGGTCCCACTGCGCTTCTCTGCCTGGTCCTGAGCTGTGGCCAGCGGCGACGGCTCTGGCTTCTGGGGACACGAGAAGTCGCTGCCTCCCTCCCCTACACAAACTAGAGAAATGAAAAGAATTTTCAACTGAAAAACTGGTACCCCCCAGAACCAGAAGTTATCCCAAACCCATGACACCTGAGTATGGAGCCAAAGTCTACCTCTTCACAGCTGAGTACCCAATTTGAAGTTAGGCTCTTTTTTGCTTGTTGTCTTTCTAGCATTACTCTTGCAATCCTGGTTTTCTGATGGCCATGCTCTGGTGGTGATGGAGGGAAGGGGAAGCGCCTGATTCTGTGGGATGGCTGGAGCATGCCCATCATGTGAGCAAGTTGTGAATTTGAAACCTTCTGAGGAAGATCCAGTGCTCAGTTCCTCTGTTTTCTGAGTGTTTTAATCACTGATCTATTCATTATATAGTGGACTTTGCAATTAATAGTGCTGGTTAAATAATGTGCTTATTTATAATACGTAGAAATGACACTTTTGCAGTATCTTCCCACCACCCAACTTCCCTTCTTTCACCTTCCTTTTTTTTAATTTTATTCTTGTCTCTTACCTTTGAATTATGCTTCTATCTTAAAAAAAGTGCTAAGAACAAACATTAGAACACTAATTCTCATCCTAAAAGCATTAATGCCTGCACCCCCTTCTCTCTCAACTTATCAACCTCATTGTAACTATTAGTTACCTCATTTTTTTAAAAAAAATTGCAAGATGAGAAATACTGGAACTCAATTTTTACTCCTCTTAGGCAACAAGGTGTCTCTAAACAAAATAAAGGTCTAAAAGAGGTACAGTAGAATAAGAATTCAGTGTACCTTAGTTATCTCTGAACTTTTTCATTTGAAAGTAGCAACATTCAAATACTCTACTGAACATCATTAAAAATTCATTAATGTAAGAGTTTTCTGTTCCTTTTCTCTCCCCTCTTTCACTAAAGACATTGCTAAAATCGAGTGGAAACTTTTTGTGTATGGATAGAGCAGAAGTTGGCAGCACTCAAATAATAGAAGCATACATTAACTCTGTAGAGAAGTCTGTAGCTTATTCTTCCATTTCAGCCATGTGCTCGTCTTTCCTATTTTCACTTCTCTAGCTTTAGCAGTAGCTGCATTTTGACACTGAATACTAATATTTCTCAAATGCCACATAAGAAAGGTGATATGGTTGCATGTATTGGTGATGTTAGGTTACTTTCAGGTCCTTTACTCAAAGATATATTTTAGAAACCCAATTACTAATTTGTGAAACTGACAGCATTTTTTCAAATCTCTTCCTATTCATCAGGAGGTTAGTTGCTTTTTATAATGTGCCGTAGACCATCTAATTTAACAGTCTGCTTTTATTGTCAAAGTGAATTAATTTAGTTATTTTTAGAAATGAAATAGCTGCTGAGCCTTGATCTGACGATTTTTTTCAATGTCAGACAAACATGATGAAGTAACAAGGGAAGTACTTGGCACATCTGAAGTGTGTGTTCATTATGTGTTCATGAAAGAAACTGACTATGGTACTCCTATTTTCAGCCTGGTAATGGTTATCAGATGACCTGTGACTTGGATGAGGCTGCAATCAGTGGTATCATTTTCAAATTGAAAATGCCCCCTCAAGCCTGGGTAAATACATAGACTAGATACTCTCGCTTCTTGTGTCCTCATGCTCTGAGCAAAGTGCATCCTGTCTCTTTGCTGAGAAGAGGCTGCCTGTGGGTGACAGTTTTGTATTTCTCCATTTCAAAGTATAAAGTTTCAGGCATTATATTACTCTGACGCAGCATCTCAGATTAATCAATATAATACACCTCTTCATTGCCATCACTTCAGCAGATTGAACTTTTAATGAATGTACTGGAATGCTAACACCTACATGATGATCTTCCTTTTTGTATGTAGGGATGAAATAGGGAAAAATTAAATATGTAGTTTAGACAATTGCTGGAATTGTACTTTGCTTTATATTCTTAGAAAGGTGTAGGTTACATCTGACTTCTGTGGAGTCAAGGGTATGATTAGATTTCCCTCCTAATCCCTTCCTTTAAAGGTCCGTAGGCTGGGTTAGAATGAAATAGAAATAAGTGGAATGAAATAAAGATACTAAAGTCATACCACCTGGAATTTAGGGACTATATTGTGATTCAGGATTGTGTATGTTTCCATGGAGTCATATCTAATGCTTTCAAGACCAGGGCTCTGATCCTGAAATATCAATAGCTCAGTAATTATTCCAAGAATCCAGAGTCCTTTAGTATTGGGACCTTTATGTATTTCTGGGGTAAACATGGCCTGAGCTATTGGAAATACCCATATGGATTCACAGGGATACCTTCTGATGATTTATATCAATAGAGTATTATAACTCTTGTCCAGTCGTCTCTAGCAGGTACAGAACTGGTTGCAGATTTCACAGTATTCACAGTGTAGATAGGGCTGGAAAAGATCTCAAAGATCATCTGGTCCAACCTATAGTCCAACTAAACCTAGCATCTATGTCTAGATCATATCACTCAGCACCTCATCCAGCCTCCCCTTGAACACCTCCAAGGATGGTGACTCAACCACCTCTGTGGGCAACCCATTCCAAATCTGGATCACTCTTTCAGTGAAAAACCTTTTCCTAATATCAAGTCTAAACCTCCCCTGCTGAAGCTTTAGACTATTTGCTCCCTTACAGATCTTTCTGCAGGTATCCTCTTGACTCTGGGGTATATACATGTATATAGACACACACACACACATATACATGCATATATATGCTATGTGTATTATATATATATTATGTCCATATGATAGATATAAAATACATCTTAAGTATTTACTTTGAATGACTCCAGTCCCATGTGTCTAGAGTAGCGGGATCTGAAGAGTCCTAGCTGTTAGAAATTCTTGGAACTTTCTCTGTTGCATTACTCAATCAGTAATATCAGCACAGGTGGTCCTCCTGTGCTCATCAGACTAAGGAGACGTAGAGGAACCATGTATGTCTTCACAGCTGTTGGCACATGATATTAAAATATTTGTCAGTACAAATCTAAATGATGAATTTTAAATCTAAAGTCTACAGGTGAGTGATTCTCACTCTTCTGAAGAAGGGAGAATGTGTTGATGAGAATGGCTGAACTTCGTCAGGTCAAGTTCATGCTGAGGTCTTGGATTTCATTCCTTTCGCCAGTTGGAAAACATCCATCAAAGCAAGGGAGAAGCAGAAGATGACTGGGTGTTATTTCCTTATGACCTTGTGATATGACACTATTTGACCTCGAGAGATTAAATAGGGTCGGGCCAGCAGGACTAGTTTGTTTGGGTTTTTTTCCCCTGTAGGCTGTTTTGATGGGTGAAACTATTGTTTCTGCATTAATGCAAAGTACGTGGAGTACAATTTTTAGTCTGTGTGCTACAGTCGGGCCTCCTATACCAAGGTAGCATGGTTCTTCCCCCCTATACGCGAAGCCTGCCTTCCGCATTGATTGGCAGTCATTAATATGCGGATTTGCCTCACACCCTTACACGCCCGCCAGCACTCCGGCGCTGTTTTGGCACTGCCCTACTGTGTGTCAGTGTTTGTGTCAGTATTTCCCAGAGCCCACAGCCACCCCACGCCGGGAGAAACCTCTTTTCCACTTGGCCAGGAACACTGGTGCAGGGGAACCGCCCACGCCATTGTCCTGATGTCTTTCTGCATGGGTAGACCTGGTCTCTCCATACTCAGGTGTCATGTTATGACCCTGGCTGGATGCCAGAGATTCACACACAACCTCTCCCGGAGAAAAAAATCTGGAAAAAAGCTTATCACAGGCAAAACAAGGCAAATTAATAGTGAGAAATATAAAGGATTTATTTGTTAACTGTCCTGGGTGGTGTGTATATATTCCATATCTTTGTGTTTTGGCTTCAGTTTATGAGGTATTTTGTTGTGTATACTGGTCCTTATCAACACCAAGGTCATTTTCTCTCTCTGTCCAGAAGGTGAGAAAAAAAAAATTCAAAAACTGAGAATCACAGAATCACAGAGTATTATGAGTTGGAAGGGACCCACAAGGATCATCTAGTCCAACTCACCACCTAACACCCGTACAGAGTCCGAGAGCACATCCCAGAGCGTAACACCACCTAGATCCCTCACAGTCTAGCAGGCCACTCCGAGCCGGAAGGGGTCCAGGGTCA
>WEKX01003001.1:0-29882 GCA_013390025.1 Pitta sordida
CTACCTGAAACGGAGGTGTAGCCAGCTAGGTGCCAGTCTCTTCTCTTTGGCTACAAATGATAGAACAAGAGGTCACTTAAACTGTGTCAGGGGAGATTTAGACTGGACATTAGAAGGAACTTTTTCACTGAGAGGGTGATCTCTCAGTGGAATGGGCTGCCCAAGGAGGTGGTGGAGTCACCGTCCCTAGAGGTCTTTAAGAAAAGGTTGGATGATGTACTTGGTGGCATGACCTAGATATTAGGGTAGTGTGTTATAGGTAGGATGGTGTGTTGGTAGCAGGATGGCAACAGGTTAGGTAACAGGTTTGGCTAGGTTAGGTAATAGGTGATAGGTTGGACTCGATGATCTCTAAGGTCTTTTCCAACCTTACTGATTCTGTGATTCTGTGATTCTGTGATTCCGTGATTTGGAAACAGCATTCCAACCTCATCAGGCTGTAATATAACTATAAAAAAAAGTCAGAGGGAAAATATGATATTTTAAATCCCTCTGACTTTAGCTTGTTAGGATAATAATGCTATTTTAACAGCTAAGTAATTAACCTCATCTGATCACTTCAGGAGGAATATTGCACTGCTTCTGTAGTGGTTGTCTCAAATGCCCAAACTGCTGCCAAACTGACACCCTCTTTCACCAGCTTCACGTCTCAAGTCATCTCCCAGAAAATGTTGCTCAGCACACCCAGAGTCTTCCCACTAGGGGTATCTGAATGAGAACAGGGTAAGAGGAATTTACTGTCGGGTTTCCCTGAAACATTTGCCACTCAGGGTTTTCCAGTTCATCCCTAAAGTTTATACCTCCCTGGTTCTGTAAAACACAGAGGTGGGAGAACGTAGCTGTTGCTAAAATCTGCCCATACAGAAATTCAGAAAGTCTTGAGACTTTCTGACCCTGTAAGCATTTAGGAATTGGGATTGACTTCTGCAGGATATGCATGTCACTTAAAAAGTCAGGCTGAGGTTACCTGTGAAGAAAATCTAAATGTAAGGAAAGTGGTTCCTGGATACAGTTACCTCCTCTGTAGCTCATCTGGAACTGAAATGCTAACTCTAAATTATATAATTTTGATGACAAATACCACTGTCTTTCACAGAGTCATACAATAATTTCACTTCACGCAAGGCAATGCAAAAGGATTCACACACAAGAATTCACATACAAGCCCAGACTTGTTTCCAGAATTGTACTCTGCATCTGAAAGTCTCATTTTAGACTTTAATTAATTACTACTCAATGTTTAATCATGATATACTAAGCTGGGGGCAGATGTTGAACAGCCGGAGGGTAGGAAGGCCCTCCAGAGGGACCTTGACAGGCTGGAGAGGTGGGCAGACTCCAACAGTATGAGGTTTAACAAGACTAAGTGCCGGGTTCTTCACTTTGGCCACAACAACCCTATGCACCGCTATCGGCTGGGGGAGGAGTGGCCTGCTAGACTGTGAGGGATCTAGGTTGGTGTTATGCTCTGCGATGTGCTCTCGGTCTCTTTACGGGTGTTAGATGGTGAGTTGGACTAGATGATCCTTGTGGGTCCCTTCCAACTCATAATATTCTGTGATTCTGTGATATCTATTGAAAGTCTACTGAACAAGGAGCTGACTACTCAGTAGATCAAACAAAGATTTGTTTGAGAAGTTTCATGCCAGCCATATAAGCAGGATGTGAAGACATTAAGGTGGGGAAAAATTAAATATTAATAAGAAACTTAATTCGAGTAGGAATCCCACTCAAAACAAAAATATCAGTTGAGTGTTTAGGACTCTCATTAATGACCAGAAAGTTACTGCTGAGGTGAGCCAAGGGCTCTTTTGTACCTGGCACCCAGGTGTTCCAGACACTTGTCAAATTGCCTGTAGCAGCCAGATTATTTTAGACAATAATACAACTCAACCACCTACATTCTGCAACAACGCAGACGCAGATTTGTAGTGCTGTAAGCTCATAGTATGCAAACCTATACTCGTGAAAAAAAATTCTGCCGGTCTTAGGATTTGTACATATCAGGCAAGCCCACAGTTTCTCCTCTGAAAACAAACACCCCTCAAGGTTTAGGCTTCCCACCTGCTTTAACAGCCCTTTGCTGAAAAATTAAATGAATGTATGCATATGTGGAAATATTTATTTTACTGAAAACGAAGATGAAAATGTTCTTTGATGACTATGCAATATGATACGTGAAAATTTTCTCACTATGAGGAGAGGAAGTTTCTTGTTTGACATAAAGCAGTGATAAGTCCATTACACTTAAGGAAACTTCACCACAAACCCTGATTTCTGTGATTAAAGAAGTATCACAGCACATAGTTTAGGTTTAAGAGAGCTGAACTACCTAAAGATTTCTTAAGCATAGCAAGCCCAAACCTTGGGTTATTTATGTCTGTTCTACCCTGCTACTCCCTGCGATAACTACATCTGAGCTCCTTAAGGAACCATTTTGTGGCTGCTGTCAGCATAACTACGTATGGATTACTTTGCTTTCACCACATTTCAGCAATTCTCAGCTTTTCCCATGGCCCCATTTCCACTTGCTGTTCCAGGATCATGACCTCATGACTTTGGAAATACAGCCTTTGCTCCAAAATATATTTTGCCAACCAATGCACTGCCCAAACAAATGAACTACACGTTGAGCAAAACCACATGACCAGGAAGAAGGGCTGTGAAATAACAGTCAGAGCTCCAAACCTTCTGACTACGGGGAAATGTCCTGTGAATAATCTGAACTCCATTCTGTCATTTTTCTCAACATCCTATACATTATGTCATGAAGTTATGGGCTGATATCACTTAAGGGACATGCCCAAATCTACTCTGCCACTTTATGATGGTGAACTCAAGACCAACCATCTACAGCAAAAGGTACTTCAAATATTGGTGGTGAAAGTTAGCCAGTGTCCATCTCATTTCCTCAAGTAAGATATACAATGGGGTGGCTGGTTTTAATTATATTTAGCACATGAGGTAATATCAGTTCCCTAATAAGTGTATTTTATTATGTCCATCATTACTTTGAGCATTTAAATTGAAGCTGCTATACTATGAGGGTGTCTATTTCTCACTGCACTAAATTTGCAAAGTCTAGACACAAACTGTTTTTCATGATTTCAAGAATGACAAGTTTTCAAATCACTGGCTGAAACACTCAAACCCAGAAGGTAATAAGGAGCCGAGTGACAGACCTTTGTTTTCCAACATGACTCAGAAATTTTCTCTGAGAAGGCCCAAGTACTCCCCCACCTCAGTTATACTTGTTAAAACTGGAGAGGTTCCACTCATGCCAGCACAACAGAAATCAAAACTTGGCCAGAAGCCTTGGGTCTTCATGTTTCAGCTGCTCACAGCAGAAGAGGCCCTTGGAAATTAGTTCTCTTAGCATGTGGTCTGGGAGGCAGTAATTCCAGCTGTGAAGAAATAAAAGACAAGAAAATGGTGCTTTGGGCCGAAGTCAACGATCATTGGGTTGCTGGCATTGTAACCAGAGCTCCTTTGGCATGATGACTGTTCTTGTTGGAGATGGTTGTCTGTGTGCATCTACCAGGAGGCACTGTTTGTGCATGACCTGGAAACCTTCTGGGACAGCAGGGTCTCTGTGTTTCCTCATGTGACTCCTCACAACCACAGAACCATAGAATGCCCTGGGTTGGAAGGGCACAGAGGGCACTCAGATTTCTTTCTCTGTCCTCATTGCCACTGAAGAGTCTGAATTTTAGCACTTTTAGTGTTTTTCATCCCATTTTCCTGTTACGTTGCCGGTGTTAGGCCATGACCATTTCTGGTTCCGATGGTACAAAAATGAGAAGAATCAAATCTCCTTTTATACCTCATTTCAAACAGTGCATACTCTTCATAGAGACCCAAACCTGTATTAACTTTCTGGTTATTTACATTAACTTTAGTCTCAGCTTTAATTTTTCTGCCTTTCCAGTATTTTGCAACTAGTTCTTCCTTGTTCTAATCAACCTGCTGCCTCCTGTTCTATCTTTAACACTGTGTTAGGAGCACTGACTTGAAGAGGAAAGGATCTTAGTGCACAGCAACATCTCACTAAAAATCATGATGTGAATTAAGTGAATTAGCTTTAATTAAAACACCCTATCATATATATATATATATATATATTACATGTATAAAATAAAAATAAGAAGGTTTCTGCAAACTCCTTGCAAGTGTTAAAAGGAAAAATTAGAAAAGTCAGAGCAGATATCTTTTAATTAGTAACACCTGGTGGGTCTAGGGTTCTTCTCAGGCAGATGAACTCACATGGGAAAAATCCAGATATTGTCAATATATTGTATATTTTAATTGAAAACAATCAGCAAACAAACAGAAGGGAGGATGTCATAGACCATCACACAAACGGACACAGTGTAAACCACAGAAATTGAACATTTTTTTCATTATATACATGTATCTATCTTAGATCTCCCTGCAAATTTTATTCCTCTAAACTCCCACAGAAGTTAGTAAAACATCCTCTGATGTCAGCTGGAATCTTTTTTTTGTATGTTTCTTCACAGTGTGCCTGTTTCCATAATCAACAACAACAAAATTCTTCCCAGGAAAAGTTTGAAAGGCATAGAAATACCAGCTATTATCAACTTTAAAATATATATAATTATTGAGGTCAGAAGCTTGTACCTAAAACATTGGGATAGAGAGGTCATCTTCATGTGATATAATTTTACAAGTATTTTTATATGACCATAAGTGACTTTCAACAGAAATTTGGGTGCTCACGGGGACATGTTTCCCCTTCAAAAACTGTACATAGACCTAAAATCTAGCTGGTCTTGAGGTATTGAAGCTGGGCAAATACAAATGGAGGCCTCTACAGGCACCATCACCTCTAGAGCTCTTATCCAAGAGCTTACATCCTATAGCACACAAAAGCTCTGTCACCAGCTGTGGCCTTTGGATACAGGATTCTGTACCCACCAACATCACACAGGCATGTTGCCTAAAGGGAGAAAGGTAAGGACGACGTAAAATAAGAAATACAGCTTAACAAAGTGGCTCTGCAGGAGAGTAACTCAGGTTTTCCTATTTCCTTGGCAAAAGCTGTGGGCTGTAATGTTAACTGCTTGGACATCTGCATCCTTAGAACAATTTATTCCTTTAGTAACCAGTGTAAACAGTTGTGTGCTGCTAGGAACCAGAATATATCACTGCTCAACAAAGGTAATTGAATGCAAGGAAAGGACTCAATCTACTCTTAAATTTAATAATCTTGATTTTCATGCCAGGAGTGAACAAATTTTTTTTCTTACTTTCTTTACATGAAACCGAGAAGGACATTTTTAAGGTCAGGAATTTCCTGGGCTTTGCCCACTGTGGGTGTTTTGAGGTTTATTATATGCACGCTTTCCCAGTGCTCCTGCTGGGACTACTTTATATTGTTATTAACCTCGAGCGCGGCGCCCGATAAAGGTTAAATCTTGTGGGTTGTAGCACACACTGGCAGCAGTGACACGGAACCCACACCCCACATGTCATATCACCCTCAGAGGACACGGAGGAAGGAAGCTGCCAAACAGCCCACATGGGTCTGTTTCAATTAGCAGGGCTCCTGGCCAGCCATGTGTAACAGGAACAGGCAAAGCATGAGGAATAGTTTTCTTCTCTAGCTCCAAGCCACTTTCTAATTGCTGTGATAAGTGAATAAGGCTGAATGACCAACTGAAGATTTTTTTTTCCATGTAAGAAGGAGAGAAGAGGATAATTTAAACACCAGAACATCCAGAAGTTCTCCTACTTCGTGTTGCAGACGTAACTATGTGTATCACAAATTAATTTGTGATGCTCTGTGTGAGTCGTCTGCTCTGGTCCTCCTATGCAGTGTTCACATGAGAAATGTGTGATGCTATAGAGAAACTGTTATATCAGTTACCCCCACTTAATTCCTGGTCACTCAGCTTCTGAAAGGCATCTCTGATTCCTAAAGGAAGTGCTATGAACTGCTGAGATGGTAGAAAAAACTCCAACAATTAACTTCAATACTATGATTTGTTTGTACCAGCAGCATAATGATGTCCCCTAAGTGCTAAGGGAGTGGATTCTGGGTTGGAAAGTTACAAAGTTGGATGTGACACTTAGTGCCATGATCTAGTTGACAGGGCAGTGTTAGGGCAAAGGTTGGACTCAGTGATCTCAAAGGTCTTCTCCAACCTAAATGATTTTGCGACTTCATGATTCTTTGCTTCTGTGACAGGCCTGTTTGCCAGGGAAATGTGTGGCCAGTTTTTCAGGATTGAAAACACTGAGGAGCCTTGTAAACCTTTAGTCCTTTTTCACTTACACAGAGGCAGGCTGGCCTTGGCTGGGGAGCCGTGCCTTGCTCTGAGGGGATCAGTTAGAGAACTGGAAATCACATATTCCATAGCAATGAGGAAAAAAAACGGAAAAAAGTTAATGGGTTTTTTTTATTTGTTGTATTCCTGTGCCTATTTCTATTTTATCCACCTGTGTTCTCAGAAAGTACATTTTGTGCTACACAGCCTGAAGCAGGGGGACAATGGCATCAGCTGTGGCATGCTGGGGACACAGCACTCCTTTGATCTTCATGACACAGTGCCATATCAGTAAATTGCCCCTAAAAATAAAACAGTGATGAAATCCGAAGACATCCTGGAAGAGAGGTTTTCTATCAGTGTGAGTACAGGGCTTAGGCTTATTATTCACCCTATTCAGTTTAAAGGAAAACCATTGTTGCCGGAGAAGAGGTTAAATAAAACTCAGTACTCAGTCTTTTACTGTTCATATATTAGTCATACAAAATAATGGGAAGAACAAGTCTAGGAGCAGTCTGTGATGGGAACCAACAAGTAAATAATTTGTTGTAAGTGCTGCATGACTGCAGCCCCCAACCTGTGATTTATGGGGTAAGAGCAGTAGTAAACTGTTCCCATCACTGATCCAAGTGCCGAGGTGGAATACATAAAGACTCTTTAATGGTTCAGGTCTCACTTACTAAGCATCAATACACCAAACTATGGAATAAAAGAAACATAACAACAGGAGCACAGGAAGATTTAGCCACAAGCTTCTCAAAGCAGTTTTAAGGAAAACACATCAAAAAGCACAACAAGTTCACGGATCAGCTGTGCAATGGTGTTTATTCCCAATCTGTGAAAGTGGATATTTTTCCTTGTAAGCAGTATTCATTTTCCACATCCAAATTATTTTATAGTACCACCTGTTCTAGAGCAGCAATTGACATTTATAAACTTAATGGAAATGAACCTGCCAATACACATTTAGGTTTACTACAAATTTTTTCCTGACAGGCTTTTCAGATCCCTCAGGGCAAAGTAACAGTGAGTTCTCTGAAATGCTGTTTAATATTAGCGAAGGCCATTTGAAATATGCAACTTTTATTTTTAAGTGTTTAGTCACCTACATACCTGGCTCTTATGTACCCTCCAAGTCAAATCTAACAGTAGAAGACAGATATAATAATAATTAATCATAATTCCAGCTTAAGAATCTTTTACCCCACTAAAATACCTTAATAAGGTCTCATTTTGAAAATAGTCGTCACAAGCCAGTTTTTTTCACTTTTATAATATAATAATTGTATTTAAGTGTGAAAAAATAGACATGCCCCAAATTAATTTTATTTACAGTTTGTTCCCAAAATGATTTACAGTTCCATCTTTTTGCTACCACTTTGCTCAGTCTTTGTCCACTCCAGTTTTTGAGTCACTTATGTGAGCTGCCCACAAACATCTGATCTCTGTAAGGGAGGGCAAATGAATATTTTCAAAGCTAGATCTCTACTTTACCACTCTAGCTCTTTATTCTTTTTTTTTTTAATTATTACTTTTGCTATCACGCTTTATCTGATAGTAGTGCTAACTAGCAAACCTTGGAAAATACTTTCTCACATGACTGGGAAGCAATGTAAATACAGCAAGAGAGGGTGAAACCCATGGTGAGATAGTCCAGAAGGAGTCAGGCAGAACTCTCTTTTCCTCTTTGAAGATGTACCCACTAACACTTCACATCCATAAAAGTTTAATTGGTATCCAGCATATTTGGGGGAAATCATGCACAGTGCTAACTGGTGGAGCTCTTAAATTCTCCTCAGAATAAATACAAGTGACCTTCATGTTATTATACATCACAGTACTGCAATGCTTTGCTGAGAGCTTTTAAAAGGACTTGCAAACCACGGAAAACCGAGACATGGTAGTAACACAAAATACGAGCTGCCAACGCGAGTTTCTGTGGGGTCCTCTGTTTTGCCAAAGAACTGTCATCGGTGCACCAGGCCTGAATGGGGACATGTTACTGCTAATACCTCTGTGGTTCATGCTACTGCATGTGGTCCAGAAATTAATTTTCCAGAGCAGTTAGCTATCAGTGAAAAATAAGGATGAGCTGAAGCTGGGAAAAGCTCTTGCTGCTTGTCCACCTTCCTCCTCCACATTGTCCCTGCTCGCTGTCCTCTACAGCCATGAGGTTGGCGGGGACAATGATGAGCTGGTGGCTACAGCAGGAGATAACACCTTGAGAGACCTCCCTGCCCAGATCTTCCTCAGGTCTTCTGCAATCTCCAGGCACATCCTTGAGTCCATTTCCATCTTGTCCTTGTCAGCACTACGTTGTCTCCTTTCCTCTCAGAAGAGAGCACACCGACTGCAGAACTTAATGGGCAGGTGGGAGAGGGATAGGCAGGGACGCACAGACCTGGCACTGTCATATCATCTTTGATATACGTATTTATTCTCACATTCGTCTGTCTTTTCCACAGTCCAATGGACAAAACTGAGAAAGCCAGGAAGTGCATGCCAGGTGGTCTATAGCCTTTCTATCTAGAAGATAAGATTTCCCCTCACATGTCTATTTAAATACTCTCATAATACTAAACATCTATGCAAAGAGGTTTAAAAAGGGGGAAAACATTAGGAATCCATCTATTCCCAGCCTTCTTGTACTGGAATTGACCAAAAGAGTGTGTTGATCCTACAGGCAACTTTCATGAAGAGACTATTCAAGAAAAAAAGGACTTCAACTGGCAATGGGGAAATAATTAACAGGAAAAAAAAAATCAGCTGATTATTTTAAGATGTAAGATTTGCAGGATCATGCACACATCCCACATACTTTTTTTTTTTTTGTTTAGTTTTACCAGAAGTTGGGTTTTTTTCCTGTAAATTGATCTGCAATAAAATCACTTTAAAATCCTGTACATGCAATATCACTGAAAACATTTGGTGGTTAAACACCATCATATGATATAGTTAAACCTCATAGTCTGGATTTCAATCATATAAATTCAGGCAAATGAATCCGTTTTAAACAGAGTTTTGATTTTTCTTTTTTTTCAGTTGTGAAATACATAGAACAACGGTGAACAATTATGAACATTCTTCCTTTTTTGTATTTCCAGAATGAGAACAAAAAAGCACCTGGAAAATATCTTCTAAATACCACTGAAATAAAGATTACTTTGTGCTCTACATAACCTGCAAGGCATTGGTTCAAGGACACTGCTGTTTAAGCAGGGTTTTTGAAGAGCTGGATTGGAATGCTTGGAAAGCAATAACATGAAAAGTAATACAAGATCTGCAAGTTATGCAAACTATGGTAAAATGGCAGACTAAAACCTCATGCTGCAGGGCTTAAATGTTACCTACTAGGGAGGCCAGGAAGCAATTTTTCTCCTAATAACACTGTATAATTGGATAAGTAGACAGTGAGTCTGATCCAAAGCCCACTGTCAGTAACGAAGTACTTTGTACTTATTTTCATGAGCTCTGGCTCCTGCCTGTCATAGTCGGAAAGCTGCTCGTCTTCCTTTTGGATCTGTGCAAATTTGTCATTGCTGGAAGCAACAATGCAGAGTAGGTGCTTTATCAGCAGTCAGACTAGAAAAGAAAAATGCAAACTATCCTTGCAAACTCAACCCATGTGCAGTTCCCAGCCACCACAGGTGTTCAAAATATGGACACAGCTTTGAGATCTCTGAGCTTCTTGGCTGCTGAATAGATTCTGCTGAGTTACTTAGAGGTCCTTTCCGTAAAGCTTGGCTTCCTGAGCTTGGCTGCACCTGAAGAAGAGAGCTCAGATGTTCTTTAAGCTTTTGCTAAGCTTCTTTAATTGAGAGGATGGGTTCGAGGGAAATGGTGATGTTTCCCATCTGAGGTGCCAAAATGAGTCATTGCTCATCATGCAGGTTTCTCCAGCCAGTTTTCCTTTTAATCTGCAAATTGTGAGAGGTCATGGGCTCATCTGGTGGCTGCAGAGGAAAAGAATGAGGAAACCAAAGCCAATATTAGTCAACATTGGTCAATATTAGTCAATATTAGTGCAGACTGGTGTGATACACGTAGCTGCAGCTGCTCCCACTGCCACCTCTACTTTCAATGCCTATGGCTGCAACTGTCCTGAAATATGGATACCAGCTAAGAAGATACGTAAATGCATTTTATCTGTGACATATAAGGTCATAAATGAGGTTCGTGAGTTGTTTTTCCTTTGTTTCTACACAAAATGGCCCAATAACTAATAAATATTTCCTATCAGCTGGGAACCTCTCAGTGGGAACAATTATAATAAAACGACTATTGCAAAATCTTCCATCACCCTTCTACACTGTTCCAGTGAAAACAAACAACAGCGCAAGAAGAGGAGAAGAAACATAACACAACCCAATATTCACCAGCAAATTGAAGAAGAGAACATGGAGAAAATGAGGCAGCAAAGAACAACATCATTTGTAAAGGCACCCAATCTCCACTTTAAAATATGGCCAGGTTTTTCTGGGCTTAACACTACCACTCCTATCCAAGTTAGCCAGCTTGGACCTAGGAAGGCTGGACACGACTTGCAGTCTTCCTATGGTCAATGTGAAAAGAGTCCCTTGAATTAGATGCAGTCCCTGGTGGTTAACTCTGTCCACAGATGGTGGGAGGAGCCCAAGGAGACAGCACAGGTGAATGCCATGTGGGCTATCACTGTTCCCTGCCATGTGCCAGTGTGGCACAAGGGGCCCGTGATCCAAAATATTGCTGGCTGAGATCAAGAGGAGATGAGTGCATGAAAAATGTTTTATTAATTCTCCCTCCTGTCCTTTAAGCTGATTCCAGTTTACAGAGTCAATGTGGGGGCACAACTGGACACCTTGATCTCTTCCATGGCACAGTAGCACAGGTCTGTCCCAGTTTGTGTTTTCTGGAGAGTCTTAGAGCTACACCTTGCTCTTGGGCCTCCTCTTCTTTGAGCACGCACCTCCACCTCATCTCTGTGAATTAATCTCCTCTGAACAGAGCATGGGCTCTCCTCACATGGGGCACATGGCTCTGGCATCACTGTGTACATGAGTCTCAAAGCGAGGGATTTAAGTGTCCAGTTTTATGCAGGTTGCTTTCAAGAAGGCAGATTTCAAAAGAGGATGTGCAGATAAGGGATGATCATCTGTTCCTTGCCTCAGTGTGACCGAAATGATTAATGGCATTCCCAGACTACACAAATGACTTTCATTTTATATTTTCAGACTAGCACAAGACATAACTAGATGCTGAATTAATGATGTCTGTGAGAATGAATTAATTCTGTTGAGTTCATTCAGCTTTTTAATTACACTTTTGTCGTGTGCCTACACAGGATCTTTCAAGGGAAGCAAACAGCTCATTTCTGCTATGACTTTATGTTTAGGAAATGCAGAGCAAATTGAAAGCAAGTGAACTCCAAGAAAGACCTTCACAAAACATTTCAGCATATGCATCTGGGGTTTCACACTGGTCGTGACTGCTCTTCAGGGAAAGAAAGAGTCTCTCTCTCACCAGTCACAGGTTCACAGGTTCACATGTTATTCTGAGTTGGAAGGGACCCACAGGATCATCTAGTCCAAATCCCAAGCCAACACCTACCCAGGGATCAGGCCCACAAGAGTGGAACCATGGGCACCACACTCCATCTATCCAAGCCTCCCATCATCTAGACCATGTCACTGAGCTCCTCATCGAGTCTTCTCTTAAACACCTCCAGGGATGGCGACTCCACCACCTTCCTGGGCAGACCATTCCAATGAGAGATCACTCTCTCTGTGAAAAACCTCTTCCTAACATCCAGCCTAAACCTCCCCTGGCATAGTTTGAGGCTATGTCCTCCTGTTCTGGTGTCGTCAGCCTGAGAGAAGAGATTCACAGTCCTTCAATTATTTTGGAGCATGAGTTGGGTGTCAAATGCTCCTTTGAAGTTTTCTATTAACACAGAATCTGTCATAATGATTTTTTATGTTATGTATTTGTTTCTCCGGAATAATTTAAGAAGTTGTCCGTTTCAGGGGAAGCAATAAGACAGAGTCATGTAGATAAAAAGAAATGTTCATTAGTTCCTTTTTGCATGTCAACATTTATAGAAATACCTTTCAGAGAAAAATTATTGGAAAAGTAGTTTCTAGACCTTAATATCCACTAGAAAGTTTCCAACCAATTGTAGAGTCTGCAAATGACCTCTCATGATTTTGATTATGTATACCTAGATACAAGCATTGGAAGATAAGTGGTCTCTTACAGGGAATACAATGAATTTTATGTAATTTTGTATCTTGCAGGGCTCTAATGTTTTCCCTAATGTTTTTGCTCCTGTCTGAGGAGGAGTTGCTGTTTAAAATTGGCACATGACAGAGCTGCAACATGATCAGCCCCAACACTAGTGCAGGCTACGAGGGTGTGACTCCATTGTTGCTCATCTGGTTCATGTGACGACTCCAAGCACCAGAGATCAATTTAACTGACTAAGAAAAACATTTCAGTCTCCAGCCACAGAACAGGACAAAGCCTGCAAGGAGGCCACTGGAAAGCAAATGGTGTTTCCTTTGGAAATAAACTAGGAACACGAGCAATACCATAGAAATTTTTTCGTGACATGGTCTAGTTGTTGGGAGGCTTGGATGGATGGAGCGTGGTGCCCACGGTTCCACGCTTGTGGGCCTGATCCCCTGGTGGGCGTTTGCTTGGGAGTTGGACTAGATGATCCTGTGGGTCCCTTCCAACTCAGAATAACCTGTGAACCTGTGAAATACTCCAAGTGACTGTCTATAAAATGACATGGCCATTAGATGAGGGCCTGATATTTAAGAAAGAGCATGATGAAACTTCATCAAAGATTACTTCTTAATGCTTCATTTAAAGTTCACTACCCATACATTTGGGTTAGTTTAGTGTGCTTTGGTTTGATTTTTCACTAGTATGCACAAGATTTTACTTCTTTTCTTGTGTACACAGGCTCATCAGAGGAATGCATCGGCTCTAAGCAAGGAAAGAGCAACGAAAGAACATTCAATTTGCAAATGTAGAATAACTACAATTTACAGCTAAGCTTAACATATATGTGGCAGTTCAAATGGAAGGATCCCTGCAAGTTTACTAGAACATCAAAGATCAGTAACACAAAACCAACAGCTTTGCTTCGACTCCTTCTGTGTCACCAGTGATACAACTAAAAATGTGGATCCTCAAACCAGCTTTAGTCAGTAACAAATGCTTCAGAGCTATCACAAGTTAGCGTTTCATCACTTGAGAAGGATTAAAGGACTGAGAAACTTTGTGTGTAGCCAGTCACAATATATGGCCTCAGTCCCTGACATGGGACAAACTCAGCTCAGCTCTCGTAAGAGTTAGGACTCGTGGCTTTGAATAAGGGCAGTCAAGCGGCGACCCACCATACCAGAGAGGTTTACTCTTTCCACATACTAAACCTTGCTCTGAGTAACACTAAAATAATGTCTCCAATGAAATTAAATACTTTAAAGTTTGGCCTAAGGGTTTTGTTTGTGCTTTACAGGAAGTGAAGGGACCACAGTGTTAGTCAGAAAAGAATTAATGACCGTCACTTATTAAACACAGAGATCTTTAAAGGACAAGTGGAAAAAAACAAGTTTACTGCTATTCCTCTAAAAAGATACATACTTAAAAGGGGCAAATAGGAGTCCAATTGTGTGCAATAAAAGCACTTAAAGAGAAAAACAAATACCACTGTTAATGTTTGGTCAGCAGCTCTTTTCATTCCCTTGTTTGTGTTCTGCTATCTGCCTCTTCAGTGACAAAGTCAGGTGAAACAAAATCAGCTTATAAGTGCATTACAGGGACACCCATTATGCTTTGTTGAAAACAGTTTATGTACATGTTTAAAAACAATACCCATAAGAATATGTTGCACCACAGATCGCTGTACTTTTGCTTCCTTGAGGCCAAACTTTGGTGCTTTTACTTATGAGTTGCTTCCCTTTAGCCAAAATTAATGGGCATTGTGCTTATGCAAAACAAGAGCCCTTTTTTTAATCTGTCCCTGGTCCTATATGGCACAGCATCCCAAACAACTTCTGTTCTCTGAGAGAAGAGGAGGCTCAGAGGTGACCTCATTGCTGGTTACAACTACCTGAAGGGAGGTTGCAGTCAGGTGGGTGTAAACCTCTTCTCTCAGGCTGCCAGCACCAGAACAAGAGGACATGGCCTTAGGGGAGGGTTAGACTGGATGTTAGGAAGAGCTTTTTCCCAGAGAGAGTGATTGCTCATTGGAATGGTCTGCCCAGGGAGGTGGTGGAGTCGCCATCCCTGGAGATGTTTAAGAAAAGACTGGATGAGGAACTCAGTGACATGGCCTAGATGATGGGAGGCTTGGATGGATGGAGAGTGGTGTCCATGGTTCCACACTTGTGGGTCTGATTCTTGGGTGGGTGTTTGCTTGGGAGTTGGACTAGATGATCCTGTGGGTCCCTTCCAACTTGGAATAACCTGTGAACCCTCACTCACTACAGGAGACTTGACTCTCAGTAGGGCATGTAACTTTTCAAAAGCCAATCTTATTTTATTGATGATACAGTTAAAGATCAAAGCCCAAGATCTGTTCAGCAATAAAATCACAGAGTGGTTTGGCTTGGAAGAGACTTTAAAGATTATCTCATTCCAATTCCCTTGCAACGGGCAGGGACACCTTCCGCTATCCCAGGTTACTCAGAGCTCCATCCAGCCTGGCCTTGGACACTCCCAGGGATGGGGCAGCCACAGCTTCTCTGGGAAACCTGTGCTTGGGTCCCACCACCCTCGCAGTACAGAATATCTCCTATGTATCTAACGTAAATTTCCCCTTTTTGGAAAGCTGTTTTTCATAAATTAGAATTAAGGAAAAGAAGAAAGGAAAACACCTGGATCAACAACCCAATGGGCAAGAAACAGAAAGGAGACAATTTCACCACATTTTCCAGGAAGACTACTAAGCCAGGAAGAATATTGACACATTGTTTTCTATTACAAGAGAGCACTGGATGTGAAAATAGTGACTCAGAGGCATTTGAACACGGGTATTATCACTCAGCTTTCCGATGGGAACAAGCTATCTGGTTGCCTAAGTTTCATTCTAGTTGAACAGGCATTTGCACTCAAAGTTTCTTATCTTTCTTTTAAAATCCTAGCCCACAGTCACAAAATTTTCAGTAAATAGGAAATCATGGACATACTGCTCCAGTCATTTTTAAGCAGAACTTCTCAGAATATTGAATAAAAGAGTTTTATTCAGAAGGGTTTGGGTGTTATGGCCTCCTTGAGTTAAGTCTCTCTGCAAGACAGTTTGCAGGATTAATTCATTTTGATAGTTTGTTTTTAGTGCAATAATTCTTCGGGTTAGAAGAAAGCCTAAATAACTGATGTTTGCATAGTTTAGATATATAAACTACAGAAAATGACAGAAACACTTTCATCACAAGCTGTGGTGAAATGCCAGCTCATCCATCAGGATACAGAAGTTATCAGTCATCCACTTCCCATCATTAAAAACCCAATTATTGCACTCAAATATGGGTATGTGCAGGGCATGGCTCAACACTGTCCTGGCAGCCAAAGTTTGCTAAAAGAATGAGATTTGTATTTGTTTCTTACACTTAATACGTAAAACATGCCACTCTTCTTCCAGTGGCAGCACGGAAACAATGTATAAGATATGGTGGGTTGTCCCACTGGAAAAGGAGGAGTTGGATTTATGGGTGTAAAGTGTCTTTAATTAATTAATTAATTAATTCTATATTTATTAAGAGTGGATCTCTGCTCGAAACTGAGGCCTGCAAATGATTACAGCTTTGTCACGGTCAATGCTTGGACTGAGTCAGAGGCACGTGCTTAGGCAAACCCAAAAAAAAATTACTGTTAGCACTCTGACAATGTTGATTGTACTCCTACTAGGATAGAAAAGCACATGTTTTCACCATATGTAATTAAATGCCTCTGTACAGATCACGAAGGACAAAATGCTGGCACCACACAGCATAGTGTGCACCAGCAAAGAAAAATTTAGTTAGAGCCACATCAAGAACCAGCCCCAATATTCCTGAAAGCTGGTGTTTCTCTTACTTCAAGCTACAAGAATAGATTTAAGTGCAAAAAATGCAACACAAGAGCAAAGTCATTAGAGATTTCTTTCTCCTAAATCATCATTAATCCTCCACCAGTCTTAAGAAAGAATTTTCTCTGAAGATTTTCCAGGACCTTCTTCTCTCATCCTTTTGTACTGAGTCCTGTGTCCAGTTTGGGGCCTTTCACTTCAAGAAATACATCAGAAATATTTCTTTCATGCATAAATGGCCAAAAGCAGCCCTGTGAGAACCATCCCAAACTACAGACTCAAGAACAGAGGGTGTCTATCATGGCTTTGAAAAACATCAGGGTGCAACAGAATGGAGATGAATGAATGAATGGGTAATTCATTTATTCATGATACCTTTCAACTTGGTTAAAACATTGCCCAACCAGAGATACGATGGAAAGATTTGGAAATAGGCGATATGATGAATAATTTCTTATATATAAAGGTATTTCTCCTGAAGATAGGAAAAATTAAAACCAAATCTTCAGTACAAGTTAATCAACATTTTTATTACAAAAGTAAATACATTCTATTCTAAGTGAACTACTGTATCTTTAAAGTCCCTCTACAACCTGTTTTTAGGGAGATATATAGAAAATCTTTCAAAAATTCCAACTTGCTGGTGAAATAGAAAATAATACCGTATCTAACAGTGATTTCACAAACTTGTTTAAGCTAAAAAACTAACCAGTTTTCATATTACTTTGTGTAGAAATTGTGAATACCTGGGTCCTCAATATAAGAATAGCCTATGACACACATCCATACATTGATGTCAAAGAGATAAAAGGCCTGGTAAATTACTTTTGGAATTAGATAACAGAAATGAAGCAACTATGACAAGAATGAAGGACTGAAGGTGTAAAAATGAACATTGCACACAATGTTTGCTAGTTTTCAGCAGGATGATATTGGGTGAAATGCCATCATGTGTCACTTTGAAAAGACTTAATAGAGATTCATGACATGAAATCATTGATGCACTCGTGCCACAGAATTACCATCTAGACCTAACTCCTTTTTCTTTCTTTGCAGATAAACCCTCACCTCCTGAAAGAAAGTTTGCTATGGGAAAACAATCCTGTTGCAGCGAGAAAGAATAAAAACTTCCCTATCCCCTCCACTGCTGAACATGACTCAAGTTGAAAACTCACTATTTAGATCCCATGACCTGTTCCCATGTCTGCAATTAGTTAGAGACTAAAGTATTTTCTAATTGATGGAACATTGTGTATTCACGCTCATCCCAGTGGTGTTTCGGCTTTGTGGGTTTGATTTTATTTATCTATTTGTTTTCCTTAGACAGTGAGAGAATAGGGATTCAAGTCAGTATAAAGAATGTAAAAAGATTCAGGCAAAAGCATTTCATTTTCCTTTCTCATTAAAATCACTGGAAGCGCATGTATTCCCACTGCTTTCTGATCCCATATAGTTTTAGTACACAATTCACAATTCTTTAAATGCTCTGTGAACCATACAGACATTCACTGAATTTTGCCATTTTTATTTCTGTGTAAGCTTACTAAGTGCTAAGTTTGTTTCTGTTCCAGGTATGCATCCACTGTTTGAAAATCCAAAGCTCTGATGTGTGTGTTCTTCTTGATTCACTTTCAATTCTCAGCAAATAGAAAATAGTTTTCAGTTGGGACCAACACGTGTTTTCAAAATTTCTGGGGAAAGGACTTTTTAGCACTTTTGGATTGAAAAAGTTTGATTTTCATCCTGACAATTTTAAAATCGACTTTTTTTGTTTAAATCAAATTCAAAGATACCTTGAGATAAACAATTGCTTCAAAACAAAAATAAAGTTAAAAAATAAAATAAAATATCTGCTTGTTTTGCAGCAGCCTGCCCTTGGTTTGGGGATTACCTGTAAAAGAAAAGACCAACAGTGGAAAGGAAGAAGCATCTCTGTTTCTCCTGTGTCAAAAATTACTTGTTCAGGGCACAGCTCCTTGGCACTGACCTCTAAGCTGACTGGCAGTAAACTGAAAAATTTGCTCATGAGTCAGGCATGTTTTGCCTGTGTTTTCCAAGGCCATGATGTCCTTAATTCCTGGGCAGAACAGTCGTGTCCCCAATGTGAATCTTGTGTCCACTATTTGTGTCGACAGAGGGTACCTCATGTTCTCTGGGAAATGCAGGGACTGGAGAAAGAGCCCTTTGAGTAGCAAAAAGCAGATTTGCCTCACAGATTCCAAAGGTCAGCTTGGAAGGCCTAAGTTTACGCTAGAAATCCCAAGACTTCTTTGTTTTGTACTGTCACTAGTCTGCTGTTGCACATGAACAAATCCTACTGGGAGGCACTTGCTGGGTAGGTTCTACAAGTGTGAGGTGTGCTTTGCAGCCCAATAAACACGTCTGGGTGTATACACACAGTCAGGTATATAAAAATACATCTGCCTGAAAATACAGGTAGACATGTGGCTGGATTAAATAGAATTCAGAATCCAGGATTAGTCAAGGCATTCATGTGGACTGAAAGAACACAGTTGCCTGTCTCAAAGCACTGCCAAGGAAGAAATTGCTCGTAAAAGTTACGTGAGTGGCATCTGCACCTGGATATCTGAGACCTGGATACCTGGGACTTGGACTGTAGAAAAGTGCAGGACAAAGAAGGACCAATGGGATGCCACTGGATCCGCAGGTGGTGGTTCCCATCTGCTTGATCTCTCTCCTTTTCTCTCCTCTCCCATATTTTTCTATTTCTTTCTGTCTCTATAACTCACACTTACTGTTAAATAAAATCCCAATTATGAGCTACAGCACATGGTCTCCTTTGCACCTTGATTAGGGCAAAGGCATCTCTCACTAATCAGACCATAACACATTTTTTTGCATCTGAGGTACTATTTCCAAAGGCAAACTGCCAACTTTTAACCCGCTGAAGTCAACTCTAAAGCTTTTGACGATATGTCCAACTACACATCTAAGAAAACCCAAGTACTGCATTCATCCTGCTTCCTGTGCAGTTTCTGAGCACCCCAAGTTTGGCCCATTCCCCTGTTGATCTTCACTGCCCTTTAAGCACAGTTTTATTGCTTTAACAGTGGCATCGTAGCATTTTCTTCTAGTTCCATATGTAAAATGCCATGCGGTCTTCTGGGATATTTTGTAGCAAGGGGTGTTCTTTGTTCAAAAATCTTTCAGACTTCTGAGTCAGAACATTTTAAAGAAATGCTGAATCTGCTAAAGTCTAACGCCTTTACTCAGCAAATGAGCATTTCCATGCACAGTCAGCCAAATTCTTCCACATTTTGTAAAACTACATAATGTTGCAGGCTAATGACTAGTTCCCTACAAGATTCTGCAGTTTTTGCATAGCGAGAACCCACTCAAAACTCTAAAAATTGATTCTGTGGACTTGTTTTTTCATGTGCTTCTATATTGCTGAGCTGAGCACAATAAATATGGACAGAATGTTTCCATTACTGAAATTAGATGTCATTGCTTTTTATTATCCTGATTTCTGCCATGGCACAACTGTACATAGGTTTATGGCACCACCTACTGAAATATTATATGTTAAAAGTATTTCAATTATGCAACCCAGTTTAAGAAATTCTTTGAAATAATCTTGCTGTTTCACATGTGCAGTTTGAAAATGTAGATTGTGACAAATTTTATAACTAAAGGTTAAAATTTAATTGTGAACTTCAACAGTTTGTTCTGCCCAGAGATTGTAAGAACTTCATTTGAATTAACTCTGCAGATGAGTGAAAAAAATCCTGCTTTGAATTCCTATATGTTAACCTTCACACACAACACTATTCTGCACAAAGCAGGACTATAAATCAGCTTGAAACCACTGGCAAATACATCCTTAATTTACTGTGATGTTTTTAAATAAATATGTATTTTATTGAAGACAGAGTGAGCACTAGATATTATTTTTAAACTTGAGTTCTGTTGGTAATATGATATTTTCCAGCCAGTTAACAATCTGAGGCAAATCCTCAAATAACTCATTTAGATGATGTACACATTCAGTAGCTTTAAGCAAAAAATCAGAAAAAATAATTTCTTTATATAATTTTTTCTTCTCTTTTTGAAGGTATATTAACAACTGTCTGAAATAACTAGTATTCAAATTATTCCTTAGTTAGCAGGAAACTCTTGAAATGGACTACATTCAAAATTTGCACTACACTGTTTACAAGAAAGTGTTCTCTTTGGTTTCATAAAAATATAAATGCAAACATACACAGGAATCAAATCCTTAGTACTTGTAGGAAAACCTGAGGAATTACTGTAAAGAAAAATTTTCTAAAGGCGCCTTCTTTCATTTCCCCAAGTTATTTACAAGCAGCAATACAATGAAGAATTATGCAGATGATCCAGTAATCATTGAATTTAAGCACACACCATTATTTCCCGTATTTTATTTTTAATGAAGGCTTAAATCAAGGCTTTCCTGACTTTACTGACTAAAGGCCAATTCATTATTTCTCAAAAGTCTGGGCTCCTTGAATAATCACACTCAGGACATATTTTTGCCTTCTTTCACTCTTTTTGTATTACTCTGGCAGCGTGACTTCACAGATTCACAGGTTATTCTGAGTTGGAAGGAACCCATAAGGATCATCCAGTCCAACTCCCAAGCGATTGCCCACCCAGGGATCGAACCCCCAACNTTCCTTCATTCTGTCCCAGGAGACTGGACAACAAGTATAATTTTATTTTTATTCTTTCAAACAAAGTCTGCAGACTCCAAGCAATATTTTGGAATTGGTAACTAATTTTGATATTTACACTATTACCTCAAATAATAAACCAATTTCATTAGTTCAGGTGGTCCACTGGACACCTTTCCAAACTCATTGTTACTATGGAAGAAATTTTGTTTTCTATTACAGGTAAGTCTTTTGGGATTTCAAAAAAAGGAGTATTCTGGGAAGAGTGAGGAAATGCTTCTCTTGTAGTTTTGCTTGTGACCACAGTTGTGCAGGTGTTTAAATAAATTTTAATGAGTGGAACCTGGGGGCAGATGTAGAGCTCAGGCAGACACAGGTTTCTCATCACACTCTTTCCCTCATGTGTGCATGCATTTTTTGCATACTAAGAAAACACAGGTAAAACCCACACCACACATCCATTATGTATTTAGAAAATTTAGTCCCAAAAACATGGGTTAAAAATGCTACTTTCTTTGAAGTGTGAACATACACATGTAGGCATGTTGTTTACAGATGTAAAGGTGAAATTCTTTCCTCAAGAAACCACGTGAAATTCTAAGGGGAGTATTTGGCCACTCCACAGGTACACAGACAAGTGAAAGATAATAATTTAACGCAAACTAATGTAATGACACTTCTTAAAGACAAGCCTTTGCATATAGCAGAGGGAAAAGCTAATGAGAACCAGATGTGTACAGGAGAGCATTTTGAGTGAAATGGTATGTGAAGTTTCATTTGGCAAGTGTTTCTTTAGCACACGGAGTAAGGGAGAGAGAGAGAGAGAGAGAGAGTATATATAGCTATGCAAAGGAAAATATTAGCCGCTGAAAAATGTGTATGCTGTCAGGGGAAGGAGGCTTTAAAAGGGGAAAGCATTCAGATGAAAAAGCAAATTCTGTAAGGCTTGGAAGAGGTCAGCATTTTTAAACTGCAATTAATTAATTTTTTCCTTTTTTTGCATTTTTGGAGGCCAAAACAAATGAAAACAATTCCTTTCTGTACCCACAATGCAGCTGCCCAGTACTGGCACTGAAGTGGCAGCAGCAACACCCACCTCTGCCCAGACAGGATCCACCACTGCTGCCCCAGTCCACCCTCGCTCACAGCACCACTGGCATCCAGCATAAAGCTCCAATATGCCCAGTCAGTATCTGGCTTGCAAAACCAACCACAGCACTAACATCTGCCTAGTGCTCAAGAATCTTGGCTGGAAACGCAGGTAACAACTCCTTCCTCCCTGTAGGGCAGGAAGGATTCTGCTTCTACAAACAAAACATAACACTGTGTGTTTCAATTGTGTGGCGAGGCAGAAATCATTTTTTTGAGATGCTGCTGGAGCAAGCGGAGTAGTGAAATAACATGAACACAGAAAACAAACTTTTCAAGGATACTTTAGGTAATATGTAAATAAATATTTTACCCACACCTCTGTAGACACTCAAAGCTGAAGAAGAGGTTTTGACGTTCGGTTAGAGGTAGAGTCTGGGGACAAGGGCGAATGGCTTCAAATTGACAGACAGTAGGTTTAGATTAGACAGGAGGAAGAAATTCTTCCCTGATGAGGGTGGGGAGGTCCTGGCCCAGGCTGCCCAGAGAAGCTGTGGCTACCCCATCCCTGGAAGTGTCCAAGGCCAGGCTGGATGGGGTTAGATCAACCTGGGATAGTGGAAAGTGTCCCTGCCCATGGCAGGGAGTGGAACAAGATGATCTTTAAAGTCTCTCCCAACCCAAACCACTCTCTGATTCTATAAAACTAAGTGTTCTTTTTAGATAATAGGCACCAGCATTGCCTCCGTCCCTTTACAGTAGGAAATCTCTTTATTCAAAAAATGCATTTTCTTCTTTGAAAATGTTGCCACAAGCTGTGTAAACCAAGCTCTGCTTAGCAAGGTACCCCTTAGAAACTACCAGCTACTACTGGTGTCACGTTCAGAGGAGAATATTACACCACTCCATTCTTGAATGCTTTCACAGTTATCATGACAAACTAAAAAACTATAAAAGTCATTTACTGGTTCTGTATTTGCTTTGCAAACCCATCCTTCAGGGGTGATTTGCAAAAAGGGAACAACAGATTAAAAGTCAGCTTTACCATGGGCTGCTTCTGCCATATGTTCCATAAAATAATTCTGTTCCTTTGAAAAGGACTTGAACAACATGTAAGCCAAATCTTAAAAGAAGAATGTGAGGAAAGGTGAAACTAGGGGAATATCTCTTTTCCTAATGGTCTTCTCTGAAGGGGAACGGCTTCCATGGAATCTGGAGGAGGCTCTAAGAGCACAATAAAGTTCAGCTTTTCCCAAATGGGTGTCATACAAGAAATGGGCTGGGCTGCCCTGGGAAATACTTTCTGAATATCAGTATGAGAAATCAGCTTCAGACCTGCCAATGTCAATGGGATCACAGTAAAAAACCTATGAATCCTTTAACATGTGTGTATCAGCATCACTGCCTCTGTTCCACAATACATAAATAGCTTTAATTCAAATCTGTTCCACTGCTTGTGAGAGGTCCTCCCTTTTTTTTAGTGCCTTGCCACCACTGGATGCAGAAAACCTGGGAAGCAGGTCTGCCAGCACTGCCAGATCCTTTCCTGAAGCCGCATGCAGGGAGAGAGGGATGGCCTGATGGTCTGGCACTTCTGGCTGATGGAACTGCTACAGCCTGTCCGCAAAGTGACAGAAGATTTAAAACCCTTGTGAAAACCCGTGAAGCTCCAACTGCAATCTCAGTTTTCCATTGGCCATACGTATTCCACATCAAGGTCCTCAAAACAAGCTGCGACTGCATCCCTGATCTCTTCACTTACCAGCTGAATTGTATTTTTGAGCTGTTAAAGTAGAAAAATTCAGCTTTGCACAAACTTGGACAAAAGCATCAGGAATAGAGAGCTATTTTAAAAAGACTTAATCCAAAATTCATATACAGTTTGATGCTGCAGAGTAGAAAATAATGTAGAGATTTTAAAAAAAAGTATAACTGCAAGACCAAAAAAAAAGAGGAGGGAAGAAATGTTTCCTTCTGAAAAGTATTTTCAGCAATCTCAGATTGTGTCTCACTCTATCAAACCACTGAGATGTCTTGGTCATTTTTCCCACTACTATATGAAAATATATATATATATATCCTTGAAAGCCCTTCAATTGTTTTAAAGGCTTTAAAAGTAGGCCTTTGGAAAACACAAAAACATAAAGAAGGCCCATTGTCTAAATTAAACAAATCCAGAGTATCTGATTCTTCTCTTATTCTTTGCCTAACTGTTCTTGTAAAGCATATTTTATCTTAACTTGCATATTGACGGCAGGATTTTGCCAGTCTAAACTTTTTCTTCTCTATCTTTCATCCAGTGGCAATTCAGCACATAAACACTGCTGCTGCTGCTGCAAGGGCTGGCACAAAATTCTCAGTCAGCTTTCATCTGGGGAAGCTGAATATTGTTCCTACACATCCTGGGACTGGGAACATAGTGCGTTAGGAAAAGATGACCAGGATTGGGCAAAGGAATACAATGATTTCCAATTGCCTCCTCCAAAAAACCGAACTTAACGCATGTGCTTAAGTTCAAAGGAACTGGGACTAAACCTCTAAGCTCTTGAATACTCCCAGTACTTAGATTTTGTTAAAAGCCTTCTGCTATTTTTTCCCCTTTCCATTTGCTGCAACATTCCTTGGAGTGTGTATTGAGAAAGGAGGAGGTGTATTTGCAATGACTGATACTAACATTTTTAAATCATGTTGGCTATTCCATTCTACTAACAGCTCTGTCCTCCCAGCAAAAGTCTCTTCATGCCTTCAGGCTGTTGGCAAATGTGAAACCCCCCACTGGTGGAAGTGCAGTCTCATAGAACACTGCAAGCACTTAAGAAGCTGCGGTTGAGGCTTTGCTTCCCAGTGACCTGATTTTCCTGTTGGAATCGGAGAGAAAGTGGGAGGGGTGCATCCCAGAATGTACCATTCTGAACAGGTAGCAGACTCCAGTCTGAATGGCATGCCTCATTTATAATTAAATTAACTGGTGTGCGTTGAGTTTCTCGGGCAGCCCCGCCAAAGATGAATGTGATGTGTACTACTGATTGTGTTGGAGTTCCTTCCGATCCCTTTCATTAAGAGGTTCTATTCCCGTAAAAGAAAAACATTCATTTTCTCACACGTACGTCAATGGCAACGGATCAGTTTTCAAAACCTGCCCCATTTCCTCAATGACTCAGCTTCTCAGCACTTCACTGTTTGTATGATGAGAGTAAGTAATCCCTGGAGTAAAGAGAGCCACTATGTGTAGTTCCTACCAAATTTATGTCATTAAAGGTCATGCAAAATTACTTGCTTCCTTATATACCAGTTTACATTGTCCTCTGTGTGCCTTCCATTTTTTTTAAAGTATAGTTTGTGACACATGACAGTAGGAAGGAGACAGCAGTGGAAAGAGATGTGTCTGAACATGGTTTTGAAAACAATGCTATTGATATTCAGACAGCAATAAATGTGCACTTGTCAGTACTCGGTTCACAGAGGGAGAAAGAGAAACATCTGATTCATATGATAAGATTTTGATGTCCATCTTCACTCTCAGTATTGCATATTCTTTTATTTTAATTATTTGTTTTATTTTACTATTTTCTAAGTTTTACCTCATGTGAGAGGCTGGACTGTTAATGGTAAGTGATTAATGACTCAAAATATTTGCCCATTCATGGAGGGTCTTAGCTGAAGCTGGGCTTTGAGGCCAATAAGAATCAAACCCTGCAAGTTGGGATAGTACTTTTTATCATGGTGTATTTCCTCTAAGACACGAAAGCTGCCTCTCAGATCAGGGCAGGCAAGCCAGTAATGCCCATCAGATCTTTCCCAGGAGGGAAACTGAGACAGGTTGTAGCACCTCCTCCACATGCCAACTAATTTTCCTGATTAAGGAAGAGTTATAAAATGCATTCAAATGTTAGACTTCATTGGCTATGAGCCCAAGCATTCCCGCTTTTTTCCCTTCCTGAAATTGGCAATGGTTATTAATGCTGATTGTGGGAAAACAAGGTAAATCATAAACAAAGGTATAGAGTTCTTTTCTTCTGAAATACTATGTTAGTATGAAAAAAAAAAAATGTCCTGCCTTTTTGATATCTCCTAGAGATAGTTGTTGCCAATTTAATAACATGCACAGAGAGAAAGAAAAGAACAAGGGTATGTGCTAAGCCAGTCATCAAGTAAATGAGACCAAAGAGTCCTAATAAATCTCAGAGTTGCCAAAAGATAATACAGTCCAAAAAAATCTGAAAGAGCAACACAAGTCCTTCTTTGGTCACATCAATTGCATTTAAGGATAAACAAGAGCCCTGAGTTTACAGAGAGTAATTCCAATGTACACTGTCAGTTCTGTAAGGTATAATGAGCTTTAGAATTTACAGACATGGAGAGTTTCCAGTAATTCCTGTTTTATTTAAAACTTTATTGTATTTTTCCTTATTTTGGTCATCACAATGTATCCCCGCTTTTAGGACTTAGGAGGCACTTCTCATGTGGAGGCTGCAAGTTGTTCTTACACGTTTTCAACTTTGCTGCTCAGAAGTGGGATTTAACATTGTCTGGGGTCTGGCCCAGTTCAAAGACCGAGAGGCTGTGCAGTGGGCTTGGAAACAGATCAAAAATCCCAAAGAGATGAGGCCAGGCCACTGGCAATTCACTCCAACTATACTGTGCAGAGAGACAAAATATAGAACTCCTGCTTCTTACGGCTCATCTTTGAGACCTTAACTAAACATTGGCCTCTTAGTTGTCTGACATCTTAAAAATCCAACATTCAATGACAATATGGCAGTAAACTGGAGGCCTCTGTAATTGTGTATGTCACAAATGTACTCATAGACTCTTAGTTGATCCCTCCAACTTCTCTGACTCTGGATGGTATTCAACAGAGCAAACCAAAACAAAACAGTAAAAGAAATCAAATAATTAAGGTTCTTTCTTTAGAGATAACTTTCTCTTTTATTCTGTAAGCTATGATTAATGATGTTCTTTGTCTTTTATCTTGATTACAAACACTTCTTTCATAAAGTGTGGCTTTCAAGGAGAAGGTAAAAAGAAAGCTGGATTCATTTGCAAGAGCGCATGCAAAATATGTCATTTTCCTTTGTGGCAATAAACATTATTTTCACAAATATCATAGTACTCCTTGACACTTATAATCAATACATAGTTTGAAGTAATTATCAGTCATTTCCAAGCAAACATTAATGTGCAGGAGGCAAATTCTAAAATAAGAAAGAAAAAACAAGTGTTTTATCCAGGGCTGGAGAAAAATGGTGAGGGGGTGTTTCCCAGAAACCAGGAGTACAACTAATCTGTTCTTTTCCAATATCCCTTTGAATCTCAAAAACCATTAATTAATTTCACAAATCTTACCTGAAGCCAAAACTGTTGAAAAAATCACTGGTAGATCAGTAAATATGACCTCTACCATTCACCATTCTTTCAAAATGATTGATTCAAATTAAAAAAGCACAAAGCCAAACTCTATGAGGAGGACATTTCATGTCCAATTACAATATAATCCATCACTTTTTCTTTGCAAAATAGAAGTACCTAGAATATTTAAGGGAAGTATTTTAAAAATGTGATTTGGAACAATATGTACCACATAGTGCTGATGTTACTGGTGATGACTGGGCTTAAACTTTAGCCATGCTGAGGTCCACAAACAGAAGTGGATTATAGGAGCAAAAGGCTATGTCAAAAAGATCTTAATATATTATTCAAGGAAGAGACTAGGAATGCAGAGAAGTCCTGAGAGAAGGGGGAAAAGATAATCCGTTCACTATGCAGGTAATGTTGATAAGAGGTTCAAAGGACAACAAAAATCTTGGGATTCAAGGAAAGGTGCCTGTGCATGAATGGATCATCTTGAGATCAACACAGAAACACAAGAGTTTGGACAAACAAGTAATTATACATGTAGATGCAAAAGATACCTGAAAATATCCAAAATGTCAAATTGCCGGGAAGTGAAGGTGGTAAACTCAAGTGTCTCCCTCTTGGATAAAAATGTCCTCCAGAAGACATTACAAAAATATCCCAGAACACCAAATTTCTTTTTTTGTTTGTTTGTTTGTCTTCTCCTACAAATTAGCAACAAATTCTGTGACTCCAATACATGTATTAGACAAAATTCTGTGCTGCGAGGCTGTGCTGTAGATCTATGCTTAATTTTACTCCAGAATAGGTCTTTTTAATTAATTTCTATAGGGTGAAACCTAGATATATGAAAAAAAAAATTATAGCCATCTGAAACCTTTTCCTGGATTTAAAAAACCTTGTTTGTTGGTTGACAAAGTCCTTAATCTTTATCCTACAATGACAATTTTTCCCGAAGTATCAATATCACGGTCTCTGACTTTTAAAAATATGTCTAAAATTGGGTTCCTATACCCAACACATAAAAGTAGGCTACTTTTAACTTTTTATAAGCTCTCCATAGAGTCACGGGTGTCAATAGAAGCTGAAAGACTTGATATCCCTGAAAAAAAAATTACCAGAAAACATAGACACCATTTCTACCTCCAGTTCTGTCTACAAATCTGATATGATTCCTTCAGTTGCATCAATATTTCCATACAGGTCAATAAGGATCCAGAAAGAGGTAAAGGTTTCAGGTTTTGCCCTTAATAGGTGAAGCCTACAGAATAAGGTTAGTTAATAAACTTGTCCAACTTAAAATGTACTGATAGGAGACACAGTAAACCAACTTTACCTTTCAAAGATACATAAAGAACAGAATGAACATTTTGTTCAAACGTATTTTTGTTCTATGGCACTACAAAAAGGGGAATAAAAGGAAAAATGTGCCAGCTACAATAGATGTTATTAATCAGTTACAACCATCAAACACTGTGTGGAGAACACTTCGATCTAAAATTCCACAAAACACCACAGACTGCAGTACATCTACATCCAAAACCACTCCAAAACTAATACATGGCATTAATCATTCTTGGCCATCCACTACAACCTGATGGATTTGCAGAGTTTGTATTCCATTCCACTGGAGACTTTAAGATAATAAGAATAAAAAATAGGCTGGAACAGCAAAAATACCAGAGGCTAAAAGAATAAATAACGTGTAGTGACTCTACAGCTCAGAATCAAAACAAATGACCTCTAGATGTAAATGGGCCAAGTACTGGCCTCTACTATTTGTACATGTACTTTTCATTACAAACTCATTAAAAATGACTTCACATAAGTTTTCTGTGCAAGGCAGCGGGGATGAAGAAGAACAGATTAAAATGTCCCTTAAAAACAATTCAAAGCACTTCGTGAACATGACCTGTCACGATCTCATTAGAGTAACATTTAAGCACAGTTAAGCACAAGGTTACCAAAAAAAGGAAATGCAGCAATGGAATATGAGCAGCTCTTCAATTCTCTCATGAAGTGAGCCCAGGTATCCTTCCTCCAATGTCACCCTTACTGACAAACTGAGACCTACATCCTACTCTTAGTGTGGTGCTAATACTACTGAATGAAAAGCTTATTCCTAATTTCCCTGGGGAACTCTATACACAAGGTGAGGACAGAGGACTCTGATGAAGCTTCCTAATTTTTCTCTGTTTCTGTTTGAAACATCCAGACCAAAATCAGCAGTGGTTCAGCCTCTCCCAATGCCTGTTTTCTGGTCTGGGAGTCTGGAAACTGTGGGTTTTGACCTCTCAGCACAATGGGCTTTCCTGAGCTTACAGATTTCCAGCACCATCAAGTTGTGGAGGAATATTTGGGGGCCTAGCCTGGGCTTCCAGCCCACTTCACAGGTTCACAGATTCACAGGTGCACAGGTCATTCTGAGCTGGAAGGGAC
>WEKX01003003.1:0-72354 GCA_013390025.1 Pitta sordida
GCCAGGTTTTGGTAGCAGGGGGGGCTATAGGAGAGTCTTCTTTAAAAAGCTGCTAGATGTCTGGCAGTGCCAATACCAGCCAGCTCTTGAGATAAAACATACCCAGTTAAAAAGTATTAATCACTATCTGCACAAGTATTAAAAAACAATTCTTGAATTCTTTATTTATGAGGGTTTTTAATGAGGGTTTTTTTTACAAGGAATGTGACTGCTCAAATAAAATTAAAACACAAGCCATCACTATTTATATTTCAATGCAATATAAAAAAATATCAAGATTAATGTAATGTGAGATTTAAGTAGGAAATTGTATACATTACTAAGATAAAATTCTAAGATTAATGATAGGTAAATAAGGTTGTCATCATCACAATATAGACTTTGCAGTAATGAAAGTATTGTTAAATCCTTTGGATGATAGCTAGTCATTCGCCTTTCAGTAGAGGAGTCTTCTCTAGTCTGTTGTTCTGTATAAAACATACAGTAAACAGAATGGATAACTCACTGGTTTAGCTTATTATCCTTAACCATATAGGCTATCCATTCAATGTATGGCTTTACTTACTAACACTACTTTTCTTTTCCGTAAAACATTGCTTTGTCTAGTTAGTGTTTGCTCAGTAATTTTAACATGTTAAAAATGTGTTAATTCCTACTTCTTCATATCCCTGTCATACAAGAGATCGGAAGGAAAAGCTGAAACAATATCTTCAGGTCAATTCTTTCTGTTCCAGTCTATCTGATACCATATCAAATTTCCCCCCAAATATTTAAGATGTGAATCACGTTTTTTAAATACTATTCGTGGTACTCACAATTAACTTATTCTGAATACTGCTGACATGAGCAGCTTTAAGGCTCTTCCCCCTTTCCTGAATGAGCTGTATATAGAAGGTAATGTAGGAGTGATTGGTGCAGAGAAGGGGTTTCCCGTATTTCAGTCATGTCTCTGCTGAACTGTACTTCTAAAATAATCAATTGATAATAATTATCAATAATCAATAAGCTTATCAATAATCAATAAGCTGTAACAAAAAGTCACAGTTGCAATAATCTACATTCAGGCACCACACCCATGCATACATTACTGTTTCTTACTTTACCTACAAACCCAGCAGTATAATGAGTCAACTTAGTACGTTACTTTAAGCCTGTTTTACCCTGAGAAACACATCTCTTCTTCCTACTTCTTGTTGCTATGAATTTTACTGGTCAGACAAAAGAATCCTTAATAACATAATAAAAAACTTTGTGGAATTTGAAATTTTATCAATGTCATTGAATATTTGTATCTACTGGGTGTCCTCAGATATGGACAGCAAAAGAACAAGTGTACGGATGGATTAAGTCTCAGAGTGATAATGCTTAGGATGTAGCCTATGCGCTAACGCTCTGCTGGAGCTGGAAAAAAATGTTTCTTAATCAAGAAATAAAGCAAAACCAGTGAATCTGTATTTATAAACACGATCTGGTGAAATTAAACAAGAGTTCTGTAATTTTGTGTGAATTTCACAGAATCACAGAATCACACAGAATCACAGAATATTAAGAGTTGGAAGGGACCCACAAGGATCATCTAGTCCAACTCACCACCTAACACCCGTACAGAGACCGAGAGTACATCCCAGAGCACAACACCAACCTAGATCCCTCACAGTCTAGCAGGCCACTCCGAGCCGGAAGGGGCCCAGGGTCATCCAGCCCTACACCCCCCGGCTAGACCATGTCACTANGCTTTGAAAGCCTCTTGTGAAATCCAGAGTCACTCTAAAAAGCTTTGCTAAAACATGTTTTCTGAGGCAGGTTCCCTGGCAGGCTTCTGTGTCTCCTGCTTTTGGTAAACAAGGACCTGCATTCAGCTCTGCAAAGCAAAGCTGAAGAGACAAATACGAAATACCTTTCTAAAGAGATAACTCAGAAATCAGTCAATAGCAAAAGAAAATGTTCCAACTCTGGGAAAAAATACTTCTAGTTCTCTTCTTTGATCACTGTAACAATTGTATATTTCAGTGTTTCATGGGAAGATATTTTTATTTTTTCCCCAGTGTTCAGATACGGAGCACCAGAATCCAGGCTATACTGAGTCATTGTGTGCAGTGGCATGGTACAGCCATTCTTTACACGTTACCATATACAATTTGGAAATAAGCTATATTTAAAATGTCGTCAGATGAATCAAGATTTGCTAAACAATCTGAACCTGATTCTTAGACTTTCACAAACTCTAAATTTGATGGGTGGCTCTTCACCTTAGAAATCAGGGATTTGACCAAGCTCTTTAAATCCACTTAAGAAGAATTCAAAATAGTTTAACTGAGCCCAACAACAATGAATGAGAAATACAAAGCTTCAGTTCAGAAACAGAGTAAACAGAGATTTAATAACTAGATATTACTATTTCTCTATAATTAAAAAAAAATGAAATGTGAAACAAGTGTGAAAGTGATAGCCTGTGCCTATCACATACCACATAAAATTTGCCAAACAATACTTAAGATGTGAATCACATTTTCAAAGTACTATTAGTGGTGTGATTAATTTATTCTAATATGTAAAAGAGTTTCCTCGTCTTTGGCTTTTTCCCAAAAATGGAAAGAGTCTTAAAAATCTTAGATGTATAATTACTATAGTGATTTCCATCTTAATACTTTCTACAGCCACTTCTTCAAGCTTTGTGATAACTGAACTATTGCTGTCTCTTATTTAAATAGTATTGCATTGTGAAGGACTAAGTGTGACTTCCTTCTATTATGGTGAAGGAACAGCTGCAACCAGATTCACATGCAGAACTCCAGGTGGAGACACTGAAAGAGGAATGAGCACAAAGGGCTCACCTGGCAAAGTAAGGCTAGGGCACAACAAAGCAGTGTTGATAATTATTGCACAAATGAAAGCATATTTTGAAGCTAAAGTACTAGACTAATAGAGCAACAAAACAAAAGCCAATCTGGTACTGTTTCCTTTGAAGCAAATGAGAATTTTGCAGTAGTGTTCAATGACAACAGGGTCAAGCCGAAATTGCCACCAAGCCTAGAAGACTTGGAAAGCATAATTTTACTGCTCTTGATGATGTATAAAGCTTAATACTTAATGTTTTATTGATAATTTAAAAAAAATCAATAGTGAGTTACTCTGTAACTATGGTACTTGATACATTCAAAGAGATCTTTTACCAAACAAATGCTGAAAATTATGTTCATTTAGTCTCTGAGAAGAAATTTTTTGTTATTTAGGCTTTGACAAAATTCCATCTGTATACAGTTAATGCACAAATAGCAAATTCAATATATCTGATAAACAAAAAAGTAGATACAATTAGAAATAGTGCCATTATGTGGAAACATCACTCTTTGTCTTTCCATTCCATACACAGATATAGAGCTAAAACTTGAAGTTTTGAGGCTGCATTATTTATATTGGATTGATTATAACTCAGAAATCACTGATATAAACAAGAGAAAGGTCTACGAAAGAGCAGTGAAATTATACTGAAATTTGTTCAGCTACAAAGATAAATTATTTCTAAGCAATATGTATTATAAATATTAGTGCTATACAAGTAAGATGTCCCTGAATTATAGTGAAACGGGACAACATGCCATGAATTTCTGTGAAAAACTCAGCATGGTTTACAAGATAATGACAATCCTCACAAAGAGAAGAATACATTGTTCCCAGTGGACTAAAAACTAAAATCCAAGCCAGAAGTTTCATTGATAAAAGAGATTACTAGAATTATGAACGATAGGCTAAGAAAACATAAAAAATTATTAGATATCAGGTTTAAATAGAAAAATCTATGATGTAGAAAAAGTAATTTTATCATGCAAGAGAAGGAAAAAGAATACTAGTGAACATATCATCTAGAAAAAGACAGGTAAAGAGAATTTTGTTCTAAAACAACATTCTTATCCCACCTGCTGCAAGATTTCTTTTCTCCATGATAAACAGTCCCAGCTCTCTCTGTCTCTCCTCACAGAAGATATGTTCCAGTTTCTTAATCACATTAGTGACTCTTTACTAGACTCTCTTCAATATGTCCATCTCTCTCTCTTGTACTGGAGAGCCCAGTAGCGATCCAGTACTCCAGCTGTAGCCTCACTAAGGCTGAGTAGAGGAGCAGGATCACACCCCTTGACCTGCTGGCACTGCAGCTCAGGATGCTGCAGGCCTACTTTGCCACAGGTGTATGTTGTTGATTCATGGTCAGCTTGGTGTGCACCAGGAGCCCCAGGGCCTGTCTGCCAAGCTGCTTTCCAGCTGGTCAGCTGCCAGCTTGTACTGGTTGCATGGGGTTCATTCACCCCAGATTCAGCACTTTTCATTCATCTTTGTTAAACTTCATGAAGACCCATCATGTCAGCCTCTTCCTCCAGCCTTCTGATGTTCCTCTGGTTGTCAGCACTACACCCTGATATGTCACCCACTCCTCCCAGTTAAGTATCATCTGCAAACTTGCTGAGGGCGCACTTTGGCCCAGGATCCAGGTCATTAAGAAAAGTGTTATACAGTATTGGTGTCAGTATTGGTACCTGGGGTATCAATCAGGTCACGTGAGTCACTTGCCTTCAACTGGTCTTTGTGTGACTGATCTCAACTATCTGAGCCCAGCTCACCAAGCTCACTGTCCACTTATCTAACATACCTTTTCAGCTGCTTTGTGAGGATAGTAACAGAGACAATGTCAAAGGGTTTACTAAAGACAAGGTAAACAACATCCATTGCCCCCCTCCCTGTCCACCAAGCCAGTCACTTTATTGTTGAAGGCTATTAGTTTGATTATAGATGACTTCCTCTTCATAAATCCATGCAGACTAACCGCAATGCCCTTTATGTTTGTCATATCTTTAGAAACAGTGCCCAAGAAGATATTCTCCTTTACCTTTCCAGAAACTGAGGTGAAGTTTACCAGCCAGGAGACTGCTGGAATTTTTCTTTCTTTTCTTGAAGACAGGAGGTGGATTTTCTCTCTTTCAGTTTTCCAAAACTACTCACAATTGCCACAACTTTTCAAAGGTAATAGAGAGTGGCCTTTGAACAGTATCAGCCCATTCACTCAGCACTTGTGGGTGCAACCGATCAGGCACCATGGATTCATGTATGTCCAGACTGTTGGAAGTGCTCCCTAACCTGGTCCTTCTCCATGGACAGTAAGTATTCCTTGTGCCAGACTTCACCTCTGGTCTGAGGGGCCTCAGATTCCTGAAGACCAGTTTTACTGGTAAAGACTGAGGCAAAGAGGATGTTCAATACCTCAGCGTGTTCCATGTTACTTGATCTCCATTTTCCTGCCTCATTCAACAAGGGACCTACATTTTCCCTCGCTGCTTAGGTACTTGTAGAATCCTCTCTTGTTGCCCTTGTTCTTTATTTCCACTAATAAATCTACATATGATTTTTTAAACTTACTAAGACCTGTAGTTATTTTCCTAATAGGTTGGAAAGAGGTTATTTTTTTCTTTTAAATTGTAGAAGGCACTTAGGTGAGGGTTTTCCAAGCTGACAGAGTCTGTGAACTTTTTGCAATGTATGGGCTGCATGTAAGCCAGGATTCCTGATAGATTAGAATCAATGTATGGTACAGTCATAAAAGTCTAGTATTTGAGAATTCTGGGGTTACCCAACAGTGAAACATGAGGTCACCTAGTTTACATCAAGGCCCTCAATAGAATTTAATTGAATTAAAACAATGTAGTATGTGCTGTCAAGTATTGACTGCATATTGAAGCCCAGGATACATGACTAATTTTATCTGGCAAGAAAACTACAGATAAAGAAAATTAAAGCGCAACAAATTCTTCAGACAACTGAAAGGCACATGAAGAAATAATAATGACAGGTAAGAGTTACTGAAGTAAGGACACATAGCTTAATTATGTTATCCTCAGGAAAAATACCACAAGATCATTAGCAGGGATAAGTATCTCAGTTTTATTACTCACAAGAACATTCAAAATATGTGAGCATATGCTTTAAAATGTCAGTGCCTCATTCTGACCTCTTCTTGGGCTGTCATCATTTGTTTCTCTTGTATCCTAATACATTTTAATTTCTGCCACCTTCTGGAAACTTTCTCCAACACAGCACTTGCCACAAAATCTTGAAGTGTCAATGGTGTCAAGGCATCTCACATAATTTCCAAAATATATTTGTCACAGCTTATGCGTTCGCACTTCCGGAATCACGTATTTGCAGTTGCCCTGGGTTCTTGTGTTCGCGATTCTTTTCCCTGTGAATAGTATTCACAGATTCGGTGATTCAGGAGATGTCCAGAAGACCCGTAATCTGTGAATTTCGAGGTATGACTGTATTCTAATGAAATTTAGGACTGTAACCTAATTCTAAAGCATGGGTTTTATTTCCATCTACAACTCTGAACAAGTTTATGATCCATAGCATACCCACTACCCTTTCTGGTGGTGCTGGTGCAGTAGCCTGGTCCTGTGAGGCTCTCCAGCAAGGTGCCCTGAGTGGTGTTCAAACTAAGCTTTTAAAATGGCTCCATTTCCCAATGTTGTCTAAGATGTGCCAATGATGCACTCTAAACAGTGCCTCCTCTGTCACAACATTTAATCGAAAAACAAGTACTATTTTCCTTATACAGTCATGCCTATGGATTTGCGGGTTTTGGGTCTTATGAGGCTCCCACAGAACATTAAATCCATGAATTCAGGTTGGACATTAATATGGCAAATTATTGCCATAAATATGGCAACTTTGCAACCCTGCAAAATCCCAAGGTCCCTTTAAGGCTAGGTGTAGGAATGTTTTCCCTTTAACTGCAGCTGGCTAGCACAGGCAGGAGTGCTTTGTCTAAGGATATGCATATCTGAATATGTGCATATGCAGATATGTGTTGACAAGTGCAGCCTGGCTGTCTGTCCCTGTGTATGAGCCTGTCTGTGAGTGGCTGTGGAAACAGGTTTTTACACAGACTTTCTCAATATTTTCATGTTATCAAACTGCTGTGGCCATGCTGTCAGCGGCAGGGTTGGGGGGCTGTAGGGCTGTGGTGCTGGGATGGACACTGGAAAAGACAGCAGGGCCCCTGGCTAGGCTTAGAGTAACAAGGGGCAAGNATGGAGCGTGTTGCCCATGGTTCCACGCTTGTAGGCCTGATCCCTGATTGGGCCTTCACTTGAGAGTTGGACTAGATGATCCTGTGGGTCCCTTCCAACCCAGAATAACCTGTGAACCTGTGACTTCTGCAGATCTGCGCTGGGGCAGCTGGGGCAGCCGGCACTGAAGTATCCCTGCAGGGGACTCGGTGTACCCTGAGGTTTGCCGCAGTGGTGTGTATATAAGCCTTTCTTGATAGGGACCAGCCACAGAGACACACAGGAGCAGGGAAGGCACCGTGGCATGTCTGAAGGTGCTGGGGGACTTATAAATGCCACATAACCTCAGCAGCACTCATAAGGGAGTGATCTGTGGCTGTCCTAGGGGAGTAGAGGCGCTGCCCCTCCATGAAGCAGAGCAGCCATGCGTGCATCAACTGGACATTTTCATGAATAACTGATTAGGATTTTCAGAGAAATTTTTTGCAAATATTTGAAGCAATGAATAATTATGCACAAATAGTTGAAGTACAACTGTACTTCCATTGTATGAGCCACACATCCCACTACAATCTTGTTGCCTAAGACTAAAGTTTAGATTCTCCTTTGACAAATTAGTAGATTCAGAATAACTTCTTTTTTCTTTTTTTGTTTTTTTTTGGTTTTTTTTCATTTGAAGACACTCTGATAATGCCTTTGGCACATATTAAACTCTATGCCATGTTCCTCATTTACCCTCTTCCATCTTTGTCTACCTAGAAAGATTTACATCCTGGTACACTACAAATTTGGTTAGCTTTTTCAAAGCCATATATAAATCTAGTTCACCAAGATATCTCTTACTGTAAGGCAGAGGCATTTTTTTGTGCACGGCAATGAGTAGCTTCACACACAGAAAATCAAGTTCTCTTCTTTCCATCCTCCAGTGAAGAAAGAAAGATCTCACCTGGCTACTATCTCCTTTGAAGAATAATTGAAACCTACATTACAGCACAGTACAGAGAATATAGCGAACAGCAAGAGATGACTATTCTAAGACCACATCACTTTGTTTATGAACATTTTCAGCTACCACAGTCCCTTTGCAACATTTGCAATAGAAGATTCGAGAGTTAGCCATAGAACATGAAAAAGGCAAAATTTCATTACAGGTTACTTCATTAAGTCCGTATCATAGTCCATTTCTATGTTTACATTAATTTCTAGCTGTGGATATAGAAAACCTTTTTTTCAGAAGATCTAATATGAGGAGAGGAAGAATTTCTGTTGCTAACAAAAACGTTTGCTTCCTAGAAGCAACCTCTTCCCATAGATAGCTGATGTTTTTTCTTCTGCCTCACAGAGGAGTTAATGCCCTGGAAAGATAAGTTTTTCACAGACAACCTTGGAGGCCCCATGAGGAGGGGCCAGGTGAGGCACTAAGAAGGTCCAGAGAGACAAAAGCACTGTGTGTGTACACACCATCATATTTTATTGTTCTAGCCTTTGGAAATAAATTTTCCTTAATCCTTCACCTGCTTGGCTTTTTGGGGGTACCTTCACATTATCTGTCTTCACACAAGCCTTTCAAAAGAAGGAAGAAGCCAAATAGACACCATGCCTATAATTACCTTAAGCAAGTGAAATCAATCATGTCAAGTGCTTTACTCAGTGGGGAAAATTAAACTACATCCTTAAATTTAAATTTATTTTTCCCCCACTGTAAAATAAATCATAATGTGGTAGGGCTCTTTCAAGGACATTTCAAAACTGTTTATATACACAGAATCACAGAATTGGAAGGGATCCACAAGAATCATCGAGTCCAACTCCTAAGTGAATGGCCCATACAGGGATTGAATCCATAACCTTGGTGTTGTTACCACCGAGACACTGTACAGAGTAGCAACCTCAAATAACTTCAATAACTTCTTTCATGGAGGTCGATCAGTTCAGACAGACAGAGAAAGAAACAGGATATGTGAACTGACAGGCCTTGGTACCATCTGCAGTGCTGGAGGAAGAGCAGGCAAAAAACTGCCTCAGATAAACTCAGGTGTGGGGAAAAGCCACACACCTGCAAGTGATTTTCTCCAGAATAAAGCTGGGCAGGCAAGGTATCAGTATGCACACATACAATCAATCATCCACCTAGCTCTAGTTTTATGAAGCCAGCTAGACAGAGGAGAACACAATGTAGCTCTTGTGGATGCCTCATTTCTTTCATCATGAAGGTTTTGTTCTTTCCTTTGATGGAAGGATTCTGATTAGATCCCAATGGATTTGGATGATATTATCAGAACCAACACCAGGACAACAGATGGCATCACCTCTAGTTAAATTTCATACTCTTTAATTCAAATCTTCAGAGTTCTGGTGGGACATTGTTTTCTACCATATTTCAGCTGGACCTTGGCATCTTCAGCTGAATATCAGTAGGAAAATTTGAAAGCCGACAGTAACATAAACATGTCTTCCATTTTAGAAAAAGGACCATTCCTTCTGCCTGAAACGTTTTCTCTCCTGTTACCCTTCTTTTAAATGAGCAAATGAGTAAGGGAAATTATAATACAAATATCTTTATGCCGTTCTCTATAAATACAGTCCCTGACTGCCAGAATTTGGCAGACATACAGAAACTAGCAGAGCAAGCTGACCTAGGAAAAAACAAACAAAAAAAATGGACTCATATGAAAAAACAGTGGAAGAATTTAAGAAGAAACAGTGGGATTCTGTTAGGAATATAGAAAACTTCCTTATCAGTGAAGTTCACACTCTCACTACAGTGTCTGAACCATTGTACTCCCTAAGTTTCATATGATATGAGTGCTGGTGATAATTTTTCTTATTTATGGCTGAAAACCTCAGTTCTCCTTTAATATTAAACTCTGTAAAATGTTTTGCTATTTCTCTGCAATGGAACTAATTTCAACATGCTATCAAGTGGATATCCTGGAAAATTATCTGTAGAATTTGCTTAGAATGGAAGAACTTGTTTTCTAAATGGAAGAATCTTAAACTATTGATGGTTGGAAAGTAACCCAGGAATATATTAGCCTGTGCTTACCCTTTTTTTTTAATTTTTCCCTAAGCATCTGGTAGATGCCACTGTTGGCCATGAAACTTGTGGGCTAGTGCAGTTCTCACTTAATTTTGGTGGTGTCCTTTTTAGAAAGCTATCATCAATGAACAACAAGAGTGGGCTGCTCTGTGAGGGAAAAATTGTTGGGAGGTTAGAGTAAAGGCAGGGCAACAGGGCATGAAACTTACTGACAGGTCCCAGAATACCAAGAAAGATGAACCCTGCTAGTCTGTTGCTCTGAATCATCAGACGACCTGGTGATAACACAGGTAGCAGGTCAAGTCGGGAGATGAAGTTGGTGGGTCAGGACTTGAACTAGTGAGGCACATGGCCATACACTGACCAAGCTGGAGTGTAGCTCAAAGGTGAGAGGAGAAGCCTAAAAAGCCAAAGAGGTGGAGAAGCCATTGCTTCTCAAAGCTTTTCCTCACGATGCTCTTTGCACACAGCTCTCAAAAACAGACAGGTAGCTGCCCCAAAAGCTGGTCCTGAGCCAGCTGCTAAGGGCAGTGAGGGGTGAGAGGCTGCACTCAGGACACTGATAGTTGTTTTTACAGGGGTTTTCTTGCTCCACCAATGCACTGAGTGCTATGTAGGCTTCCTGATGCATTTCAAACATAGAAAAAACATGTTTGTTTTTTAAATGTTGAACTCCATTTACCTAAGAATTAGACTCTCTGTATTCACAGTTCATGTTTCTGCTCCACTGTCATCATAACACTGGTTTAAGTAGCACTTTTTCACTTCATTTAGAAAGAGCAAACTATGATAGAGGTTGATATGTTTCCTTTTATCACTTGTAGCCTATAATTATGACCTTCTATACTGGTAGTGGGGCTAGCCTTTGAAACATGTTCCTTTCAGAAAATTGCCAGAACTCAGTGTAACAATTTTGGGTTACAATACATGACATTTTTCATTGGTCAACATTTAATTAATTGTTAGTTCAATTCAAGAACAGCAGACACAAGTTGCTGGTTGTTTTTTACCCTCGTCTGAGGGATATATTTTGCTTTAATTACATCCTAAGCTAGTAAAAGTGGATTTGTTACTGAAATGATGGCTGCCTCAGCAAATCTTTTAATGTGCAATTACATTCCTGTTGGCTTTCAGATTCAAAACATAGAAAAGCATTCTCACACTTGGATTTCATTATTAACCAAGTTTCTCTATTGCTAAAAGCAACTGCTCTCTTCAAAGAAAGCCATAGAAGTAGAGTTTGAGTGATATATGCTTCATTAAATACTTATGTTTATTAGAAATCTCCTTGAGTTTTTATGGCATAGCAAGTTTACTTTCAGTAAATGCTTTCAGATTCTCCTGTTCTTAGCAGAACTGTTCTTAGCCATGCGAGTTTTAACATACGAAAATTGCGTTATTCTTTATATGCTCTATGCCACATTAATTCGTTTGGCATTTGGCACACTTTTTAAAAAGTACACTGAGGGTTTTCCCTTTGGGAACAGAATAAACTGTATATTATTCGTACATTAGCTTCACGTCTCTTCATGCTGATTTAACTTCACTCACAAAAAGTGAACAACTAACATGATCCTGTACATTCTTACTGCCCCGGGAATGTGAAACAAGAATAAGCAGGAACCTCGCATCCCACCCTAAGGGTGCTGCTACAGCGCCAGAGGAGACAGCTTAGTCACAGGAACTACAAGGCTGAAGTCAGAAAAAATCCGAAACCACCAGAGTTTAATATGTTGGAGACAGCTACAATATCAAGGTTGAGGAAAAAGTTCTAACTTCATAATTGATGGAGAAGAAACTAAGGGCCTTGTAGAAAAATGTCAATACAAGATGCAACATTCTTGAGCATTTGTTGCCTCTCAAACCATCTGCAATCCCCCTGTCTTCAATGAAGAGTACAACACAAGGGGAGTTTATAACAAGAGTCTCTGAATTACCCTCTAAACTATATTGTTCTACAGAAACTGTTGTAGAAGCCCATGGAAACTAGCTGACATATCTAGTTACTTAAAAGAGACGATCATGGTGTGAAAACACATCTCGCTCTGCATAGGGTAAGACCAGACTGGCAAGACATTAGCAGGGAAATATGGAGAGGAAATTGCAAGCTTCTTTTGGGGAAAAAAATATAGTCAATGACTTGAAAAGGAAAATAAACTCTATGACAATAAACAGCATGCCTGACAAATGATGAAATATGTCAAGAGCTTATAAGAAATTCATATTTTCTCCTCTAAAGAGGTCTCAGAAATTATATTCACTGAAAATCATTATATGTTACTGAGTACCATTGTGCTCAGGGTTAGCATGGACAAAAAAACCTTGTGCATTTAAAGGTTTTAGTATTTAAAAGTTTTTAAATATGATCAAAGGCCTTTCATATGGCCAATATGTACTAACTTGAGGAAACATCGCAGAAAGAAGAGCTACCATTTTAATCAGATTTGGAAATAAAATATGGGAAGTTGTGAAATTCGGAAGAGTGGATGGATTTTAACACATCAACAATTTGAGTCAGATAAACCACATACATCATGTATTTCTCATCTGTGAACACATTAGACTGGATGCAACAGGAGAGATCATATAGTACAGATTTGATACATGTAATTTTTAAATAATAGAGGAGGAATAGAAAGAAGATTACATACCCTTATTTCAATAAATATGAAGATGATGAAATCTGGGTATTTTATCATCAACGTTACAAATGTCATCCACAGGTCATCAGTATTAATTCAAACATAAAAGAATGATGCTGTTAGTGCCTAGAAGCACCAAGATCATTATGAAGACAGATGTTGGGCTGAGGGACATTTAATTAGATTAGCTAGCTACATTACTGAGTGAGTTACTATTTCTGCTTGATTTGACTAACAAATGGCTTCAGAATGTTGTTAACTACTCATTCTTTTTCAGGTTGCTTTTAGCAAACGCTGCATTCATTTGTAATCCTTCAGTGCACACACACTGTTTAGCTTCTTAGGCACTAGAACTGGCCTTTAAACAGAATTGGTGGCAGCAATTGTGAAAAGGATGTGGAAAAATGTCTCAAAAATCCATCTGTAATTTCATTTTGAGCAAAAATTAGAAAAATTTATTTATTTATCTATGCACCTGCCTACTGATCTCAGTATAGATTTTTTTGAATATATGTATATATTTAATGTAATTTACAACACTGTGTTTATACCGTGAATTTGACCAAATACTCACCTGGAGCAGTGGGCACATGTTATAGAAAAATGGATATTACATGAAGGGCATGTTGTAGAGCCATCCCTGCCTTGACATCTAACTGCTTCTGACAACTAACAATTTTATGATACTGTAGATACTAGAAGATAGCTCAGTATGGACACATAAAAACTTAGGCAGACAAAGTTGCAAGAATTTTTGAAGATGTTACCTTGACACATGAAGACTATTCTAATAACATCATTTGCGATAGTTCTCTTTTGTGACTTTATTATGTATTTTAATTAATCTTTTATTGCTAATTTTTTCTAAAAGGAAACAGATCCAAAGGGAAAAAAATACAAGAAGAACACTGCTTGTGAGTTCTGCTCACCTACAGCACTCTAGTTTTCAGTAAGCCTTTTCATCCCCGTATCAGGAAAGCAGATAAGGTTAATGGATGATATATTTTCCTAAGCACGTTTTTCGGCTTGGTTATTCTGCCCTTTAAAATATGAAGCAGACTCTCTGAAGCCATATAAATAATAGTTTACCTGAGACCTTCAAAAAGGTGGTTGATGCCCTTGCCTTTGGTTGTATTTTCTTTACTGTGTCAGATAGGAACAAGAGGAATTGCTCTGTAAACAGGTGATTAAAACAAAACAAAATGAAACAAAAAAAAAAGGAAAAGAAAAAAATGTCTAGTACACAGACCCCCCAGCTTTTTCTATGAATACAAATGAAACTAATAGAAACTGCAACTGATGGGCAAGGATGATAAACCACTCAAGTAATGCACTTCAAAGGATAATGCAGTTATCACCACACATTTTTGTAAATTTTCTACGGAAGCTATGCACTCTTTTGTCAGATGAAGTCAAAATCAGTTTTTGAATTTTCCTCTTGACATTGTTAAGTACTACCAGAAAGTAATTATTGTTATTCAACCTTGTTTTGTACTTCGGGGTGGGGGGATGGGGGGGGGTGGGGTAGTGTAGGTTTTGTTTTTATCAGGAAGATAGAAATTTTGATTTTTGAGCTTTAATTCTTGTTTTCACTGTTGTTGATGTCAGCTTTACCAGTGTTTTCTCTAGAGGGAAACTTTTAAGGCTTTTTTTTATTATTATGGTTCAGTAACTTAGTTCACCAACAAGCTCCTCAGGTATGAATATCAATAGAATTTTCTTCCAGATTCTCAAGTAAGCAGAAATCAGGTGGAAAAAAAAGTGGTGAAAACACAGTAGAGATTGAAGTCTATTTTAAAAATACATACTGACTCACCTTTCACAAATGACAACCCTCCTGCTTGCCTAATTCCTTTCCTCACAGTCTGTTATCAAATTAATGTAAGTCCTTAGCAATAGGATCTTCAAAAACTACAGGTTCACACCCATGGTCCACAGCCTCAGATAGTCAGATGAGAGATATCTTTTTGTCAATTATGCTTGGATTATAGAGCTGGCCAGAAAGGCATTACACCAGGCTATTCTACCATATGTCAGAACAGGATCCAGCTCTAATTTTGTACCAGCTATAGGTGCCCAGGTCATTAATATGCATGCAGGCCACACCCATTGCTCCACCCCCTGGCACTCTGGAGAGCTGCGGACAATTTTCTGCTTCTCCCCTCGGGCTCTCTGATCATGGGGGAGCAAAGGGAACCGTTTCTGAGCCCCCTCTGACTCAGGAGACACCCCCCCCCGGGAATCTGTTGGCCTCTCTGGGCCGCTGCGACCACCTGCTCGCAGCCCAAACCCCACGCAGCTTCCCCCCCCCTCCCCCCACCCCATCTCCTGACCCCGGTGCACATGCCTGGACGTCCCAGCCCCGTGGCTGCCCCCCCCCGGCAGCCTGCACCGGCAGCCCCATTGGGCCGGGCATCGGGCGCTGGCAGCCCTGGCATGGCCTACTGGCCCCGTGGCCACGCCACGCCTGTGAGTTCTGTATTGTGGCTTTATTCCTTACTCTGTTTTGAAAACTAGTAATTCATACTAAGAAACACTTGAAAGACAACTGCTATAAATTATGGTAATTCTGTTTAAATCTTGTATGACATTTATGCGAACACATGTCCAATAAAAACACAGCTAGGGAAAGGAGGTCTAGTGGATTTCAGGAATGTTTCTCATCTTTCTAAATCTCTGCTTTCCAGCTGATAGCTGTAATATGAATATGGAGATCATTAACTTCTCCTGTGGGACTCACCAACATAGAGACAGCTGCATAGTGGTGATGGACAGCATGGACAAAAGAAAGGACCATAAAGACCTTCACTGCTCTCAAGCCAAAGCTGCACTGTTCTGCCAGCTCTGCTTGCCAGACAGGATGGAGATTAAATTCACCAGTGAATGCAGCCTGGGCAAGGAGACAGGGGAGTCCTAGCTGACTGCAAGTCCTTGGAGTGCACAGGTAGACAGTTATAAGGTCTCCTTCAGAAGACTTCACTGGTTCCCTACTGAATCAGACTAAGTTTCTGTGTCCCTTATTCTCCAGTCCAGAACTTTGCTGAGAAGCAGGTCAGTTAGCGTTAAGGTATCTGAGAAGAGGAGAAGAAATCTGACGGGAAAAGGGGAGGTGGTTGTGAGAGGATAAGCAGTCCAGAGGACTGCATTCCAGAGTCCTTACACACCACAGGATTACAGAATCACAGAATCACAGAATCAGTGAGGTTGGAAAAGACCTTAGAGATCATCGAGTCCAACCTATCATCTATTACCTAACCTAGCCAAACCTGTTACCTAACCTGTTGCCATACTGCTACCAACACACCGTCCTACCTATAACACACTACCCTAATATCTAGGTCATGCCACCAAGTACATCATCCAACATTTTCTTAAAGACCTCTAGGGACGGTGACTCCACCACCTCCTTGGGCAGCCCATTCCACTGAAAGAATTGGCTGGGCATGCAATGGGAATATTTCTGGTTAGGAAATTTTGACATACGCAGTTCCAAGAACTATGATTGCTCTATAATGATACCCCAGTATGTTATCTGTGGCTGTTAAATACACTCTTAACTTCATTTGTGTATTGAAAATATAGTCAGATGATCATAAGGTTTTGCTAAATGTTTCCATGTTGGAAGCTATGCTATTGAGGAACACTGCAAGCTGACAAAAAAAAGGGTCTCCAGGAGAGAGAAAAAAATATCAAAAGTTAATAACTATAACTTTGTATCAACTCACTTCTGAACCAGAAAAAGAGGACATGGCCTTAAGCTACACCAGGGGAGGTTTAGACTGGATGTTAGGAAGAGATTTTTCACAGAGAGAGTGATCGCTCATTGGAATGGACTGCCCAGGGAGGTGGTGGAGTCGCCATCCCTGGGGGTGTTTAAGAGAAGACTCGATGTGGAGCTCAGTGACATGGTCTAGTTGTTGGGAGTCTTGGATGGATGGAGTGTGGTGCCCGTGGTTCCACGCTTGTGGGCCTGATCCCTGGGTGGGCGTTTGCTTGGGAGTTGGACTAGATGATCCTGTGGGTCCATTCCAACTCAGAAGAACCTGTGAACCTGTGAAGGATGTACTTTGCTTCAAATGGATAGTGGTATTTTGTAAGAAAATTTAAGGAGTTTGTCTCAAGTGGTTATGTATAATACATGCTACTTATATCCTATTTTGCCTTCAAATACCAGGATCTAGTTCTCATGAAACAAAAAAAAAAAGGAAAAAAACTACTTAATTACTAAGAGAGAAAATGGGCAACATAATGAAGTCCTGAGTTCAGCAAAGTTAACAAGGACAGAATTTCTGCCCTTGAGCATGTCTCAATTTCCTTGTTTTTACCTTTTAGTTGAGACAAAACAACCTAGTAATTTTCAGTTTTTCCTATGTTATTTTTTTATTGTATATAATTTTTGCTGTTACTGCAATAGGTTGCTTGCTAGGTGTCCATCCTATTCCCTTAGATTTGAATAATGTAGTACTTCTTGTCACTGATAACATTAAAACTTTTGCACACAGTTGAATACCAATACAAGTAAATTGGAAGGTACTATTGTTTTCATAAGTTTTGTCTTTTTTCCACTAGAGAACTATAAATAAGGAAGCACATTACTACTTCATTCAAAAAATACAAATCTAGTAACCTACATGTTTAATAGTTTTCCCTGCTCTGAGGTTTGCTAGAGTGCAGAGGATCATCCGGTGATTTAACTCATATGGATAAATCCCATTGTTCATTTTCTTTTATTTCTGTTACAACCGACCTCTGTGGATATTAAAATTGTCATTATCTACACATAGGCAGTTTCAAAATACCCCCAGGCATCTTGCTTAGCTACAGCCTGAGGCTTTGGAAGAAAGTAGTGCCATACAAAGCTGCAAAACCTATAATATGCATGTAGGGAAAAACCTGTCGTTACAGGTATTTCAACCTGTAAGACATATGCTGAAGGTCTAAAGCTGCCACTGGTAAATCAGCCTTAATGCTCCTATGAATTCTACACAAGAACTTGCTCGCAGAAACACATTGCTTAAGGCAGTCCTATTTAAGACAGTAGGTTGAAAGATAAATGGGTTCCTGGGCTGAAACTGATGATTTTTCTTAAGTGTAAACGATTACCGCATAATTTCATGAGCTTTTAGCAAAGACTTTACAGACCACACTGGTAATATAAGTACACGTTGTAACTTAAAAAGACCTGTTTTCTAAACTGGGAAGAAAATTATAAACACTTTTAAACATCAAGAGAGTATTGGCAATATTTTTTAGGGTAAGAGGCAAGAGAAAGTCTGCGCCTTGCATCACAGGTGATGCCTAAGGAATGCAGAACAATGGTTCTGGGAAGTCTCAGAGTGCTTGCATAACTACTGGAGAGAACACAGACTGTGTCACATATTCCTTGCAATATGTAATATGAAATGAGGGACATCAATTAAAAAACAAGCAACAAGCTTAACAGATTTAGGAAGATACACTGAGGTAAATGAAATTTCAATGGTATTGAACATCTGACACCAGATCAGAAGGGTAAAACTAAACTATAACACAAAAATGTGAACTCTTTATTGAATAGCCATTATTCTTCACTATTTTCACAGAAATAGAATCACTCATGTTAAAACAATAATAAAATATATTCTACTGAGTAATAGCTTTAGTGATGCAAAGTAGCAATTTTTGTAGTGACCTCTCAGAATTTTTAGGATGAGGTAAATTTTATCTGAAAGCATCAAAAGAATTAGCTGAGAAGATTGATAATTTATATTCTAATACACTTAAAAACAAGTTCTTGGAATAAAATCTTTAGTTAAAAGGACAGTACTGTGGAATCCGGCAATGAAGAAGTCTAGACTTGAAAAATAATGTTTCATATAAGAAGCAAAACATGAGTCCCATGTGTATAATAGAGGACTAAAAAGAAAACAATGCACTTAATCATAGAGGATTAGACAGACCTTTACTTGTGGTTCTGTTCCAAGATCTGTTTGCTATATTTAAAATCTTGCCATGAGCAAGAAAGAACACATCTGACAAGTAGAGGTAAAATGCCTTGTCAGTCCAGTTAATGTTTATCAGGGTAATAATTCATATTGCTTAATTAATAGAGAAAACAATCAATAAATAATAAAGCTACATTTGAAATTCAAAACTCTCTAGTATCTATCCTTCTTCCTGATAATTATGCTCCTGTCTGTTCAGGTTGTCAGGATGACATTTTAGTTTTTGTTGAGAACAAGGACAAAGAGACCTATGTAAGGTCTCATCTAGGAGGAGTTTGCTGTTTATGGTGACAGAGTTCCATCATCCCCTTGTGTCTCCCTTTATGCATTTTCAACCACAGTTCTTTTTCTCTCTTCCCAAGCTAAGCTCTCTTCCAAAGCTTGAAAGTTGCACAACAGCCAGTTGCACAACATTCATAACTGTGGGTCACCCAAAGGGCTAATATTGGTTACACGGGGTCTTCACAGTTTGTGGGATTCACTAAGCTTAAATCTACCCAGGTCAGGCACCACTCACAAGGCCACTGGCAAATATTATCCAAACCCTGGCAACCAACTCGCACCGAGAAAAATCCAGATATGCCCTGAGACGCTGTACTTACAGGTAACACAGAGCCTCTAGCATGATTTTTGTCACTAGCAATGGGAAAAATCATATGTCTGGCTACAAGTTTACTTTTAGAAAAATCCAAACCAAAACACTGATGAATCTTAAAAAGTTAGAAAGAACTATATGCATGTGGTAAACTATATCTTTTATTCACAAAAGCTTCCAGTATATACATGAAGAAATTTTTGAGAGGGACATTTTTTTTGGTTTAGGTAGAAAAACTGGTACTGAGAACTGGAAGTTCCAGGTTGAAGCTAGACCAATTAAGGATTGAAATAAGATACATATTTTTAACCAGAAAGAAAATTAAGCTCTAAGGAACAGTTACATGAAGATTTAGAAGGCTTTCTATGCCTTGAATTAATTACATAAAGATTATCTTGAAAGAAAAAAAAAAAGAATAGCTAAACAGGAAAAGGTATTATTTATTATTTATGAAGTATTAATGTATTAAACTATTTATCTTCTGTAATGCCAGATGCTTCAGCTACAAGGTTTTACTGTATTGCTTTAATCTATGGCAATCTTTTGTTTAGCTCCCATGAAGTGACTTAATTTACCTATAATTCTTTGGAGATATGTCTTGGAAAATGTAACAAAAATAAAGTCGATTAATAGTATCCCTGCTCTGGATTTTAAAGGTCCAGATGAAAAATCTTGTTAAAAAAGATAGAAGGGGCTATAGCATGAACATTCTAATGTGCTGCTGGATAGAAAATGCTTGCTCAGATAATTAGCCATTCATGTGTCTCACAATCTGCAAAAATGTATAATTGTCTTAAATGCCAAAATTTTATGCACTAAAAACTACTAATGGCAGGTGAGTTACGTTTCACCTTACTGAAAGTTTTCTTGTTTTATTTAAATATCTCACAAAGATACCTATGTACATTCCTAGGACAGACTTCCAGCATAATTTTTTTCCATTACATCATCAATACATTGTAGAAGAAAGCATTTCATATTACTTTATCAATTATACCACTGTAGTTCAATGGAATTAGAGCAAAGGACTTGAATGATCAGATAATGTGAGGAAAATAATGACCCAGAGAGTGACTCTCTGTAATGACTGGACTCAGTAATCAATATCTGTCAAAATATCTCTTTTTTGGTGACTTCTGAACACCAAGATAGAAATAAACTATTAACGTGAATGTAAGCCAGCCAAGTTGACATTTATATTTGAGTTCTGTTTTATAATGTGACAGAGTATCTGGAACCTTAAAAAAAATAAACACATAGCCTACATGTAATGGTTCCTGTATTTTTATGAATGTGTTCTTTTTATTTGATATTTGTGAACATCATGGCAAGAACCATGACAAATATGTATCATGACATCTATTTAATTTCTGCCAGTCACTCTGGAGATAAAAACATGATACCTTTAAAAAATTTAATTTTATAGTGTTTCTGGCCTTCACATTTGCTCTTGATTAAAGATGCCTCCTTCTGAAACTTTAATCGTTGTCTGTAATTATCATAAAATAAAAAATTTAGAGAGTTCATCCCTACAGGAGCTGAAAATGTATAATGAATACTCTGACCACTGATCTTATAACCAACTGGCTGTTAAAGAACATTCAACACCACAAACTAAAAAATCTGTAGCCCCTGCCAACAATCAAGTACTCTTGAGGGAAGGAGAATCACAGAATCACAGAATACTATGAGTTGGAAGGGAGCCACAAGGATCATCTAGTCCAACTCACCATCTAACACCCGTAAGGAGACCGAGAGCACATCCCAGAGCGTAACACCAACCTAGATCCCTCACAGTCTAGCAGGCCACTCCGAGCCGGAAGGGACCCAGGATCATGCAGGCCTACACCCCCCAGCTAGACCATGTCACTAAGCTCCTCGTCCAGTCTTCTCTTAAGTTGATATAAATGATCCTTTCAGGGAAAAAAAAACAAAAAAGAAATTTCTTATCATCAAATATCATCACTAGAGCTCCAAATACCTCCTGATTTGATGTAGCCCTCACAATTTTTCTATATGCTTTCCAGAGTAGTAGGAACAGCATGGATTTACACAGTAGGCTATTTTAGGCATGCACCAAATATAAAGTGACTATTTCACCATTAAAAGCTTAAAGGTTTTGTAAAGGTCGAGAAGCAATACCTGACTTTGTTATCTGGGTTTTTTTTGTTTCTATGTTTTGTTTTGGGGTTTTGTTTTTGTTTCATTTTTTCTCAAACATATTTATTGATCATAGAGGATTTGATCACATAGGATTCACTCATGCAGAAACTAATTTTTTTTTTGCTATTTACAAGTTTGTACCCTCTGCTACAAGGATTTAGCTTATGCCGAAACTATCTGAACAGCTATGTGGCTTGTATGTCTGTCCAGTTTAAAAATCTAGTTTCCTATTTTTGAAGTCAATTTACTGTTCATCCTGTCCTGAGACTTCTGTAGCTACAACCCACTGTCACTTTCTACAGCAAAACCAGTAAACTCTGTAATAAAAGCAGCACTTCTGCCAAGACAAGATAAAGCACTGTTCAAGGCCCTCAAACCATTTGGAAAGCATTGCTTACTTGTTCCAATTCTGCCTTTTAAGTCTGCAAATACTTCACTTTTTAAAGTTCTCCACATTCCTCAACTCCTTCACTAATTTATTTCTTTCCTCCTTTCTTTTCCTTTCTTTTGTTTATATTTTAGGATAATAAATTACCTATTTCAATAGAAACACTGACTTTTAAAAAAAAAAGTATTTTACATTACAATGATTAGCGACTGCATTTTGCTTTAGTGCTTGTGCTTTGGTAGAATAAAATAAATGAACCCGCAGGTATACATCTGTTATGTTTAAATAATACATGAAAGTGACTGGTCGTATTAAAAAAGGAGAAAACATATTTTTCAAGGACAAAATTCTGTGTGTTCCAATGTATATCTAACATCAAACAGTAACATTATGCACTTAAATCAGGAATTTTACTCCTTTCAAAACATAATTATACTGTTCAAAGAAAGCTACTGTGTACTTTTATGAGATGATACAATGCAACTATACTTTGCAGAGCACATTTCGTACAAACTGCCTTATAAAACGTGCCACTGAGATAAATAATAGTTACACGGTCAAATAACAAACAATAGCAGAGAGAGAAAAATATTAAGTAATGAGAAATGGAGAAGAATATGTTCAACAAAATTTGAAAAGAAGATAAAATCAATAAGACAGCTATAAAGGCATTTCTAGGAGGCAGGAACAATAAAATAAAGGCTTTCAAAACAGCTGAAGTAAAACTGCATAAATAATATACACAAGGTTACTACTCTGTAAACAGATGAAGGAGAGTGAATTACAGTCGAAGAGTAAAAGTCATAATTTATTTTCTGCCATTTTCTGCCCAATTTTCATATGGCCAGTGAAACATTAAACACTTGAAACATGCTGATAACTGCTGATGCAATACTAAGTATGAAAAATTGGGATGACAAGTCCAAATAAATGCTGTTGATACTAAACATATACCAAAAAAGAAATCAAGGGAGTTATTTGGCTAAACATTGGTGTAGTCAGTCTATGATGCATTGACTGATCTTGAGTGAAAATAAGAAGTCACCAGAGGAAAGTGAGCATGCTGAGAGAGTTGCTTTTGTTTGTGGAGGTCCTGAGCCCCAGAATCAGATATTAAGAACAGAACAGGCATTATAGCTAGTGGTCCCTTGAACAATGCTTCAAATGAGTAAATTTAATACAAAGGGAACCACACCATGTAGTAGAGATCTCATCAAAATATTAGTACAAAATATAATTTTCAAAGGTAACTAGACCTTCAGGGAAGATGAAGTAGAAGGAAACATCAGTAAATTATACAATAGCCAAAGCTGGATCTGAGAAAGAACTAATTTTGTTTATTGAGTTAATGATCTTGAGGTGATCAGTTTGTGTAATAGCATTGAGTTATGTCTTGCTGGAGCCTATTGAGCAACTGCAGAGGAACAGTCGGAGAGGACTAAGGTGCATAGTACTGCAAAACCTGTAGATATCGTGTTACTGAAAAGGCAGATCAACCCCTCTCTATATAAAAGAGAAAAATAGCACATATAGGTTTTCATGTTGAAAAGAAACATTATCTGAGCTGGATTCCTTCTTTCCCCTAGAATTATCTTTAGCTTACTCTGCTTCTTTTACTAGAAAAGTGAAAAGACAGCTGAGAATTACAGCTGCCTTCACTAAAATTGACAGTGAATTTCTAGCTTTCTTTTGCAGAATAGGAAATTAACAGATAAGGTGTATCAATGGGGTAACCATGTGGTTGTGTACAAATTGACTAGGATCATCAGCTTTACAATTACAACTTTTCAACCTCATTTACGAATTTTATCTAAAAGGAATTCAGCATTTAATAGAAATGCAGGAGGATGGATCACTATCATCTCCACACAGAAAGCAAATGTTCTAAGTGAAAAATTGGAAGCATTTAAAAACTGCAAGGCTGAGTGAAATGTACACTGAGAATTAGATAACATTGTTATTTGATATTCATATTGCATATGAATTGATCTCTATTTTTCCAGGACTAATTTCTCTTGTTTGCTTCTTCATTAATATTTGAAAATAACAAACTAAAGAAAATTTTGGGTGATATTTCAACATGGAATAAATCTTCCCTTTTAAATGAAAACTTTCCATATCATGCATTGGAGGGCTATTTTTTAAATTTAAACTCAAATCAAGCTATTTTATATTTCATATTATGCACCAGTTCTGCTCAAAAACCCCAAAAGCATTTCCCCTGCAATTATAATATAGTAAGCAGTAGATAATCTATCAATAATAGTTGAGTCAATATTTCTGAATAGCTTTTCATACTCTTGCCTTAGAAATGACCATGTAAATCTGTAAGAGAATAAAGATGAACTGATATAAATAAACCAAATAAATCCTTCTTCAAATTTATTTGACTCAACCTTTGAACAACGATCTACAAAAGCTGATACTGGTTATATGGAATCCACACAGTGTCATACAGATTAATCACAACAATTATAATGTTGTGACATGAAAAATTGTGAGATGGACCAATAAAAAACACTGTAGTCTTCCCCTAGATTAAAAAAAATCTGATTGATGGGGCAAAAATTATGTGTCAAAATGAAAAGTTGATATCAAATTAACTGTTGCCCTCTAACAAGTCTGTCTCTGAAATGTATCACAATGACAGAAAAACAGAGATGTTATCAACTGAATGCATGCCAATAGATAAATGTAACAAAATGTACAAGCAACAATTATTTTTTCAAGAAATAAAAACCAGAGGGTTTTTTTCAAGGCACACAAAGTTATCTCCACAGGTCTGAAGTCTATAATAACAGAGAAAATGTCTCACACATACACAGGATCACAGAGGTTATTCTGAGTTGGAAGGGACCCACAGGATCATCTAGTCCAACTCCCAAGTGAATGCCCACCCAGGAATCAGGCCCACAAGCGTGGAACCATGGGCACCATGCTCCATCCATCCGAGCCTCCCATTGTCTAGGCCACGTCAATGAGCTCTTCATTGAGTCTTCCTGCAGTCTCTCTCCATAGGGCTTTTTCTCCAGTTCTTTCACCATTCTTGTTGCCCTTCTCTGGACCCTCTCAAGCAGTTCAACATCTTTCTTAAACAGGGGACACTGATTCAGTGTAAATTTTTGAACTAGAGACCCTTGTAGGCAATTTTAAAGGGTTCCAAATTGCAGGCACAATTACAAGCACAAAATATTTTTTTGTAGATGCACTTACTTATACCATAGGGTTAAAATCTCTTCCACATCTTCTTTTCTCCTCCTCCTTTTGTGGAAAAATATTGTATTAATTGGCATTGGAACACTGAGTTTCTTAATCCTCAGCAGTATTACTCATAAGCAAAATGTATAAATTGAATGAGTATTACATGGAAAGAAACAACAAAATAGCTGCCTAAAATGCATAAGCATCATGTGTATGGTTTTTCTAGAAGTCAGAAAGTGGACTATATGGTTGGTTGTCTCTCTTCCTTGTCCTAATAACAAACTATCTACATAGGTGTCTTTCACTTTCCATTTGCTTTGGTCAGTTTGCACATTTTTGTGAACAGACATGCCAAATGTCATAAAATTGGTGTGCAGTTAGTGTAGGGTACTTACATTCAATAACGTCAAGTCAAATTTACAGCTTGAGGGCAGAAGGTAGACCGAAAGATTTCTACATTTTTCTGGGACAATAATTAGGCAACTAACAAATAACAATAACATGGGCAGCTAATGGAGACTGACCAAGCAGACATTTCTCTCTGGATCAGTTCTGAGACAGAATTGGAACCTGTTGCTCCTATCAGTCGACTGAGAACAAAAGGAGGAGCTGAGAATCCTCATGCTGCTGCTTCTTTTACCAGTCTGAATATTGATCACCAAACTGGGTACCACTACATATGTGGTTGAATACCACCTGGGCCTTCATTTAAACGAATAAGCACATGGGAGGAATTTCGGAGGCTCTAAACAATCAAACTGGCTTTGGCTTCTCTGAGAATCTTCTAGCAAATAAGTCTTTTGTTTGTAGCTGTCATTATGTACATTATTTAATATAGCTCTATTTATAATAAATTGTCTGAATTTCTTAGTCTCTCATAATAAAATAATGGGACATTTTACTGGTTCTTCTGAATGTTATCCTAACTAACAATTTTGCAGGTCCAATGCAATAGCACAAACCATAGCCTAATAACTGTAGAATAGAACTATAGAACAGCTTGGTTTGGAATAGGCATGTTTTCATCTTTTTTTTCATTATTAGTTCAACAAAATGTAATCTTTCTAATTAAAATTAAGAGTTTTATGTGAGAGAAATTGCAAGAACTAAGTGCCAATGAAAAGGTTTTGCAAATTTTCAAGTATAAGATTGATACATTCAAGCATAGAATTGATAGAAAAATTCTGTTTCTGGGGAAAAAAACCCCGTAGCTATGGCTTCCTTTTTTTGAGATATTCTTCACAGCAAAAAAGTCTTAGAAATTATCAACTGTAACATACATTTATTCTACAGTTATAAGTGAAGCATTATTCCATTAAACATTCCTCCACATTAAAAGGTCTTTTAAAAATAATTTTTTACTTTCTTTCTTTTAGGATAACTCAGGTAAGGCTCCTCCTCATGTTATTTTAAATCATTTTTATATCATACCAGGGAAAATAGAACACATTTACTGCACAGATTTGATATTTTCCTTCTGGTGAAACCAAATTTTCTTCATATCTCTTCTAATCTAGATCTGTATTCAATACGCATTTCCTTTCTGCACTCTCCTTTTTAAAAACAGTTAATATAATCTAATCTATTGGTGATATTTACAGGGAATGAATGAAGACCTGTTTACTGAAACCTTGTATTAGTTAGTTCATTTAAACTATCCTTCCAGGAAGATATCAAAGATGAAGCAAGTAGCATCTGACATATAGTCCTCCAAGGAGTTTTATTCTTTCCAATTTCTCAGAAAAAAATCTGGTTAGGTTATAACTCAATTTCTCATCAAGAATTGCCACCTGCCTTTAGTTTGATGCACAACAGGAATGTGCAGACTCACAAATAGTAAAGTACATGATTATAAACTTCTTATCCATCACCTTTATTCAACAAAATGTAGAAAGCAATGTTAATTTAGCTGGAACACAACTTTGATGTGGAACTGAAGAGGCAGAATTCATATCTGTGGTCAGCATCAAAGTTTATGCATCATCTTGATCAACCATCATGTGGTCCCCAAACTACTACTTATGTGCCTACAGTGAAAGTGATACAGAAAAACACCATCTGGCTACTTTACCACCTAAAGTTTTCATAAGAAGCAATGGGAAAACTGTACCTCTCTTCACTGTCTTAATCTGCTGTCAAATCCTTCTAGATCCACCACCTAATCATATCATGTGCCTAAGCAAATATTATTTATGCATTCTGCTGTTGAGTAAAATACATAAGCACTTTTGAGAGCAAGAATTGTATATTAGGTTCTCCCCTCATTCCTACATACATGTATACTCTCATTTGAGACATTTCTAGGCCATGAAATTCCATGTACATTCATCTCAATACCTTGCTCAGCATTTTGTCTGTGTTTAGTCCGACTCTTTGATGCTTATTCACAGAATTCAAGTACCTCCCTTGTAACTCCATCCCATTTCCACAGCAGAGCCAAAAAAGTAAAGCAGTATTAGCACATGTAAATAGTGTAAAGAATCTAGACCTTAGTCTTTTTCTAGCTGCATTTTCTTTAGAGGAAGTTGTCATGATAAACACAACAGAAATACCGGGATACTCAGGAATTTTAATATTGCTGGCTAGAGAAAAGCATAACCCCTGCTCTATTCAATGTGCTAGTAGCAGAATTGGATTTATTTTAGTTTTAGGTGGTACTATATAGTTCTGTAAAAGATCTATGAATCGGTGTATGGGAAAAACATGACAGTGAACATGAAACAACACATTTGTCAATATTTTGATATTTGTCGTATTTTGAAAGACCCTAATCACTAGCAAGCACACTCTGAAACTTCTTTTTGAGAAAAGGAGGCTGGAGAGATACAAAGACAGTATTAAGCCTAAAGGACATATCTAGGCATTGTTACTATTACAATTGATTTCCAGTGATTGCATAGCTACCCCCTATTTTTTTCGGGTTTCAAAGAACTACCTATAACTATCACAAGACCACTTCTGGCTTATTAGATATATAATTCTATTTATTTTGAATTTTACAGGTATGAATATTCTGCATGAGTTCAATATGCTTAAAGTTATAATTATTCTCCCCCCCTCAAAAAGAGTGTAAATCTAGCAAGAGCTCTACAGCAAGGTAATTTTGCTAAAAGTCAAATTTCATCCAAAAATAGCTAAAAATCCTTATTTGTAGCAGTGTTTCCTGCAAGAAAAACTACTTATTTTGGAGAATATTGCTTACCTGTATGAACAAGACGTAGATCCCATATTTCAGTAAGACACATATTGTCTCAAAAATATTACTACAGAAACGTATTGCTAGATTATGAAATGGTTATTCTATGGTTTTAACTACACCTCCTTGTAACACTTCCAGTAGAAACTCTAGTAATCCAACAGAATTTACTGTCCTCCAGAGACATGTACTTCTAATGAACAGGTTAAATTTACTCACAGCTTGAGACCATATTGCAAGTTCAGAGCTGCAATCATAAAACTGATCATAATCATAATTGAACTGTACACGAAAGAAATGCCTACAAGAGTTTTGTTTCTAGTGTCTGGAAAATATTTAAAGCGTTATGTCAAGTATCAGCATGCTTACTGGCAAGTATTAGCATGCCTACTATTTATAGCTTATAATCAAATAAAACCAGATACAGCCAGTCTATTTTATTTGAATTATGATTATCCATTTTTTAATGGGAAAAAATAATAGAAGTATTGGCATGTATATCTGAGAGGTTAATATGTAATAAATATAAATTCAAGCAAGAGGATTATGCAATTTTAGTTTTACTTAAAGCCAAGTAATAATACGAACAGTTCCTGAAAGTTTTTTGCCATGGTTAAGTTTTTTGTAAAGTTGAAATAACAATCTGATTCTCTTTATTTTTGAGAATAATTATGTAACGACTGTTTCATAAGGAATAGCGGCGCTTTGCATCCAGGAGAAGATATCTTTACCACATAAAAATAAACAATTTACATAATATACAAACTTCTTCAGTAATGAACTGATGAGAAACACTAAGTGATGGATAACTTGAGAGAATCATCAAAGGAGTTTGACTGCAGAGCTCAGTTAAGTATTCAGGGAGTTAGTTTCAACAATGTTATGGGATCATGTCAATATTTAGTGTCTAGTCTTGTAAGAATATAAATTTCATGTCCGAGAGAGAGCTTGGTGGATGTTTGCTCAGTGCTTTCATTTTCCCACAGGAGAATAAGAATAAAATAATATGGACTACAAGATGCACATTCAATCAAGTCTCCTGAGTAAACTAACGGATATCAGAAAAATGAAGAAATTAATTTCCAAGCAAAGATTTTGCTCATGACTTTCATAAATTATAGATTGCTAAATTTGATTAAGCTGCACCTACATCAGTCATGTTGTAGCAGACAGCAAAAAAGCAGAGGTTTTGCCAAAAAAGCTTGTAAATATTATTTAAATAAGATTTTAAAAACTTGCCACTGTCATCAACTTCTCTTCAAATCCTTTCTCTGCTAATATTTCCAGATTAGTAAACGTAGGTAAGTGCGGATCTTTGTGATGGGGAACCCCTTCTTCCTCATCTACCAAACAAAAAAATCTGTACTGTGGAGCTCACAACAGGTCCCTGGGAAATTCATTGGTTCACAGTCATGCTGGCTAAAGCAAGTCATCAGATTTGAAGATACAAGGTTTAAAATATGAAGTTTGCTCAGCCATACCTAAGGATGACTTGGGCAGGAGTTGTTAGTAATAAAAAATAGTAAATGGGCTTGACTAGCAGTCAATCTCAAATGCCTCTGAATCAACTAACTAGATGCTCTCCCATGGCAGCTCAGGTAATGCAATTACTTCTGATGAGCTGAGAACAGCAGTGTATGGCCATGCACTTCTTCCAGGCATGATAATTCAGCTCATTTCTATGGATAACTACCTAGAGAAAGCTAGGAGGAACAGTTAGCTCTTGATGATACTGCTAAAATTGCTGGTGACATTATTTAGATGCAAAGGAACAAAAAAATCTTCAGGCACACATTTGGTAATTAGTTTGCAAAATGTAAAGTAAAGAGTGCAGAAAGCTGGCAGACTCTGTCTACTCAGTTTAAGAATCTCAAGATTGTGATGCAATCTCAGTGCGACAAGACCAGCATTGCCACGTGCCCAAGTGTGGATTAAATTGGTCACCAGGCAGAGTGAAGGTAGAGATGAATTCCCTTGCCATGAGGTCCCTATGTTCAGAGGACTTTTAGGAAATAGTTTTCAAGTGGCAAGGATTTCACTTGCATGTAATTTAGAAGCTAAAACCTCTGTTTTGATTTACATTTAAAAATGCAGCTGAGGCATCTTCGGATCAGGTTTTTTTCTTTCCAAAGGACCCCACAAGACAAAACGATGTAGAAATAGCATGTCCTGAAATAATTCACCTATAGCTGCAATAATCGCATCCCTGCACTGTGGGGGATCAGAGTAGGGGAATGCAATCCTATAAATTTGCTCCCACCATTTAAAACAAAGGCTAAAGTAATTGAATGCATCGCAAGAAGGGCTACAAAGGCAGTGAAAGGGCTGGAAGAGCAAGAGCCAGAGAGAGCCAGGTCACAAGTGGTGCCTTGGAGGTAAGAACCAAGCAGCAGGGGCCCAGAGGACCCCTGAGAAGGGGCTGTGCTCAGTGTCATGGGAGACAAGAAACAACTGCTAAAGGCCATCTTTTAGCCCATCCTAGAAGTCTACAAAAATCCCCAGGGAGCAGTGCCAGTCTGCCCTGGTGGAAAATTTCTGCCTGGTAATCAGCTACAGTTGGGTCTCCTATACCACGGTAGCACGGGTCTTCCCCGGGCGGCACGAAGCCCACCTTCCATGTTGATTGGCAGCTCATTAATATGCAAATTTCCCCCACACCCTTACACACACCCCGGCACTGTTTTGGCACTGCCCTGCTTTGTGTCGGTGTTTGTGTTGGTGTTTCCCAGCACCCACGGCCACCCCAAGCTGGGAAAAATCCCTGAGAGTGTTTAAATTTTTCATAACTGCACGAAGCCTCCTGTCTTGGAGTGGGGCAGGCGTCCGGCTGTGCCAGGAGTTGAGCCGCTGCCGTGCCTGCCCCACCTGCCCTGCCTGGGAGCCACCACAGCCCTGGTGGGACCGGGAACTGGGGGAATGTGAACCAGGAGCCACACCAGGAGCCAGGGGAAAGTGGCGACTTCCTGACCGGACTGGGAGCCGAAGTCTGCCATCATGCCTGCTCTGCTGGGAGTGGAGCCGTGGCGGCAGCTGGGCAGGTTGAGTTGCATATTCATGACTGCCTAATTGAATATTCATGTGTGCCAGGTCACGTATGCACAGCTGTGAAAAGAGGTTTCCTTCATCGCTCAAAAATCATGCTGCTAAGATGTGAAGCCGCAATATGGGGGGTGCAAAGTGGAAGTGCGCCGAGCATATGAATGAGCATATGAATAAGACGTGCCTCCTGTGAGAGACCAGATTTGTATCTCATTGAAATTATATGTTGCAGGATGGTGGCACTGTGCCACTGAAGCGACAGGGTCCTCCATCCACATCTACACCTAAAACAGTCCCATCCTCTGTGCATCATCCTCTGAAGAGGAAGACCTTTGGGACACTGCACCAGGAGACCCAGGGTGCTGTCTCTGCCCTGGGTGAACATTATTTGGTCCCTGATTCATGCTCTGACACTCAGATCTCAGGGACAAACACAGTGTTATTACTCTTCTCACAAGCTTTGGAGGAAACCAACTCTGCAGCTCAGAGACCAACTGTGTAATCTGTCAAGGTGTTTATTTACATACTCCTCTTCCTCTGAAAAATACCTAAATATTTACTGAGCTACTTTCACTTTAGCAAGAACAAGTATCTATCACAAATCACAGAATCACAGAATCACAGAATTTTCTGAGTTGGAAGGGACCCACAAGGATCATCTAGTCCAACTCACCATCTAACACCCGTGCAGAGACTGAAAGCACATTTCTAGATAATTATTTAAGTATCCTACATTTTTAATAAAAATAATAGAGGATTATTTTTCCTCTCCCTCCAGAGCTTGTATAAGACTAAATGCAAGACAAAGAACTTAGGGGTTTCAGAGATTTCAAAATGTTCAGGCATCCAGCTACAAGATGATACATAATCCACGGAATTGCTTGAAAGAATCTCATAAGAACACTAATGACTAATGTAACCTGTGCAATATAAGTTAAAGTGAACAAAAACCATGACAAAGGCATAAGCACAAAATAGCATCCAAACCATCTGCATCTCAAACTATTCCAACTGATCTAAAAAGTTACTGATTACACTATTAAATTACTTAACAGTCTGGGACTTTAGCATTAGTGGTGAGTGTCCCCGCCTCTCATGTGGGAGACTGGGGTTTGATTCCCTCCAGGGAGGCAGAGGTGCTGTTTAAGAGTTGGACTCGATGATCCTTGTGGGTCCCTTCCAACTCAGAAAATTCTGTGATTCTGTGATTAGTCATACTATTCCACACAGGGAACCTCACATGTTTTCGCCTTCTGTCCTCCTATAATTTTTGGTACTCCTTTTTTATTTATTTAATTTTATATTTTATTTTAGTTTTAAATTTATTTTATTTTTTTGAAGCTTCCATGATTTAATCGACACCTTTTTCTCTCTTTGTGTTGTTGTTTTGAGGAGTCTTTCCTGACTAATGACAGCTGAACTGGAAGGTCCCTCCAATAGCTTGATGATCCCAAAGTGTTGTATAGATTTGGTTAAGTTTTGAAAGGTATCCAGATTTTTCCAGCTGTGTGCAACGGACAATTTTTTTAACACACAGAAAGCCCTAGTTCATTCAATTTTTAATGGTTCTCAGACTTATTTTCCCCCAATTTTTACAATGTTTACTTCCACCCCCCTTTTTTTTAATGTGAGAGAATGAAGACTTTTTCATAGTAAAAAAATATTGCAAGAAACTAAGATACTATGAAGAGAAAGAGAATTAAACTGTTCCTTCTTTGTGGCTAGCTCTGTAAAGTTTGTAACCTTCTAGCTGTCTATAGATCAGTCTTAATAATATGACAATTGTCACACTCTGGTACATAGGGGACAAGAGCCACAGTATTAAAACCATTGTCATTTGAGCTATAATCTTGGTCTACAAAGTCACTTTTCTGGACTGAGATGGATTATGAAGTAAATGGTCTTGAATCTCTTGCGTTGAAAAGCAGCTTTCATCTCCATTTCCACATCAAAATTTTGTACAGTTCCAAAGACAAGTGGGAAGCAGAAGAGGCGAGGGAAAAGGCACATGCAGGATGTGGCTTCCAGCCATATGGCCAGGAACATCTGCAGGCTGAAGTCATGCTATAGTTTCAGCTCTTTCCCATCCTATTTTACTTCATTTTTGTGAATTTGTTTTGGAAACATCTCAACTGTAAAGTAAGTATGGCTTTCAGTTAAGACACTGTTATATCATCTTCTTATGCAGTGTAGTATTGGATGATGAGAGAGGGGGAGAGCAGTAGGGAAGGCCAGAGTCCTAAAGTCTCTGTAAAGAGCCAGAAGTTGGGAACTTTAATACTATTTGCAATGATGATTTCTAACTCCAAAGAAATTTTGTCTTGCTGTCAGTCACACTGTGGCTATTTTTATGTAACAATATACTTGCTATATTTTGTTATTTAGATAATTATTTCAAAATTTGATTGGCAACCACGTAGTTTACAGAATGTGGCTGTATGGGATTAAAGCCAAATGCTGGTGCCCTGTCATAAAGAGTGTATGCCCACAGCAGGTAAGCAATAATCATCTAGAAACATTCTGCTGCACGTATCTGATTACTTAAATTAATTCTTTAACATGAAATTATTACAAAAGGCTGGCATCTATTTCATCTCACTATTGCAGAGGGAATCACACGGTTTACACATTCACAAAATACCAGAAACATGAACATGTTTAATTTTTTCCTCTATTTTTGTCCCATCACTGTTATGGCACACAGAGATTTTCATTAAAATTGGCTTATGTGCCGCATAATCTTCAATGACAAATTTCACACTATATTTTGAACTTATATCCTCATTGTGATTTTGCGATTAAAACCCATAATTTTAGCCACAACAAAGTCAGGCAAGGCTTAGAATTCTCTGAGACTGCTGGGACAAATTAGTTGTGAGCAATAATTCCTGTTCAATGTCCTGTACTAAAATCCTAAAGTACAACAGTACCATCTGGACTGTAACAACAAGTTAGATTGTTAATGTTAAGCGTAGGAGGTGCACAGGGACCTGTGCTGTCACTAGCAGTACAGCATGTTGATCCCTGTGACAACAATGCAACTTCCATTGCTAATACAATTAAAGGTAATTAAGAGACAGAAACCGGGATGATTATTTCTTTCTCAGGAGTATGTTAGCTGCCTGTAATTACTACATACATGCTTTCATAAAATTTTATGCATTTATACTATTTGACCACCGGTAAAAAGAGAATGTTCCTTAAATTTGGTGTTCCCTTTTAATAAGATCTCAGCTGGAACTCTTTGTGATAGCAAAATGTTCCTGTGAGGAGGTAAAGACTGAAAATAAAAAGATGCTTGTTCAACATTTATATCTCCCAAGTACAAGTGTAACACTCTTATCATGACTCTTCTTCAAACATCTTAAAAGCCACTGGAAATAAAATGCAGAAACATTTTCCACACAGAGCTGGTGTCTAGCTTGAAACTTTGGAAGCAATTACCTCCAGGCAGATGCAACATGAGAACTCAACAAACTCTCAGTACATTTTGCTATGTTCTGATAGAGAAAACTCTCCCCTCCTTACTAAACACTCTGGCTAATGGTGAAAAATGCTACCACTTACAACTTCACCTTTTGTCCCCTGAACCAATTGGCTGAAGTCTGCAGTAAGCATAATTCAGAGTGACAGCTTATCTTTTTGCCTAGTAGGGGTCTTTGATGAAGTGTGGCTATGAAAGCAATTTCCATGTTGATGATGAGGACTGAAGGCTTTATGATTCAGATCTAAACTAGTTCAAAATAAGCAGGAGGATCCCACTATAATATGCCACAAGTATCTTCTCATTTCAAATGAAGTGAAATTGAGATGATATATAGCACACATGATACTTGGATTCTTTAAAAATCAAAAAGCCACTTTAAAATGTTATATATAGTGGAATATTGTAATAGAAGCACTTGTAACCTCTTATTTGCAGATGTTAATAAAACAGCAATGAAAATCCAGTCAGATCTAAAGCTTGGCATTGCGCCTTTTCAGCCAAATGATTTGTTCTGAAGTGCAAACTACAAAGAAATAAACTTGATCATGGAAAAAACAAACTTAATTATATTTTAACTATAAGATGACACAGTCTCAAGCTCTGTCAGGGGAGGTTTACGCTGGATATTAGGAAAAGCTTTTTCAGTGAAAGAGTCATTGGAATGATCTGCCCAGGGAGGTGGTGGAATCACCATCCCTGGACATGTTTAAGAGAAGCATCAGTGAGGCACTGAACGATATGCTTTAGATGATGGGATGGTGATAGGTAATAGGCTGGACTTGATGATTTAAAGGTCTTTTCCAACCTTGTTAATTCTGTGATTCTGTGATATTTCAATTATTGAAATAACATAGTAAACCCTAAGAAAATTATTTGGATGTTATTATAATTTCCTATGGTTATACATACAATTGTTAGTCTGCTTGCAACACCATCTTCCTGTGCTTAAAAAGCATAAATATAAGACATACAGTTTTAATCCATATGAGAATTATATCAGTGTCCAAGGTGATGTAAGACAGAAACAGAGCGAAAATACATTATACATATATAACCATATATAAACTAATGTTATTTATGTTCAAATATATTATTAATATGGGTTTTATTTACATAATAAATATAATATCTAATGATATAATATAATACAGAAAAAAAATATAAATCATAATAACATTTTCACATAATAAAAGGCCATTATATCACAGAATCACAGAATATTCCAAGTTGGAAGTGACCCACAAGAATCATTGAGTTCAACTCCAAAATGAATGCCTATACAGGGATCAAACCATACCCCTGGTGCCATGAACACCGTGTTTTATCTATCTGCGCTAATCTCAGGGTCGTGTCATAATTTATTTATTTTTTTTGTAACCAACTCCCCATCCCATCATCCCATTGTCTAGACCATGTCAATGAGTGTACCATGCCAACTGGTGTAACTTGAGACCATGTCCTCCTGTTCTGGTGCTGGCAGCCTGAGAGAAGAGATTTATACCCACTCGACTACAGCCTCCCCGCAGGTAGNGGTAAAGATATTAAACCGTACTGGGCCTAACACTGATTCCTGTGGGACTCCACTAGTGACTGGCCGCCTATTATATATAACATTTTATGTGGCATATAGTACTATAATACTCAAAGTATTTGAATCTGTATGATGTTTTCTAAAAAGAACTAAGTTTTAAATAATAACTTATATATGAAGTTAACTTCCAAAGTACGCTGCTTGCCATTTAGGAAGCCTTAAGTCTAATTTTTCATAAATGTATTGCAAAGCTTTGATTTGAAATAACTTACATTGCAAGTTACTGGTAAGTACATTGTGACGCATTGCAAAAACTTTATTCTGAATAACTTCAATATAATAATGGAATTTTTTCTAGTAGAAATTCACATAAGTGGGTTCAATCATTGAGATCAATACAAACTGTTACATAAGCTTAGATTTGTCCACTTGAGGAAAGGCGGAGACTTAATCAGCTGTATTTGTATGGCCTTTCTTCCAAGTCAGCTTATGTTTCCAGAAACAAATATTAAAAATAAAACCAAGCACTTCAAACTGCCAATTATAAACCACAGAAGTTCTTTTTAATTTCGCGTGTACCTGAGGAGACAGAACAAACTTCACCCCTATGCTGTTTGTCACTTCGTCTTTTCAATATGACTTCAACTTTTAACAGGTCCATGAGGACCTGTTATATAAAGCGGCCTGATATTCCAGAGCAACTCACTGATACACCACAAAGCATGCTCCTTAACAATGACATTACTAAAATGATATATGCGGTCTGTTTTGGATGAAGTACTAAGTTAATCTGTTTCCCAGCTGTGGCTAAAAACTGTGTTTGTAACAGACCATTCTTTTGGCTGCTGCTGGACAGGGTTTGCACAGCATCAAGGTTTTCTTTCCACACCCTTCCCCATGAAGGCCAGGAGGATGGGGATAAGTAAGAGGTTAGACAGAGACATAACTGGGGTAGCTGACCCAAACTGATCACAGGAAATCCCACAATGTACAACGTCATGCCTAGCAATAAATATTCAGGGAATGAAGGATGAAGAGTGGATTTTTAGAGTTATGGAATTTCTCTTCCCAAACAACTATTACACATGCTGATGCCTTGCTTCCCAGGAAGCAACTGAATATTTGCCTGCTAATGCAAAGTAGTGGATTAATTCCTCTTTTTAAAATTGTTTGCATGTGTAGCTTTTTCTTTTCTTATTAAACTGCCATCTTAATCCACAAGTTTTTTCACATTCCTTCTGATTTTCTTCCCATTTCTGAGGAGAGGGTAGGGAGTAAAAGGCTGCTGGCCATGGTCAACTCACCACAACTTGTTTAGTGCAAATGTATGTCTATATTTCAGGAAGAGAAGGCATTTTATGAAACCAAAGCAGTACAACATGCTTCATTTTTTCACAATAGCATCTATGTCTTTGAGAGTCTTTTAACATACAGTAGGAAATCAAAAGCACATGCATTTCTTTACCAAGGACATATTTGCTTATGATATCCAAAGTGACTCAGCCTGTGGAATCTCCATCCTTGGGAATATTAAAATGTCAACTGGATGTGGTCCTCCGTAACCTGATGTAGCTTTGCAATTGGTTCTGCATAGAGTAGGGCTTAGACCGCATGAACTCCAATAGTTGCCTGTTACCTGAATTATTCTAGGATTCTGAGATCTTGTAGCCTTTGCTTCCTTCAGTAGTAGTATTTTTAAAGAGTATTTTTAAAAAGCCATTTACAGCTTTCCAGTGCGCTTGCAACGAGTTTAATATACTGCTTGGTTTAATATACTGCTCTTTCCCTGTCTCTCCTAGTATTTTCTTTTTTTACCAAGAAACTGTTAATCAGGAGTAACAAATAAGCCCAGATAAGTGGCTGAAAAGCTGGGGCTCAAAGCATAATTCCAAATTACTTTTTACATTTTGGAATAAATCTCAGCCCAGTAAGCATTATTTGAATAAAATTTGAGCATTACATTCACAGGTGTGCAAACATGTGGACCTGCTTTAGTTTTCTAAGGAATTCAGTGAAGCCAGAAAGCACAACTTCTAGTTGCAAAAGTATCTCCAAAACAGTTTAAGACAGACAAAATATGTGAAAAGATTTCCTCTATACAGGGCAGCCATATTATTGACCTGTAGCCTGAATTTGACTTACAGGAGTTTTGCACCTCCTCCTCTGTGTGTGAACGGGGAGGCTTGAGACATGCTTTCTGCTGCACTGTCCACAGTCTATAATTTAAAGCCATTCTCTCCAGGAACCTAAGCATGGTTTCCACTGCTAAAAATGTAGGACCACGTTGACATGACCACTGGTGCAGAGTCAGGTCCATCTTTTGTCTACCACTGTATATTTTCAGAATATGCAGGACATACTAGTCTTTCAGAGTATGGGTGATCTATCTGCAACTTACCTGTCGATAATGGCACACATGTCAATGGTGACATTGGCAAAGCTTCCCAACTCGCCTTGCTCCACTGCATGCAAATCCACCAGTTGATCATCCACATGAATAAACTGCATGCATCCTTGAAAAGAATGTTGAAATAGCGAGTGATCCGAGTCATTCATCTGCACAGGAAACCCTGTAGAACAACAAAATAAAACTCGTTATTAACTTCATGTACTATTACTTAAGCAGGGATTTTTTCACAGGAAAAGAAAGATGTTTTCTAGAAGGGGGAGGAAAAAAGGCAATGTGCTAAGGTTTTATTATACAGTTATTCATTAACATTGAAATGTTGTTGATTGAAGTAATTGGCAACTACCTGACAGAATTTATATAGAACAGCTGCTGATTCCTTAATTTTTGTCTAAAGGATGGAAGCGTTCTCCTACTTTTCTCCTCCAATACTCTTCTGCTGTTTCTCATCCTTCTCTCTTATACAAACAGTAAGGGAATAAGAAAAGGATTTATCCCCTTGCTATATATTAGGAATCACAGAATCACAGAATACTATGAGTTGGAAGGGACCCACAAGGATCATCTAGTCCAACTCACCATCTAACACCAGTACGGAGNTTTCAATTTCTGTGATTTTTCTGAATAAAAATGAATTTCATATATACCAAGAAGTGAATTTCCAGTTCACCTTTCTCTAGAACATAGGCAATGAATACTTGTGCTGGAAAGTTTTGTCAGCGTGAAAACAGCCCTAAAATCTAGTGTCCTGGGTCACTTCTGAAGAATCTGATGACATTCTGTAGGATTTTCAGATTTGCTCTGGATACATTAGTTTTCTTGTCTGTTTGAATTAGTGTCTTGCTCAATCTAAAACTCAGGGAAAGAGAATGTTTGTACTCAATCGTTTAACTGAACGTGCTTCAAATGTGAATGTGTGAATTTACTTAAGAAAAATGTTCTTGATAAGGCAGAGATGAGCCGCATTTGCTACTTATACATCTTTAACAATGAACTCCCCGAAAAACTTCAAGAAGATAATTCAGTAAGAGTCCATTCAAGAGATCCATGACAGCAGAAAGGGAGAAAGAGGAGCTAACAACAGTTTACGGGTAAAGACGGAAAAAAGTTTGAAAATGCATAATGGTTTAGCAGATTTCAGCTAGCTAGATGACCAGATATGCAGTACTTTTCTGATGAGGTAAAAGCATTACACACATTTGTTCCATTAGCTAAAACAGATTATGCAACTCTCTTTCCTTCTACCACTTTCCTATCCAATTTTCCAATCTCCAGTGCCTTGCTGCCTTCTTCAATAGCATTTGCGGAGACAGGAGAATAACAGATTATGAAACTAATACTGCTTGAAGAGCACTAGGAAAAAAAGAATGAACATAATTTTCAGCACTTTCCTGAACCCAGTTTATCATTTGCCACACAAGTAGCTGAACTGACTAAAAGAGAGGGCAATAAGGAGGGCAATAAGGAGAAGATGGAAACAAGTAAAGTGCGGCTCAGGACAGATAATGCCTGATGTGGCACGCATTACTAAAAAAACCCCAAACAAATTACATATAAGTCTTTCCCAAAATATAATTAAGACACATTTTAACTGAAAGGCTTTGTCAAAGCATTCATATAATCAGTAAAATTTTCTGAACCAGCCTTATCCATCATCTAAATTTATTGTTGGTATCTCCTCAATGGCCCCAACTCACTTCAGAGTTCACTCTTGGTAGCACAGAATTAATGAGGAATTCTATAGTATTTAAGCAGTGACTGTGATAAAAGTTGGCATTGGTATTGGTTGTAAAGATGTGATTTATATTGTCTTCCCAGAATGTGCAATGGCTAGTGACTTATTCGATGAAAAGAGAACAGAGCTTTCAGAAATCTGCCTCCGACTTTTTTAAGTCGTTCTTTTCAGTGGCTGATTAAACTGCTTCACCTGAGGATTTACAGACAACAGTACAGAGAGAAAAAAGAGCAAATTAATTCTCTATTTTTGGAGGATGCAATCATCATATTTCCTTTTTCTTAATAGGTACTTTCTTCAATTATATTTAAAGATCTCACTCTTTCAGTATAACTGTCTAATTTTTAAACTGTCACTGAAACGACCCTATAAATCCTTCAAAACAATAATCCCCAAGCAGATAGTAATTTAGATCTTCAGTGGATTAGCAGAGCTGTTCAGGAAAGTTGTGTATCATCTTCCAATTCAGAGCGCTTCCACTTTGTTTCAAGTATTACATTTAAGGTTATCAATATTGGAGTAAACTCTCAGTAACATTCATGTTAAACCAGCAAAACCAAGGAAATTATACAGATATATATGAATACAATGAAAGATTATCCACCATTCTTTAGACACTAACTGAAATATCAAAATTGAGATCCACAGTTCAATGTTCACATCATAAAGCCACACCCCCTCTAGTAATAAGGTCTGGAGGGCAATCCTGGGAGTGCGGCTCACTCTGTTGCGCCTCATTAAAGCGGAGGAAATGCCTTTTGTCATGTCGCGGACGCAGAATCACGGATCCTGGAAGGTAGCTGCGTTTCTTAGTACAGAAACTGCCCAGGGAGGTGGTGAAGTCACCATCCCTGGAGGTGTTTAATAGTAGGCTGGATGAGGCAATTTGTGCCATGGTTTAGACAATGGGTTGGTGTTGGGTTACAGGTTTGACTTGATGACCTCCAAGGTCTCTTCCAACCTTGCTAATACTGTGATACTGTGAAACTCCACAGCAGCCAGTACAGTTGGAAGCCTTGAAGTTGGTGTCTGCCCCACCCTGCAGATCCGAGTGGACATGGAGCCATATCTGTGCTGGGTTTTATGAGAGTTTCTGGTTGCTGGTGTATTTCTCTTGTGATCAAACATGACAGAGGTGCCGTGCCACTCCAGAGCAGGATCCTCAGGGAGGCTGAGAGCTGTGTGCAGCCAGACTAACACTGCAGGCTGAGGGAAGCTGACCATCACTGCTTCTCCTCGGCTCACCATCACCTGTCCCATCCATGGCAGGCGGCAGTTGGGGTCCACCTCCCTGCCTCGCGCTGGGGCTGTCTGCAGGAGTGCAGGCCAACAGCAGCTGTGCAGGGCGAAAGAGTTGGTGGCTCTCTGTGATCTGCTCCTGCTGCCACTCCTCAGAGATGCGAGGAGCGGGGGGAGACAGGCGGGAGGAACCAGTGCAGCACTGGAGGACAGAGGCACCCTGTGCCAGGTGTGCCCACAACCCACTCCTCCCCTGCATCTGATGCCCGTAGTTTCTCCCCTTCCCTCTCCTACCCTCCCTCTGCACCTCCTCCACCCCGCACATGCTAGAGGAGACTCCCCAGGTCTGTCCGGTATTGACTGTTTCTGTGTTTCTGACACAGCAATAAATATTTACAAAAAACCACAGTACAAGTACATACTCTCCTGCTACCCAGAAGGAACTTTTTATGTAGGACAGGGAGGGGGTGTTCTGGTACCAGCACTAGGGGTTGGACCCTGACATCAGGAGCCCGTGACGTTGCCATCGGCACACGCCAGGCTATGTCCCCGATGTTGCGGCAGTGCGGGCAGAGCAGAGGCATGGTGCTTAGTCAGTGGCTCCACTCCAGCCCGCCTGGGGATTAAACCTCTTGTCCATTGTCACCATGGGGTCATCCCTGACAGCAGCAACTGTCTTCTGCCATCCCCCGGTTCCCAGCAGCACCATGCTGCCATGCCCCGGTGCCTCTGTGCTGGCCATTTGGCAGTGCTCCTGGCATCACGGATATGGTAGTGGTTCCCCTTCCCCCTAAAGGGTGAAAATGAAGAATGTACAGCAAGTCTGGAGGGCGGTGACAGTGGGCGGGACCAATTATATATTCACAAGCTCATTATATATTCATGAGCTGATGGAGCCCTCGATATGTTCTGTGCACACAAGAGGTCACACAAATTGGAAGGGGGGAAGAGGCTTTAGCACCATTATAGCACACTGTATAAATTGTTTGTGAGCCTGACTGGGCATCAAGGTATTTCATGTTACAGTCATGCAGACTATAACAGAAAGTAACAGAGAGAGAATTTAAAAAAACAATTCATGCTTCACAGGGAATGGAAAATGGTGGCTTTTTTCAATATGCTTATCTGAAAAGGGGAAAAAAGCAACTAGACAAGCCTTGTATATAAAAAGTAAATTGGTTTTGAACTACTAGTCTAATACCTATTAATTTTGGTGAGATCTGGACATTTATGACAATTCCAGTCATAATCATTTGGGAAACACATCTGCCTCAAACATAAAGCTCGGAATGACCTTGTACCTTGTGGTTGTTAGTTCAATACACATGACTATGTATTTCCCTTCCAGATTTACATTATTGAGACATGATTCACTTCCTCATGCTTCCCACAGTGAATGAAATTTTAAACAAATGAAGTTCTATAATCAAAGCTGACAGAAATGTTTTCACTAGAAAGGGTAAATAATGGATGAACAATTTCGACAGTACTGTATTGATCTTCTTGTTGACAAGAAACTGTGTACCTTTACAAAATGAACACAAAGTGCAGTTTGGACAATTTAAAAGAGTGTTCATGCTTAGGTTTACAAATGCATCTTAAAGTCAGGTAGATGTTGTTATACAGTAATCCTTTGAATTTCATGGGGTTTAAGTTCTTGTCAAGGACTGCAAAACATGTAATTCGGAAAGATACGTTACTTATGAATATGCACCACCCTGTTGTGTGTCGGTGTTTGTCTCAGTGCTTCCCGGTGCCCATGGCCACCCCACGCTGGGAATAAACTCTTTTCCACTTGGCCAGGGACACTGGTGTGGGGAGCCGCTCACGCTGATGTCCTGTTGTCTCTGTGGGTGGGCAGTCTCCATACTTGGGGTAGAAGTCTCAGACACCACGTCTAACTTGAGAGTGTGTAAATCTTTCATAACTGCACAAAGCCTCTTCACTCTGAGTGGAGCAGGACAGGTGTGGTGCCAGGCAGTCACCTTGATCGCAGCAGAGCGGGGCGGCCCAGGTGCGGAGTGAGTGCAGCACTGGAAAAATTGCTGCGGCCGCCTCAGTTAGAGCACAGTGGGGCAGGGACGGTGCAGGCAGAGCAGTGCACCTGTGGTCTGCGCGGCATGGTATGGGGGTTGATTTGAATATTCATGAATGTCAGTCCACACAGGCACAGTTGTGAGTGCTCCATGAAACAAACCTCCCCAATCGTGGAAAAATCACGCCGCAAAAAAATTATGCCGCCATAGGGGAAGAGTGAAGTGGGGAGGATTTACTGCATTTGAAGAAATACCAGACCATTAAAGGAGGCTTCAACAGACTAATACCTCTTTTTTTGACTCCAGTCATCAATGTGTATTGGGGAACATGAGGACTAAGCATAAGGTTTGCAAGACATTTGGATTCTATGTCTAGGAACTCTAAGAACGGTTCTGAAATTTATAGTAACATACTGATGAAAATAAACAAGACTTCAGAGTCTTTCATCTTGGTGGCTTGCAGACAGGCAAACTGGAACAAAGACTACAATTTTTCTGTATGTTTGAAAGTTACCAACTTCTTGACAAAGTAATTTTCTAGTAAACTAATCTTTATTTTGCCTTCTTTGTTTTACTTACGGAAATACAGAGATTGGATGCAAGACAGTGTATCTGTCTCAAGAAATATAAATTACTAATCTAAAAAGCCCAAATATATCTCTATACACAGAATAAAAGAGGGGTAGAGCTTAGAACAAGTTGAGGATGTGCTTCCAGCACTCCTGAGGCACACATGAGCCACTACGTAAAACAGGCTAGCGTTAATGAAGTCTCCAGTGGACTTCACAGTGTCTTCTTGGTACGTTTGTATCTCTGTCACTTGTAGTATGATGAAAAGTTTAACACAAGGCTTGGCAGCACTTTCTACCAGTGGCATGGTTCCTAATTTTTTTGTCCCTTCTGGAAGTCTGCTCTTCAGCCATACTCTAAGAATATTTTATCACCAGCTGTCTGCTTATTAATTGGAGACAGTTCTGGACAGGCATTCAGATTTTTCAGCCTTTCTGTATGCTATCATTCCTTAAATCTAAGTTGGATTCGCTACAATGTACAGTTATACTCCCGCATTTGTGAGGAACGGGTTGTGTCAGGAGTCTCGCAGAACATCAAACTCACAAAGATGAGCAGGTCATTAATATGCATGCAGGCCATACCCATTGCTCCACCCCCCCGGCACTCCAGAGCGCTGCAGACGCTTTTCTGGGGTCTCTCTCAGCACAAGGAAGCAAAGGGAACAGTTTCTGAGCAGCTGCTGTGACTGCACGTGCTCACAGCCCAAACCCTGCGACGCTGCTCCCCCCCCAGCCCCTCCCCCGACCCTGGTGCTTGTGCTGGCCCTGTGCTGGCCCAGCCCGGCTGCTGCCACCGCACGTGCTTGCCCTGCCTCCACGGCGGGAAAGGGGTGTCCCCAAACTCTGATCAGCATTCTTGGAGCCTGAAAAACTTCAACTTTGTAACACTGTGACACTCCGTGCCTCTTATGGCAGGGGAGGAAGAGGGGAGGGGGGGGCATCGGTATCAGAGTTTCTTTCCCTTTAACATCCACTGGTCCCAGTAGAGGCAGCACTGCCTGGGCTTTGACTGGGCTTTGAGTAACAAGGAATGACATGTCTTGTGGTGGTGCTGCGCTGGGTCTCAGCGGAGCACACAGGAGACACACAGGGACCAGGGCACGGTGCCACAGGGCTCTAAGCACCACGGCGAGCCAGAGAAACCGCGTGCCTTCCCCACGTGCCCTCCCCACGTGCCCTCCCTGGGGGGTCGGCCCCATCCCGCCCACAGGGAGAGCCGGCACTGCGCATGCGTCGGCCCAGAAACCTCGCAGAACCCTGAAACTGAATTGCGAGAAATTTTCCTTGCAAATGCGCGGGGTCGTAATAGAGAGGTCGCAGTGCAGCGGGGATATACTGTATTGGCACGAATTCAATACAGAACAGTTCTTAATAAGGCTGCATTTTTGAAAAGTATCTTCTAAGACTCTCACTGAGAGATTTTTTTATGGTATGCCAGAGGACTTCTAGAGTTATGTGACTGCAGGAGGAAACTTTTTAGAGAGTAGAGGACATAAAGAGGTGTTTGCCGTGCTACAGCAGTTCAGGACTTCCCATAGTAACCACGGCAACGGCCTTGAATCCAGCTAAAGAAAGAAACTACGGAGATAACCATGGAAGAAAGGAATGCGAGAAAATCGTGGCGGGCTATACTAGAAGAGCTCTCCAATCAAGTATTAGTGAGGCGTGTGCAATTAGTCTAGAAACCAATGTTAGAATAGAATTACATTTGTGTAGCGCATGTACAGAAGTAAAAAAGGGATAAAAAGGGATGGTTTGTTTACAATAAACGAGCTTTCACTATATTTCTATGAAGATTCGTGATTGAATTCTGCCTGACTCATACTTCATGTGACCAAACCAGAGATATAGGTCATGTATAGTATAAGAGGTTATCTGAACGTATAGTTGTACTGGTATTGTTTATAAGTACATCACCGAGGAAAGAAACTGGTCGATAAGAAAAAGCTCAAAAGATGGTAACAGATGAGCAACTATCTATGAACAGACTATCTTCAAGCCATAACACAAGTTGTACAAATATTATTTTACAAGATATTAAATGCCTAGGATTACATCTTAGAAGAAAACCATAGGAATACAGTTGTGAAGGCCCTGACAAAATCAGAAACAAAAGCCAGGCAGACTGTCTTTAATAACAGAAAGGAAAACTACCCACAGTAACAGGGAAGGATAAGACATTTTAATTGCCTTGGTTCACCAGCTTTGTTGATTCTGTGCTTCTCTCATATTCCTGTGGAGTTTAGAGTGAGCAGCAGTGGACTTCTTAAGAAGAGCTGTTTTAAGACACTTTTGTAAATATCTGGTCATAGAATCTAAAGTATGCAAATATATTTAGGCCTTCCAGTTACTGTTGGAGAAGAGCAGGTTTGCATTCCAGGATTTCAATTTGCAAGGTAATGGTACCAGTTTTGTTGCTTGAAATCAACTGCAATAGGCATTGACATTTAACTATGACAACTCTGACGTCTTTTTCTTTTCCTTTTGTTTTTGCACATATGCTTTTACTTCTTTTTTTTTTTTTTACTCTGAAGCAATTAGAAATGTAGTATCTCTCCTATTTTCAAAAAGTTTTCTCCTGCAAAATACACAAATGAAAAAGCCCAAAACATATGGTTTGAAAAAAATTCTCTTACTATGAGATATTTAAGCACAGTTATATGCTCTTAGCACAAAGATAATTCTGTTCTCTGGCAGAAGAACAGTTAAATAAATGAAATATTTTTTGGAATCATCTGATAAATTAAAAACAATAAAAATGTCTTCTGCTCTTTTAAAGAGAAGATTTTATTACCTTTGTAAGTAAGTTTCCATGAATGTAAATGTTGCACGTGCAGGGCTGAAACCCTAAAACACAAAAACATCAACAATTCTGTTTTGGAGGCAACTCAAAATTTGCCTTGATATTCCTGTTTGGAAAAAATTCTCCTTCAAATAACTTGCAAATAACCACAATAGCAGCAAGTTTCAGCCGTTACTTACTGACATGCAGGGAGGAAGTAAGAATGATCATTATCACCAGTCTTGGCTAATTTAAGTCAATCTAACACTTTACTGCAATTTCCATCTTATTTTACTGAGTATGATAGAAAATACAGAAAGCCACATAATGGTCAAATTGCAGTAAATTTGTACATTACATTACCCATATAATACATGCTATTATAGGCTTTCCATTTTGAAAAAAAGAATAAATGTACACCAGACTTACAAAGTTATTGCTGCTTCACTTCTACCAAAAATACCCCATGAAGACAAGAAAAAAAAATCTAAATACTGATGGATATAATTATAGTTAGGGAGATACATATTACTATTTAATGCATTTAAGAGATGTTTAGTGTGGATGTTACAGTACTGGCACTAATTTTGTCATCTTATTTGTTGCTGCTACATGAACTTATTTTGGTTTTTTATGTATTGCAAAGTTTTGGCTACAATATCACCAGTTATTTTTATTTCAGGATAGTTAACAAAGGAGTCAAAATGAAAACATTTAGGGATGAGTAGTCAATCACTCAACCAAAATCACTGTAAGCTGCAGTTTTTATGGCTATGGTACAGTGCTTTGTGGTAAGCTGCACTAGTTTGGAACTAAGTTTTTCTTTAGATACCTTAAACGCTATTTTTAGTTTCATGCCATTCACTGCATGTTCTCCAGTATTCCCAATTTTCTCACTTAGCTTCTACTAACCTGAGTCAATGATAACCACAGAGAGTACCAACTTCTCCAGAGATTTACTAGGAAAACAGAATTGTCTCTGAGTTCCAAAAGCTTGCTTGGAGCTTTGGTGCTGATAAATGTTTATATATATTAAAAACTGGGAAAGTGATCAGATTTGAAGTGCATTCAGATATTCATTGCATGTTAAATGTCTATTCTAACACTTCTGTTAGCAGTAACTTACAGGCTTTGAATACCTTAAATTCATATGCTTAAGTTTCCAAAACTATCTAAATCATATTAATCTATATTCAATTTATATATTAATCTATTTCATATACCATGATATAGGTGGTTTCCATAGGTGAAAATTAAGGATGCTCATTACATATGCCAGGTTGTTTTAAAGAACAGCACTTTTACTTCCTAATGGACAAACTAAAAGTACATGGGTATTCAAAGACTTACTGAAATCACAGAATCACAGAATCACAGAATATTATGAGTTGGAAGGGACCCACAAGGATCATCTAGTCCAACTCACCATCTAACACCTAACACCCGTACAGAGACCTAAATAATTTTCTCTTCTTTTTTTTTTTTTTTTGCTAAGCTTAGATTTTCCTTGGTTGATGAAATTTTTGCACTCAGATGCACATAGAATTATATTATCTGAGCAATTAAGTACATTAAGTTATGTAGATCTTAATGTAATCCATACAAACGGTCACAAAATTCAATGTAAAGGCTGTCCTTGTGCTTAGCCTTTTACAAAACCCCCCATAGTACTTAATTTTAAAATCAGCATTACAAACTATAGAACTGATTAACAATTTTTTTTTCCTATTCTCCTACATCTTCAGTTCATAATAGCTTTAAAGTTTTTAACTGTAAGGACATGTAACTCAAAAATGTAAAATAGTACTTTATTTATTAGTTACTTTTTTTAAGATATAACAGATGAAGACAAGATGAAGAAAGGCAAGGGAAAGAGGGAAAGTTGCAGGATTATTTTGAAACTTTGAAAGGGAGCACAGCAATTAGTAGTGATTAATAGTCCCTCCACTTTTTAATAGACTAGTTATGCCATTTGCCTCTTTTATGAAATATTTATAAACAGTTCAGATTGCATTCTCATTTGGGCAAAATGGCTAGTTTAACCTAATAGAGTGTTATACAACTTTAAATCAAACTTTGTGGGTTTGTTTGGATGGTTCGTTGGTTGGTTGTGGGGTTTGGTTTTGGGTTTAAGGGGTTTTGTGTGTGTGTGTAGGGGTGGGGCGAGGGGTTTCATGTCCTGATTTAATAATATTTAGCTTTCTTCTTTTTATTAAGAAAAACAAATATAGAAATAGATTACCAGTAGATTGTCTTTCCAAATAATAAAAGAAATGTCAAAGAATCCCTACAATGTAAATGCATACACTGTTTCCTTTCTGAATGTGAGCTAATTTATCTAGAGTACATAATTTGTAACTGTATTTCAAGTGAAAAATACAAGCCCTTAACATTGTGGAATCCACTCACATAGCAGCGTCTATTCAACCCAAACTAATATTAGAAAGAAATCCGTAAAATGAATCTGAATGGACTCTAGGCAACAATAATAACAACAAAGTCAATTTTCTGTTCTCTCCATCTTTATGTAAAGCTATTAGGACTGAAAACATATCACCAAGAATTTCTCTTACTTCAAAGACATGAATGTTAGAAAGAACCATCATTTTGTTATGGTTTTGTAAACTTGTTACATTGTTGGTTTTTTAACTTGACACTTTTTCTCTCAGAAAAAAGAAAAGGAAAAAGAAAAAGAAAATACTGTCATCTTAGGAACTGATGTTCAAACTTGTGCAGTTTGAAAATTAATGAAAAGCTGTTTAGTTGGAGTGCATTTCTACTTTCTCAGCTCATCCAACCTTCAATATGTTTACAGGTCTACTCATTCAAACCAAAGAACGTATTCCGGAGAAATTTTGTAGAAAGTACTATACTGAAATTATTTTAACTTCAATGTCTTGCCTGCCTTTTTTAAAAGATGATATTATGTGAACCACAATAATTTGTTTTCATAGAAACTGAAGGAAATTGAACCACAAAATCATCCTTCTTTCTTTCTCTCAGTATAAACATCCAACCCAATGACATGAAGGAGATTTCTTAAATGTCACGGCTGCCTGTTCAAAAGCACAGCAGGCATAGCAACAAAACCTCATATAGTAGTGACTAAACATAAAGTCAATGGGAGGTTTTTCAGTAATTGGTTACAGGACTTAACTGTGATAAATTGCCTTAGCCTTAGTAAATCATCTCTTGAAAGTGCTTTAAGATTCATGATATTGATTGACTGATAGGTAAAGGAAATATTTTATTTTCTTGAGAGAAAGTTTATTTTTTGTTTTCTTGGAAATATGCACTGTAACGTATACAGGGAAAATAATGCTATTGATATACTCCATCAAAGATGGATTTCCTCTTACTGTAATGCTGAACGATTCCTACGAAAATGACTGAAGCAATTCAGTGTTGAGGAAAGCTACACAAAGGTGTAATATTACAGCTGCCCAAACGTAAAAGAAATCTTAACTTTGAGAATTTGTATGTTTGTTTTGAAAGTAATATTTATACTCTTAAATATTCAAAATAATCAGAGAAGTTTAAGAGATGAATTTGAAAATACTTCTTTCAAATGGGAGCTCAGCTAAAATCTTCAACAAGTATTAGGCCGTTACTTTCCATTGACACTGACACCGGCTTCTTCAGTAGTGCCTCAGAGAGCATGCAAATAAAGACCAAAATTGCAGTCATTTATGAAAAATAAAATTATTATAAAATAAAATTAATATAAAATAAACTTGCTCTTTCTGAGAATGGGGATTTCAGAACCTCTCTGGATAAACTGTTCCTGTGTGCCGTCACTCTGATGGGTATGAAATGTGTCCTTGTATTTAATGAGAATTTTTTATGTTGTGACTTGTGGCTGTTGCCTCTTAACTTCTTACCATATGAATCATATCAATCCAAGAAATGACTGGATTTATCTTCTCTAAACCCTTGGAACTTCAACTCCAATCGAGCTTTGGCCTTCCCAGCTCCAACTCCAAAAAATGGGCAATTCCTCTTGAATATCCCATCCCTGCTGTTACCTGGTGTGTTGTTTTCTTTTTGCATTTGAACTCATTCAGGTTTTCTCTTTTTTCTATAGCTGTTNTGTTGGTAGTTTCTTTTAATCAATATAAATTATTGAAACAGATATGTTAAACTATGCAAAAAGCCCAGAGCCGAATGAATGACATTAATTTCCAGACATTTATATACACACACACTCTTTATTGTCTACTAGAAAAGAACAAGAAAATTGATTATAATGCAAATTGCCCTATTGTCCACTTCATCCATATTATGCTTTTGCTGGCTGTTAGAGTGAGACTTCACAGTATTTTTGATAATGCCAAACATTAAAAACATTTTTCTATTTAGTGGGTTTTGCTACAAAGATGAAATTCCAAGAAGCATAATGCATTGGTACTTAGAGGGAGTACATAATGCATCTGAGGAAAGATGCTGAGAGAGGAAGGCATAAAAGAAAACAGGAAAATTACATCTAACCTCTGTGTCTCCTACTCTTTCTGTTGCTCTTAGACTCTCAAGCACAAAAACAAAGTAATATTGATTTTGAGCCAATGAGGAAAAGAGGTAAGAGCTTAGCTGACAACATGCTCTGCAGTCACTGTTATTCAGCTGGCAAAACAGGGATATCAGTCTTCAGTCCTTTTCCTTTTCTCTCTGGTGTACTGTCATGGTTTAAGCTGAGCTGCAGCTTGAGCCAAACTATGCAAACAAAAGTTCTGTGGCAGATTTACCAAACCTTTGTGCAAGACTACACTTCCATCTTCTGGGGTGAACAGACTTCCTGCCTACTGGGAAGAGAATGGATTGCTTTCATAGATCTTTGTTGAAATTGAAGTGGGGGGTTCAAGAACTGTGGACGATATTTTTTGCTCTTGTCTACGAAGTACAAGCATTTGGGGGAAGGTCTTCAAAAGAGGTGAGGGATTCAAATCTATCTGAACTCTGCTAAAAGATAGAGCACAGTATTTACAGGAGAGTTAAGTTTTGTAAGACCAGGGTGATTTTGCTGTACTTTGAAACATTTTTTGCAGGGGAGACGAGGGAAAGACAAAGACCATAACAGTTATTATAGAGGTGCTGGAATTGGGATAAGCCAGTAAATGAATGTCTGTGGAAGAGAGGAGGGACCAGAATATTTCAGGAAGGACTTACACTAAAACAAATTAAGCAGCCAAGAAGGAGAACGTTTACATGGATATTATGAACCACTAACATGTTCCTTGACTGAGCACACCCATCTGATTCATAATTTTGTATCTAAGTGAAATAAAATTAAAAGATTTTCTTGGTTTGGAAAGCAGACAAAGATAAACAAGGATTTTTCCTGATTATGGCTTGGATCTTCTGAATTTATTTAAAGTGAAAGACCAGGTTCTTGAATTTTGTATCTGAAGTGACTAAAGCAGCAAGTATATGGAATCAAATGAGCACAAAGGAAAAAACAGTCACTCAGCACCTCTTGGAAAACTAATAAAGGTGTTTAGAGAATCTAAGCTACTCCACTGACTTCACAGATGGTGTCGTGGCTAAAATAACAGATGTCACTTCAAAAAACAGAAATGTTTTTACACTTTCAGTTTAAGTCCACAAGTCTTTATTCAAGAAAGTATATGTGTACACATGTACGTCCATGCATGTGGAAGTTCAACATAATAAGCTTATTCTCTCAAATTATCTACCTTCCTATCTCGTAGGCAGCGTTGTCTTGATAATATGGCACATTTGATAAATAGCACAAGTTACAGAGCGCAGGAGAGCAGCTGCTACACCTTATCTAACTTTATTATCAGCAAAATTTGTCTGTGTGGAAAGAGTGGTAAGTAGTGAAATTCTTATTGTACAAGTGATTGAAAGCTAGCCTTGAACATAATGACTCAAACAATATCTACACAAATTACCCAGACAGGTTGCAAATGAGCATGCATATAATTTTTATGCTCTGTCAGATCACATGCCCTGCATTCTAACTTTTTTCCCCTCTATTTTCCCTTCTTAACTTGAGTATTTTGTAAGAATTTGAAATGCAAGTGAAAAACTGGAAATGTACCATTTCCATGGTCTCTCACAAAAATTAAGAGGCTTCCTTTTATTGCCGTCCGCGATCAGCGTGAAATGTCAACCAGCATATAACAGTGCTACATACAGAAACACATATCTGCATTTCACTCCTCATTTTCTCACCATCAGAAATCAATGTCCTTCTGCACAGTACCAGCCACAGTCAGGTCCTATTTCTATATGTCTTCATATACTATATTTAGTTCCCATGTTGGTAATTTGCTGAAATCTTCACTCACCAAGATATGTTTTTTGGATAAGTGTTCATGGGGCACATTTTATAAGCAGGGATATTTTGGTAAATGTTGATGTTCATTGTAATTTTCATGAAAGAAAAGAAATAATTTAAGACCTATTCTAATCTGAGAGACATTCATGGGAATATATCTATTCAATTTGCCTTCAAGTATATGCATGGCAGTAGTAAAAAGGAGAGAAAAAATGAAAGAGAGAAAACAGGATATTGCTACCATCAAGCAACTGTATGTACAGTAATCATTACCAAGGCTGTAATTCTCCAAGTTTGATTGGGCAGTAGATCTGAGAGAAATGCATCTCAGAAAGAAACATGATTTACTGATTATTAACGATTAACATTGAAATTCAAGGACAATTTAGCACAGTGAGGAGATGTTAACCAGAAACCTGATTTTAAAACAACAAGGAGAGAGAAAAGCAGTAATTGATAGCCCTATAAGGACAGAAACTCAGAAATATCTTGACCTGGACTGCAACTAAGAATGATCAGATTATAGTCTGAATGATTTTGCCACCTGCTGTCCAGAGACCCATAACAGACATCTGAATTCTTTTAGAAGAGTGAACTTACCTTATAATTTAAAAAAAACCCCACTATCAATTTATTTAAAAAAATTTAGGTTTACCTCAGAATTCATTTAAATGCCTTCACTTAAACCATGAAGACAGTGAAGGTTTCTGTCATTCACAGGCACTCAGAGATTCATAAAAACTGAAATCTTGCATTCAAGACATACACAGATATATACAAAAGGGAAACTGTACTCAAGAAGTTCAGCTCTCGCCATGGATCTTTCACATACCAATTTTACAGTAATGTAAAGATGAGTGTTCATAATTGGAAAATGCAAAAAAATATGTACAAAATTATAGTGGTGCCAATCTTCAGGAAAGAGGAGAGAGCTTTGTCAGGATGCATTTTTATGAGTCATGTCAACAAGATTGCACCAAATTGATCGGATTGACAGTGACAAAAAGCATCTACTTATGCAATTTTGAAAGATATTGAAGTCTACCAAATAAGGCATTACAGGGAAAATACTGGATAGCAATGATCCCAAGTAAAAATCAGATGAATAAATAACAAATAGTACAATGATATAAATGAAGACAGACAACTTGTTCTTGTCTAAACTCACCACAGCTCTCAAAACCAGGACTGATGACTTATAATACCAATGTGTTATTACACTATATCAGTACTGACTTGCGGAAAAAAACCCATAGCCCATAGGAGATATGAGATAAGTATATTTATTAGCAGCACTGGAAGCAAGCGGGATAAATCCTCTAAAATCTTGTTTACCTGACTGGTTTTGGCAGTGCCTTATATGCTACAGAGTTATACAATATTCAGTAGGTGAGTCATACAATATTCAACAGGTGAGTTACATATGAATCCCAGTTCCCACCTGGGTTACGGTTGATATCAGTACATCTCGAACATTCTGCTGACAATCAGTGGTCTATGGGTGCACATTCTTTGCTGATCTGTGTAGTTAAAGCCTAATCCTCTTAGCTCACTTCCAACCTCCTGCTGGCAATTTTTAGTCTATCAGCCCCTGTGTATTACCCCGTGTTCCCAACTTAATTCACTCTTTATGTTCACAACTCAGTACTTTCTTAACTCATATTCTCATGAGTTAAGAAGTCACATCATTCATTTCTGTCACTTTATTTACAAATGAAAGCTATGAAAATATTCTGATACACACAGAACAAGGAATACTTGACTAGAAAATGAATGGTAGAATTTCCACAAAAAGCAGAAAATATGTCATAAGAATTGTATAGCTCCTACTCAAGGGAAGAAAAACTTAGGAAAACAATACAATTATTTGAAAACTACAAACTTACCTAAATCAATGACCCCAATTTATAAATGTAGTTTTAACTATGTGTTCTCGTAAACTTAGGTGACTATAGAAAAACCTGAAAAACTTGAAACTGAAATTTACTGCAATATTGCCTTCTCGTACAACAGTGACATCTGAATGGCATTTATAGAATACAAGCACTGTCTTTTAGAGAAAAATGAGCAGAGGTATTCCTATCTATTTTTCGAACTCTGCTTCTTCACAAGTATTTGCAAGGCACCAATGCTATAAGCAATGTTTAACTTCAAAATATTCAACGAATAAACTGAATATAGATTTCAATGAAAATACTGTCACCCAAAATATTATTCACAAGTTCACAGGCTATTCTGAGTTGGAAGGGACCCACAGGGTCATCCAGTCCAACTCCCAAGCGAATGCCCACTCAAGGATCAGGCCCACAAGTGTGGAACCACGGGAACCACGCTCCATCCATCCAAGCCTCCCACCATCTAGACCATGTCACTCTTTGTGATAAAGTCTACTTTTTGATAAAGGCCACTTTTTGAAGTTCAGTACAACAGATGTGCACATAAAATCCATTTACACATATTTATTTTCTCCCACATAAAGCCTCTAGTTTCAGTAACATGAAAATTAGGAAGAGAGAATATTTCCTAATCTTTAAAGGGAAGAAACTCTGGACTTAGCAAATCCAATAGTGGGGGGAAGGGATTTACAGTGTTTTAAAATGTAATTTGATAAAATAATGGAAACTTAGTGTGATTTTCAAGTTATAAATAAGGGTTGTGATATGAGATCTTTGGTGTGTAGATTTCTGATTTTGTTAAGAAGAACTGAAAAAAGTGGATTGCTCTCTCTTCATGTTTGTACCATATTTCTGTTAAATTAACGCAGTGCTTCAGGACTTCTGTCGGTAACCTGCAAGGGTATATATGGATTTAAACTCTATTTTTTTTTAAATCCTTGATATATTGGTAGATTTCTGATGTATTTTCACCCTTTTGTTAGGCACTGAATTGACACAGCAAGACCAAATCTGACACAAGGAAGGCCAGTGTTCCCGCAGGTTTTAAATTCTTGAGTGACTCTCCTTGGCCTGCTCATTTAACATGCTCAGTTAACTGGAATGGCAGATATCTCTGGAGTGGCTAAAAGTACTCCTCTGTGGGTAAGATCCTTTTAACAGGATGCACAGGAAATTTCAAACATAACAATGGCTCTTGCTGGATTAGACCAGTGGTGCTGCCTAATGAGCTCTCCAATTCTTTACCTGTGGTTACTAGTATTCAGAGGTTTCTGGGTTTTTTAATTTTCCCTATGATCAAAAGTTGGACTTAGGGTGCCTGACTAATTTTTCTGGGGATAAATGAGTGTACTTAGAGAAAATGTTCCAAAATCTGTTGGCTTAAATATCTACCTCATGGATTGAAGGAAATAAAAGACAGTGACTCTTCAACCCTCTGTTTCTAAGCAATATCTGAAACACAATATCTGAAAGTGCAGAGAATATTTAATAAGGAATATACCTTTTAATAGTTTAATTATTTTCTATCCATTCAAAATCATATTGTCTAGACAACAAATGTTCAAATTTAAATTTCTGTGCAGGAAAAACATACCTTATTTTATATTAGCACAAGTAGCAAAGCATGAAGTTGGTTTTAAAGATGAATTTTAACATTGTAGGTTTGTAGCTCCCTCTTGACAACTTAAAAAATGTAGGAAAATACGTCTAACATTTTTGCTGATTGTGTTAAATGACAAAAAATTAACAGCTATTTTGCTTTTTGTCTCTGCCACTCTATTAACAGTTCTTCGAGAGAATAAAAAATAGAAGAATATGCAAAAAGTTTTATTTTAAATAAATTTCCATAATTAAAGTTTGATTGCTTCTATTTCCAAATAAATACAGATGTTTTTTTCCTAATTAACACTGGGAATTTGACGCTGGCACTGACTCTGCTGTCTTTTCCTGCAGGAAATTGTGTACTTCTGCCCATTAACTTGAGTGTGCAAAGAATGTCAACAGGATAACATCCACAACCAATCTATTGTCTACATTTCAAGATTGCTCTTTTTATTGAGTTTATTCTCTGAGGACTCTATAGTGCTACTAGTGTAAAATTATATTGTAAGTGCCATGAAACATGCAGACTTCTGACTTGACACCAATAAGGAATTTTAAGACTGTAAATTTCAAAATGACATTTAAAATACTGTTTAATGATTAGGTCCAAGGGAGGGAAAACTGTCTCAACATGAACAGTTAATTTAAACAATTACATTGATGAAAATTTTAATATTAGTCTCAGAATGAATAATACGCCCTGCTTTATCTTGATTGTTTTATTTCAATATGTTTCAGAGGATGGTGCTAGCAGATATCATTGTGGGATGTTTGCTGACCAGCCCCTGCAAAAAGTCATCCCTCTCCACAGAAAACACTGCATGAATATTGGATATGTGCCTGTCTTCCAGGGCAAGTAAGTCTTTATACTTCTGATATGTAGGATATCTTTTAGCAAGCATGGATATTCCTAAGATTAAAGCAAAACTTCTGAACTTTCAGATGTCTTTCCCTCAACTTAACTTTTCCACAACCTCTTGAAGTTCTGTTTTTGCATTTTCTCCATAAGCACTGGGAAATTTTACTGACAAGGTGTGTGCATAGCTGCATTTAAGGGCATTTGCACATGCACATTGGGTAGGAAATGCATCCTTAGTGTCTTTTGTATTTAATTACTTGCCTAGTATTACCCTAATTTACAAAACTCTGTGTTCTTGGTACCAATTTGTACAGCTTTTATCTGCTTCAGACATTCTGCTTAAAGTTTGTCTTTCCAGCTCTTTTTTTAATAATTCAGAATGATTAATCATATTTACAAATTTGCATAAAGAGCAGTGTATCAAGGCAAATGACTGATCTTTAAAAAGGAATAGAAAAGTGTACTGACACTACACTTTCAGGTCCTGTTGACTGGCCTTGTCCATTAACTTTAGTAGAGGAATGTCAATTTAACACTTGAGAACTTGCTTCTTTCTTCCATAAGTTAAAACTCTTATGTTGATTTCTAATAGCAGTTTACACTAAACTGTGAAGAATTTTATATGGTAACAATGGCAATATGGTAATAATTCCCTTATGCACTTTGGTAAAGTGGTTAGCAAGTAATGTAAGAATTAAAGTTAATAAGAATTTTAGAACAAGGTTGATTATCATATTTAAAATGCGAGATTTACTATAGATAATTTGATAGGGATTTACCCTATGCAAAGAGATAGATGTAAATTTTGTTTTCAGTTGAGCTTTTCTGTTCTGAGACTCATGCTAAATCTAGAAACAGGAAGATTAAGAGTAAGAAACTTTGATCTGAATGTCTTATTCAATTTGGCAGAATGTGAACTTTAGAAGTGCCTGTAGTTGTCCAGAAACACAGCTGTTTGATTGACATTATGCTACAGCTGGACTCCCCTGCATAAAAATACATAGCCCTGACTGAAGATTAGTCCCTGAGCACGTGAGAAAGCAATCACCAAAGAGTCCTAGTCTCTTATTACAGCATGCATAATGTGGTACCATATTCAGGTGACCTGCAAAGACTGCTTGCAATAAAAAAAAAAGGTAAAGTAATAAAATCTTTTCCCCACTACTGTGAATTTCCACTATTCAGACATACAGGATTTTCTCCCATTTCAATTATCATGTATTCATTCGCCATTCTTTGAAGTCCCTACTTTCCTTTATGAATGTTTAATATTTTCCCCTCTTCGCAAATTCTCTTCTCCTAGTTTTTCACTCTATTTCCTGCCACAATCTTGCCTTCTGGACACCTGTGTCTTTCTCTGTTGCTCTTTCAAACATCTCTTTACCATGGTTCACTGATATCTTTCCCTTCTATTTATTACTTTCCATTTTCTCTAATACCAACCTTTTTCCCCCCCAACTTTCATGTTGTTGAACAAATATAAAAATAACCATACGGCCTCTAAGATGACCAGCAAGTAGTTTCTCAGGAAAAAACTTAAGATCACAACAAGGATAGGGTGATGCAATCGCTAGTAGTATATTCCCCTGAATTCCTGTAGTGTGCAATAAAGGAACATTTTAAACCAGTTTGCACACCTTATTTGTATTTGAAATCTGTTTATGGACTTTTCTTCAGTTAAGTGACATAACTGTTCTTTGAAGCTAGTTACACTGATCTCATCTGCAGTACCATTTTGCATTTGGATATACTTGCATTCAGTTCAAACATGCTATTAATGCTTGGTTTGTGAGAAACACTGATTAGTCATTTCCTGTGTACATTTTCAATGCCACTCGTGGCTGCAAAATCAGATTACATTCCTCGTCATCTAAGAGCAAATGAGGAACCTTTTCTGTTCTTAATCTCTTCTCATACATAAGTCTTGATCAGCTCTGTCACCCTTTTCATAACCCTTTTCTACTTCTACTATATCTTTCTGAGATGGACTGATCGTGTCAACATGGACACAACATTCAAAAGGTGAGGGGACATCACTTATTTATATAATGACAAGAGCTCCTATTTTTATTCCTTGCCAGCTCAGTTTCTTTAGGAAACTGTGATAAGGAGCTTAAAGATGAAGGGAACCACAAGGTATATCAGTTGGACTGCAGTTTATCCATATGTTTACTGATTACTGTGAACAGCTGTGAGCTCCACTGCAAGAACCACATATATTCTTTCTTTTTTATACATAAATTAATTCTATACTTGATCAGATTTTTATTGATTTGCCTTCACTTCAGAAATCAAATTTATTCTCAGACCCTTCCTGCTATTCTTTAATAAGTGCTTTCACTTTTCCCAACTTCTATATTTCTAGAACATGAAGTTGACGAGAGAGTTAAGTAATCAGTTAATCCTTATTTTTCATATTTAACAGCCTTTAGAACCCTCTAGTAAAACTTATCTGGCGCTTTCAATGTTTCTTCACTTAGGTACTCAAAATATCCCTTCACTGCAGCAACTTGGTAATTACTTTAATTCAGATCCATGTAAAGTAGCTGTATGGGAGAACAAAGTATAAGTTCCTCATACAGAATATTCTGAGTTGGAAGGGAACCACAAGGATCATCAAGTCCAACTCTTAACCAGCACCACTGCCTCCCTGGCAGGAAAATCCACTTTAGTACAGTGCGAGTGTCCCCATCTCTCATGTGGGAGACCAGGGGTTCGATTCCCACCAGGGAGGCAGTGGTGCCATTTAAGAGTTGGACTCAAGGATGATCCTTGTGGGTCCCTTCTGACTCAGATTCTGTGACTAGAATCAAACCCCAGTCTCCCGCATGACAGGCGGGGATACTCACCACTGTACTAAAGTGGATTTCAAAATCCCTCAGTTCCTTCTTGTTTCAACACAACTTTTCTGGTTGATACGTATCCACACTTCCATGTGTTACTTGGTAGATTCTGGTATGAAATCTGAGTTCTGCTAGGCCAGCTGCTCTCTAAGTCTCCTGAGTCCCAGGTATCTCCAGGCCAGAGATGCACCAGAATACATGAAAGTTTCTTATCTTACCAATATTAATTTATTCCCTTTGATGATAAAAGAAGATACTCTGATTCTTTTACTATAAAAATACCTAGAAGAAACTATTTATCCAATTTTCAATGTACAGTTCAAAGGAAGTTCTGTAAAAATAATGTTGGTTTGGGTTTCATATTTAAAATGTTGTTAAAATTTTTTTAATCAGAGTACTTTTCAGTAGTCAAAACAGATGACGGACAAAATTGCAGTTATATTTCAGAAGTATTTTTCATATAAAGTCCGTGTCACGCATGAGAGGGAAAAGATGAAAACCACAGGTAAATAAACCATATTTGAATAAAATTACTCAGTTTACAAAGGACCTATTTTAGTTTTTCTGTTGTGCAAGCATTTAGAAATTTTAAAAAAGAACCCCCAAATATATATGATTTCTTTTTAATCTCTCTCAAACTTGCATTCAATAAAAATGTTTTGGGAGTATAATATTGATCTGTAAGGTGAAGTCGAAAATCAGAGGTCATTTTAGGGTTCAGTTTTTTTTTGCACTGGAGGTAAGAGACTCAAATCTTTAAAACAGAGCCAGAAGCCAGATTAATTTGTCTTAGTGATGTAGATGCCCATGATAAAGTCACTCTCGTAGTAGAAGTAAACAAATATGCTCCACTAAAATGCAGATAAATGATAGATAGATAGATAGATAGATAGATAGATAGATAGATAGATAGATAGATAGATAGATAGATAGACAGATAAATAGATAGATAGTATCTCTACTAGATTGAGTAGTCTTGTGAGGAAGGTGCTAAATACTGACTGAACATTCAAAGTGTTAAGAAAACACTTATCTCTCACAAATAATGATAATGTTCAAACTAGTGCTAAAAGTCTACTTTTTACTTTTTATGTTTTGAACTGGTAGAAGTTATATATTTAAAAGTAAGTCAGGATAACTCAAAACTGAGAAAATTCAAGTGTCTAAAGGCTTCCAGTTATATAATGAACAATTGAAAAAAAAAAAAAGAGGAATATCACTGCAAGGCTCCCCTCAGGGTCAGATGCTTGTGGTTCTGCCAGAGAGTTACTGTATTATATGAAATGTTACCTCTTGACCTACACAAAGAAATGCACATCTGATGGAGTATGAAGGGGCAAACCATCTATATGGAATTTATCCGTGTGCATTTCAGGAGAAAGTGGGGGGAAGGAAAGAAAAGATACAATGTTTCTATTAAACATGAAGAGAGGAAAAAACGAGTAAGCTCCAGCAAATGCCAGGATGACTGTTCAGTTGCAAGGTGAGAATGTACGCTCTGTGCCGCATGATGCATGTGCACCAGGACCAAACATCACAAATAGCTTTTTGAACCGAAATGAGTGAGACACACACAGTGGCTGAAGACTTTAAGTAGGCAAAACTGACATTGTAAAGGTTATCAATCTAGAAATCTTGACAATTGTACTTAATTTTAAAAAGCAAGGTAATATCAAATGGAAATTAACTGTCAACAACTGGCACTAAGATCATAATTACATGACTACGAGTTTCCCATATTTCCTTTAGGTAGAGTTCCCACTAACATCTATCATCATTATATGAAGTCTTTAATTCAAAATCTTCCCACAAATAGCTTCCAGCCTGCTTCCCTAGTAATATAGAAACATTTAGATTTTATTGTAAATTCATAGCAATTTATTTCACAGCCAGGTGACAATGAACACATAGTTCTATTATCATAAGATTATTGGGAAAATTTCATATTTTACTTTCTATTTAACTGTGGGATCATTGCTTTACAAACCTACATGCTTTATACAAGGTACGCATATTGTAAATTATACAGTATGTGTCCAAATTTCTCCCAGTGAGCAAAGCAAAAAGGCTTTGAGGTTTTTACTACTTCAGTGGTACTACAAGTAGCATGGCCTGCATTTTTCGGTAAAATAATTTGTTGATAAAATGATTGTGTTGGTGTTGAATCATCCATTAAGTGGTATTTGGAGGTGCATAGTCCTCTTTCCAGGTTGGACGTTTCAAATATTGATGGGCTCACAATTTTTTTCTGTTATTATAATGGTTTATAAAAGGTTTTGTGAAGTGAGAACAAGTAAAAAATAAGTGGGGTCACCATTCACAATGACTAATTCATAACTGTGAACTCCAAGAAGCACCCGGGTTTATTAGACACCTGAAACGTACTTCTTCACAACACTTTGATTTTGGAAGGCAATTTACTAATGCAGATATCTGAGAACGGAAAGAATTTTCAGACTAGTTGACACAGTTTTACAGTACTATGCCACTCAAAACTCCTAAACTTGAGACTCACAGTGCTTTTTGTGGCCTTGAAATGTAGACAATTTTTTAAATGCATTTAGACAAAGTTCCAAAGGAAGATAATTTTCAGAAATCATTGCTACTAGCAATTCTGACCTTGATGAGGATGCATTGGAAGGGAAAGAAAAATAAAAATTATCCAATGGCATTGAGCTTAACAACAGGCAGGACCCATCACTTCAACTGAGTAGTTATGCAACAGTCTGAGCAACCACCTTATCTTTTATAAACATATGCTTGCCTGTTATTATTCTTGAATACAACAGGGAGATTTTTCTGAATACTATTTAATTGAATGTATTATGCTTTCTTCACAAGTTCTATTGCATGGAAAATCGAAAATCTGCAGGGGAATGCTCTTTACTTTAGAAACAGAGGAGGGAATTGCTCTTCCAATACCCAAACCACTAATTTCATAGAATTATTTCATATTCAAATAAAGTAAATGCAAAATGTAGAGATGTTACTGTGAATGTGCAGTTTTCAGTGAACTCTTTAAATTATTTAACCAAAAAAAGATTTGCACAGAAGCCAAAGCTTCAAGTCCTTTATTTGGCAAAAGTTTTCCTGACTCCCTAAGAAATAGATTGATAGCAGTTTAATAGCAACAACACCTTTCTGGAAAAACAGTGTTTGCTTTTGGAAGGCCTTAAGGAGAGTGCAAACAGTCAGACCACTCAGGGATCACTATTTGCATTTCACTATCATTACAGTATTCATTCTGCAGTATCAGTGCAGGAAAAGGCCCGAAACAAGATAAGATGTGAAAAATGCAGATGCAGCATTTCCTGTATTTGAAACCAAGGCTTACACTGGTTTACACCCATCATACTGTATGAATAAATTAGTAATCCTGCAAGTGATTGAACTTGAATTGGGCTCTGGTGTCAGCAGGGAGAACTGGACCACATGACCGCCAAAGATCCCTTCCAATCAAATTATTCTATGATTTCAAGCATGAATTGAATTTTATAATGGAAGTTTTGAATTTGGAATGCCTGCGAAAACGCAGGTTCAGCTTGTATGAGCTAGCCTAGTCTACTGATGAAATATTACAGAATATTACAGAATATTCTGAGTTGGAAGGGACCCACAAGGATCATCGAGTCCAACTCTTAACACTGTCTCCCTGGCGGGAATCGAACCTGGGTCTTCCACACGCCAGGTGGGGACACTTACCACTGTACTAAAGTGGATGGACCAGTCAGCAGTGAAAAATAGTAAAGCAAAACCTGGAATCCAACATTTGGCAATGGAAGAAATACAGAACATTAGAATCTATTGTAAATCAGGAAGAAATTCTAAAATTAAACATTAGTATGTGATTATTTCTTTCTCCTTTGAGGAAGTCTACTTACTGAAAGGTTTCTCATTATAAAAGCCTACATATCCTTTTTCATTATTTTTCAATAAACAAAGTTCAGCTTTTATCTCTGCTCTTTCAGGAAACCTACAGATGTCAGTTGCTTGACTCTGCTACTGTCAGTTATTGTGAATAGGGCTCTACTGCATATCAAGTCTCCAATTTCACTAGTAAATGGCAACTAAGTACAACTTCTCTGAGTGAGGCCTCAGAGTGTGTTCCTTCCCATAAAATTCTTAGGCCCAAACTCCAGATTACTTTTGTGATAGAAGGGCAGGAAAATTTAATCTCCTACCCTGTCTTTGCTGAAGATATATACCATTAAAAGCCAAACTTTAAAATGAATGCCATTCTGACTGCATCAAGAAAAAGTTGGAAAAACTGGAAAAATCCTTCAACCAGTTATCGCCTTATTTTCATCTCTGTTTGACCACATTCACCTATTTATATATTCATATAATATTTATACATACTTTATTTGGATATTTTAACTTATGTTCATTGAGTTCTGGGCATTTAATGACATCCATACATGCTAAGACTAAATGTGTTGCTATTGAATAGTCTTATATATAGATTTGAACTCCAACAGAAGCTCCAATTTTCTGTATCTGATTTCAAAGTTCTTTGGTTGAGAAATACATAATAGCACTCATTGCTACTGTTTGCATTATTGTATTACAAGAAGTTTGACAATGATATTCTGTTACGGAAGTAGGATGTTAATATAACCCCTTAGGGGAACTCCTCTTCCTCTGGAGAGAGATCAAAATCCTACTTCAGTATGGTCTTTCTGCCTCCTTTGTTTTCCCACATATGCTAAACATGAATTGAGGTCACCAAATCTTGGTCTTCAACCTGAAAGAATGTATGGACACATTTACATTATATTCTCAGAAAGAACTTCCTTCTGTTCTTTTGGAAGAATTATATTTACAGGCCTAGGAATCCCACTGAAAGTATTACTTTCCGAATTAATTGGTGCACAATGCATTCTATGCCTTTGTCAGTATTTTCAGCTGTTGCAAATGGGGAATTTGTAATATTGGACCAAAGACTCTGACTGACTCCTTTGCAAGTTGCTATTTGATCAAACTAATCAGATACAGTTTTAGATGCTAATAACCAGCAGATCAAAGTGACAAAATCTTCAAAATCACACTGTTTGGTAATCCACTGCCATTATTTTATCAGGAAATATTTTCCTATTATAAATCAGTTAAAGTATACCAACCATTAGCAAGCAGTTCAAAACTGCTACAACTTTTTTACTATGCTATTTCATCTTGACACTAAAATTTATCACTAGGCTAACAACAAACAAAGAATCAATCTGCTCTCTTCACAGGCTCCAGGTAGCACTATGATTTCAGAAAAATTCAAAACCACAAGGTCTTCTCCGTGTTTTGGATTTCATTATGAACTCTGTCCATGTCCACTCCCCTTTAAAGTATGCCCGAGATCAATATTGTGCTAAAAGAAATATATTTAATGGTTTTACTTCAAAATCACATAAACCCTTTGGTATTGGTTGGGAGCAAACAGAGGAACTTTTCCAGAACTCTGAGAAATCATGCATGAAGCCCTTGTCTCTTAGATTCTGTTAGATTTCAATCAGATTTAAAGTAGTTTAATGAATTCAGATAAGCTTTGGCACTGTCAAGCATTTATTCAATCTTTCAGAATCTTTCCATCAATAACTTTAACGGTAATGATAATTAAAAACATCATAATAAATGGGCTTTCAGTTGACAGACAAGTCATGAGATATTTAGGCTGATANCCAGGATGATGACTAAAGCTCTCACACTGGAAAATCAGCACGTCTGCGGGCCCATCTGTACAATTGCCTTTACACCAATTCACGTGAGATAGGGAATAAACTTGAGGAGTTTGAGGTGAACATACAATTTCAGGGCAACTATCTCATTGGTATCACAGAATTGTGGGGGAGTATCTCATAAACTGGAATGCTACATTGTACAGACATGGGATCCTTCAAAAAGTGCATTTCAGGAGGGCAAGGAGGCTTGCCCAGTTACCTGTATTGAGTTACCTTTGAAAAGTCATGGTAAGCAGGAGAGGTGCTTTAGACTCAGAACATACCAAATTACAGAATCACAGAACATGCTGAGTTGGAAGGAATCCACAATGACCACTGAGTCCAACCCCTGGCACAGGACCATCCCTAAGAGTCAATACCATGTGCCTGAGAGTATCATTCAAACACTTTTTGGACTCTGTCAGGCTTGGTGCTGTGACCACTTCCCTGGGGACCCTGTTCTAGTGACCAACCACCTGCTGGGTGAAGAGCCTTTTTCTAATATCCAACTTGAACACCCCCCGACACAATTTCTGGCCATTCCCTTGAGTTCTGTCACTGGTCCCCTCATGAGCAAGTTGTAAACTGCAATGGTGTCTCCTCTGATTTAGAAGCTCAGTGTAGTGAGCTGATTGCCCTTAAACCCAGCTGAAAACGGACATAAAACCAACCCTCAAGCATATTTCTTAAATTTCCTTTTATATGAAAACTAAATAACCTGAATTTCTGTTAGAAAAATATGATTGAAAAATATCAAGTTGACAAAATTTGACCTACAAATTTTACCTTCTAAATAACTAAATGGGATCTAAGGGACAAAGGTACACAAACAAAGGTTGGACACAATCCTAGAGCCAGTTTGGTCACAGAACTCTCATTTTCAGTGACATGTACTAAATTGTTTGCAGATCACAGGTTTACCTTTACGTAAAGATCAGAGCAACTTACAGGAACCTTCAGAACTTCTTTAAGGAAATGACCTAGGAAAGGAAGATTTCAGATCACCTACAGATATAGACTGTGCTCTACACTCTATGTGAAAAATGGTGAACTAGAACTAGACATTAATTGAAATCAAACTGCTTGTTTAAGGAATTGAGATTGCTATTGTGTAAGTAGCTCCTGACTTTTATAGTGTTCAGAATTTGGTTACTAGTGAATTACAGAAAAGGACAACTGCCGTGATGGCATCTTTTCCAACTAAGGCATCTTCAGAGATGCCAGTTTAACAAATGTATTCAATAACATTTACAGGTTTAGCCATGCTGACTCACATTTCAATACAAAATACTGTGTATAGTTTGTCCTTGAACCCTAAATGTCATAACACAAGGTTAACAAACCAGCAAATAGGTTTACTATATATTCCAAACAAAGTATTAAATTCCTACAAACTGTTCTGGTGCATGAGAGCTGGCCAAGAAATGTAAGAATGATAATCTTCTCTAAAACCAAATAAATAAAAGTGATCCTCACATTTTTAATAGAAACTTGTTTTTACTTGTCAGGTAGATATTGAAGTCTTGTTCTACACCTAGAATTCCAGAATTCACACAGAAAGACAGAATAAAGACCACAAGAGAGAGCTTCCAGGAAAAAGGAGAGAGTAGCAATGTCAAAGGAAATGAATGTTGCTACTGAGAACAGCAGAAAAGAATAGGACCCTCTTAGTTCTGGCTATGTTCAAATTTACACAGAGTTTTAAAATTTTTCTGTCAAGACATTTATCCAAAAATGTCAAAAACATTACAACACAAATGACTAGGCTCCTTTTAGCCATTCATTTTCAATTTCACCTTTCTGAACAAAAAGAAAAGAAAAAATCATTGCCAAGAATCCCAGACCCCATACACAGAGATTTAACTAATGAGTCCTTGTGTCCAGAGATGCATGGTATCACAGTTGGCGTAACTGCACACAGCTGACTAAGCTTTGCAATGGAAAACGATTTAAACAGGCAGTTGAAAAAAAATAGAGTTATACACTGGTTCTTGAAGTTATGAGCCTAGTAGGAGGCAATAGGTTAACATGTGAACAAGTCTTAACAGTCAGAAAGCTGGACAGAGCAACACGCAGTAACCGGCAATTCAGAAGGAAACAAGAGACATGGATACCTACGGATTTATATAATTAGTTATATATTTACTTACCTTTTTCACCATTCATTGAGGGATTTGTTTTATTTCAAAGCTATTCACTAAGTGGCTTGTTGTCATATCACACATCCTAAATATTTGTGTGGCAACGTCTGAACACTTTATTACACATCATTTAGCCAGACCTTATCTGTTATAAATGAATTACTTGAAATGCGTGCGTATTTCCGGTTGTCTGTCTGAGGAGACAAAAAACAGGTCTTAATTTCCTCCATCAAATCTGCTATTTAGAGAGAGGCCTTCCAGACTTTGGGAATGCATATCACATCTTCAAAAGGCAGTAATGGAGATAATTTTCTCAGATCATTATTTTGTATTCCTTTGGACAGTGGCCTGCACAGGATGATCTGAGAATCATTAACTGTGACCCAAATTATTTTGGAGGTAACTACAAATACTTACACATCCACAAGTGGTTCAATTTCTAGCAGGAAACTAAGCCACATGTCTCAATGATATTTTTGTACCACATTTTTATATGCAAAATATAAAGGAGAAAAGTACGACTTCTCTAAAATGAAATGTAAGGCATAATTTTGCTGTATGAGGAAAACAATTAGTACATACACCTTATAGGTGTATGTTCATTCTTCATTCCCAAACTTACTGTCTTTAAGAAGTACACATATGCATATGCTTTCTACTCACTCAGACTTATTTTAAAGCTGGGAGTCCAAGGATTTTATTTTGTTTTCAAAACATGCACTGAGAACCAGTTATAAGAGAAGAGGAATGCTGTGAGCACATTAAAGTGTCTCCATCCAGCCTGCATCCACTGGCTTTCCTACACAGCAAAACTGGGACGCTGGCATGAGAATATGCATGATATTTGCTTATTTATGATTCTATAGGTGGAGGGGGCCATCGGTCAGAGTACAGCAGCACTATGAGATTTTTTTTTTACAGAAGAATATTTTGCAACTGGTATGTAAAGCAAATAGCCATCTCCAATAGTGTGACAGATGTAGGACTTTAAAAAATGGACATTGAGAAGAATAAAATAGACATCTGCTGTATGTTAGAGACTTAAAAAAGAATGGTTGTACCTGTCCTTCTATTGCTAAGCTTGTCTGGGTCCAAGGTGGGTAAATCAGGTAAACAGGCCAGACAGATATCCTTCCCCAGAAATCCTCCAAGAACATTTTAAAGTGGTTGTTTGTGTAAGAAACCATCAAAACTAGAGGGAGGTGGTCCAGAGAGGTGTCCTTCCTCTGAAGTCACTGAAGCACATTCGGAGACACAAAGTTAATCTACACTGAAATTACTGCTATAAAAACCCCCTATCTCCTGTAACAGTAGCAGCCAAACTACAACAACATAGAAGTCAGATGCCTCTAGAAGTAAGTACCCCCATCTGCCTGTTTCTCTCACGTAAGAAAACAAATGCTTAGGCTGTGTTGAGCTCTATGCTTACACAGGTAGATTACTATTACTGCTCCAGGCTGATTACTTGCAAGGTAGCTCATCTACTTCTATACTAAAACTGAAGCAGCAAGCTTATGTACCTCAAAAGCTGGGCAAATATGCGCATCAATCTAAATCGCATCTAGCTGACGGCTAATACCTTGCCAGATAGTGTGAAAACAGGTTTCTTACTGTGTTGTTATGATTCCACTGTAGTATTTTAGTCCTAAATAAGGGATGCGGAGCTGAAGGTGAGAGGGCAGGATCAAAAGAAAACAGCTTGTATTTCTTCAGATATAGATATCCTGTGGAAATCGTGTTGCAGAACACTGTATGGGTAATGACTACATAAATGTCAAAGTTATACAGAATCACAGAATCACAGAATACTACGAGTTGGAAGGGACCCACAAGGATCATCTAGTCCAACTCACCAGCTATCACCCGTACAGAGACCGAACGCACACCCCAGAGTGGTGAACATAAACCTAGATCCCTCACAGGCTCACAGGCTACTCGGAGCCAGAAGGGACCCACAGGACCATCTGGCCCGACACCCCCCTGCTAGACTTTACTCTCAAACTGCTGTCTGTAATCCTCAAAGCTTGATATGGTATGAAGGCCACTCACGAGAAATATGCAGGCAGATAGGCGACAAGATACTAGTAAAATATCAGAGACTACTGAAATTCTGGAGTGCTCATATTAAGTCCAATCTCATTATTTTATTCCTGGAGACCATAGCCTTCAGAGATGAATAGAAAAACTCCAGTAGCTGACAGGCAACTGGGGAAACAGAACCGAGGTTCTACACGGTCACAGGTTGATGAAGCAGAAATCAAAACTGTGGTACCTGGATAATGTTTACATATTGTTATCTTTATTATGAGTTGGAAGGGACCCACAAGGATCATCTAGTCCAACTCACCATCTAACACCCGTACCTGGATAATGTTTACATATTGTTATCTTTATTTTGTATTGCCTGGAAAAAAGCCCTGGAGGAATACCAGAACTACAGTCTCTGTCTTCATGTAGCATGACTTTTATGGCAGCTGTTCCCTCAGAATGTTGCATTCTTTCTCCACCTTCTGTATTTGCATGAGTATACAAAATTCACAGTGTTTGACATGCTGCTTATTTAGACAAAATTATATTCTTAGCACTTTGAGTCATTTGGCCTTTTCTTCTATTTATTTGGAACTTTCTCACCTGGGTAAGTGCCATGTGCCATATGGTATGATCAGGACCTTTCTATTTCATTCATATATTTAAAGTAGTCTATCACATGCAATTTAGGTTTTGAAATACTTGGCTTAAATCTGTTGACAATAGTGGCAATATTTGCTATCCTCACAAAGCATAAGTCATGGGGATATGTTCACTTTTCTTTTGTCATATTTTCTTCTTAGTCATATGAAACACTTGTAACTGGAGTCATCAATGTACCAGAAATGAACAGAAATGAAATGAGCAGGACTCACATATTAAATTCACTCCCCAGAATAAGGAAATTATCCACTGAAATTCTAAAAAAGACTGAAAGAATATCTTATTGAAAACAATCTTAATAAACTCCACTTATTATATGTTTTTCACCCCAACACTTCTGATTTTAAAGAGATATATCACATCAGTCATGCTTTCTAGCTTTAGTCAATTTTTGTGTCTTCTTGTACAGAAAATGCCTCATGACTCTTGGGATGTCACCTTCTGTTTTAAAGATATGGATGTTCTACAGCTTTATGTAACGCTGTTTTCAAATTTTTGTGTATGCTTTTCCTTCTTAAACATGTCTACTTCTTTTACCACTAAGAACTCTAATTTGATATTTTCTCCTGTAACTCCAAGAACTAAATTGTATTTTGTGCATCATTCATCTTTCCTCTACATTGAATTTTACCTATGTTTCATCATAGAATTGTTTGGGTGTGAAGGCATCTTGAAGATCATGTAGTTCCAATCTCCCGCCATGGGCAGGGGCACCTTCCACTAGATCATGTTGCTTGAAGCCACATCCAGCCTGGTCTTGAATACTTCCAAAGATGAGGCATCTACAACTTCTCTGGTCAACCTTTCCCAGTATCGCACCACAGTCCTCCACAGCAAAGAATTTCTTCCTAGTATCTAATCTAAATCATCCTTCTTCGGCTCAAATCTATTCCTCCTTGTCCTATCACTATATGCCTTTGCAAAACATGTCCCTGCAACCTTCTTGTAGGCCTCCTTTAACTACTGAAATGCTGCTGCAAGGCCTTCCCAGAGCTTTCTCTTCTCCAAGTTCAACAATCCCAATACTTTATTATTTCATTAATCTTTTAAGATCCTTCTGAAATTCTACATTGTTTTCACTAGCTAGAATGCGGCAGTACTGAAAACAAACATTGCGGTCTTGTTATTCACTCAACTTCTCAATTTTTTTTAGCAAACATATAAAAATTCTCAGTACAGAATTCTGTTGGGACTCCACTAGAGACCTCCTTCCACCATAGCA
>WEKX01003005.1:8520-51737 GCA_013390025.1 Pitta sordida
TGGCCACATTCCTCACATTCCTTTCAGGGGAGGGAAGATAAGACACAGGGTCCTCCATGCCACATTCCTTTCAGGAGAGGGAAAGGGAGATAAGAAGAGATACCTATTGTCTGTTCCAGTAAAAAGGAGAAAAGTTTTACAATAGAACAAAAGGCCTCTCCCCATGACACATGGTCTAGACAATGGGAGGCTTGGATGGACAGAGCATGGTGCCCATGGCTCCAGGGTTGTGGGTTCGATCCCCATATGGGCGTTAGCTGGGGAGTTGGACTAGATGATCCTTGTGGGTCCCTTCCAACTCGTAGTAGTCTATGTGAGTCTCTTCCAATTTGGAATATCCTGTGATCCTGTTATCCTGTGATCTTACCTATCCTTTTTTTTTTTTTGCTTGAAGGGCTGAGTGATCTATTAAACCCTATCAGACAAATGAATGCAGATTCAAATGTAGCCTCTCTGAGTAACAGATTCCCCCTGATTCAGGTAGGCAGCTCTCAGCTGTTAACCCAATGGAACGTTGCTACGTACTGCAACTCCTCACTCCTTCCTGCAACACTTGGCAGATGCACAGTTGCAGCACTGCCTTGGATGCAAATGGAGTATGGGTGTAGTAACACAGTGCAGGGCAGGCTCTCCCAGCAGCCCTGCCCGTAGAGAAGGAGGTGCTCAGGTTTGTTTAGAGCCTGAAGTTTGGAACTTTCTGGCGGTCTGCTCAACACATGGAAGCAGAGCACCTTTTCCCTTCTATGTATTTGGAGAGACTAATCTTGGTAATGACAAGTGTGCCAAGTGAACAGCTTTGCTTGGAGAAACCTCAGATTCAGTTCTCTATGCTGATGTCACAAGGCAGAATCAAGTCAAAGAATGTACACATATATTCTCAGATCTATTCATTCCTTCTTGCTATCTTCATCTTCTCCAGTTATTTCACTTTCTTTCCTGTTTCTCCAGCATCAATCTCTTTAGCATCTTCCTTTCTACCCCCACCAAGTCCAAATATATAAATTGTTTTCTCCACAGGGATGAGCCTTGCAGGAAAATCAAAGTATGAGATAGCCTCTGCTACTGAGGTGTGTGCAAAAGGTCTCTGAAGGAGATTTTACAGATATTCATGAAAATGGAAAATGGAAAATCACATTAATTTTCCCAAATTTTCTGTGTGGTGGAGGTTAATAAATCACAGGCAGATCCAACTTGCTTGCTCCAAGGATAACTGAAAAAGCTGAAATTCAGACCATGCCACTGATCTCAGCCTGACAACTACCAAGATTAGGGGTTTCAAAAGAGTAACCCCATTGTACATTCCAGCTCTTTTGAGGGAACTCAGCGATAACTTCTCCTAGCACAGCATTTTTTGTGCAACCTGACAGAGAGGAATGGGAGGCCATGACACTAGGCTTATAGCATGGACTCCAGTTCCAAGTTTCTCAATTCCATGATGTATTTAGTCTGAAAAAACAAAAGTTTAAAAAAAGAGGAATTAAATATTCACTGTTAGACTATCTAGTTTGCTGTAACAACTGGGTCAGTGGCCACCACTTGCCATATGAACATACTGGGGTTTTAAGCACTGCAGGATAACCTTAGCACAAAAGATTTGATTATAGCTATGAACCAGTATCCTTAAAACAAAATAGAACATAGAACCAAGGTAAAAGACAAGTAAGAATTTAAATTAATGTTGTCACCCCTCACCCCACCCCCAGTTTACCTAGAAGATACCTAAGGTGAATTGGATATTAGATCCCCAGAAGGAAAATCTAGACCCAAATAAATATGGCCTATCCAAAAATATTCTTCCACGTCTTTCCCTAGAGGACTTTCCCTTATTTGTCTCCTGATCCAGAGAGTCTCTGCATTCTGCTTGACTAAAAATGGGGCCAAGTCAGCAGCTGTCAAGCACTTAGCTCCTGCAAACCCCCTTCAGGAACCAGAAAAAAATCCTACTCTTACTTCCTATCTGTGTTCCCATATTCCCGGAAGGCCTCTGCTGAGACTGGAACCTTCTTTACCTGGTCAACATGCAAACCTGTCACAAGAATCTCACAGAGACTGATCCAGCAAGGACTGTGTCTGTTCCTGGGCTAATGCATGAGGAATACAGTTAACCCTCTGTACTTTGCAGTTCCTCTCTCATGGGTCCACTTCTTCATGGGGTGCATTCTCTGCAATAACAGAAGTCTGTTTCACGGTGCATTTGCCACTGCACCTGAGCTGACACACATGAATATGCAAAGATAGACAGTCATGAATATGCAGATTAGCTGCACCCACCACGCCACTGCACAGACTGCTGGTGCACCTCTCTGATGACCCATGCTGTGCCGGACTTGTGACTCAGAATGCTGGGACATGGCTGCGCCCACCCCTGCAGCACCGGACTCATGGCTTGGAGCACTGGGGCATGGCTATGCCCACCCACCTACACCAGCACTGGCAAAACTGTTTTTGTTGAGGGTTTTTGGGGCAGTGGTGGAACTGTGCTCTGATATCAGTCATGTGCCCATGCTGGTGCTACTGTCTGTGCTGTGATTGGTGGCGGCTGCACACACAGCCTGCCCAGGCATTGTCACTTGAGAAACAGTGGGGCTGGTGGGACAGTCCCCTTCTCCCACTAGTGGGGGGAGTGGTGCCGTGCCACCATCTGTGCCCTGAGAGGTGGCAGTGGCTGCACACACAGCCTACCCAGGCCTGAGAGAGAGCAGGACAAGAAGGACAGTCCCCCCACTCCCATTGGGAGCCCTGCCCCACCCCAGTTCAAGCCCCAGGAGCTCACCCTGCCCCGCTGCCACCCCAGCTTCCAGGACAGGATCTCATCCTGGTGCCCACCAGTGAATTTAAAAAAAAAAAATGTAATCAAAAATCAGTATCTAGAGAAGCACTCCTTCAGGGATACTGCTGGAGCCAAAATAAGGGTTGAGTAGGACCTGTGACAGGTCTTAAAATCCTAGATTTGAGCCAACACTGACATTATTGCACTGCTGAGAGCCAAATCAGCTACCAAAATTCCAGTGTTGCATGATCTACTATGTGTTGTTTGTACTGGCCACTACCAGCACCACCCACCAGGGGGGCTGGGGTGGCAGTAGGGTGAGGGAGGGATATGGCAAGTGTTTCTGTTTACAGCAAGGTCCCCCACACCTGCTGGCTGCAGCACCTGGCTGCTGCCGGGACTGTCCCCCCCCAGTCCCGGCAGCAGGATGGCTGGGCTGGTGTCCTGGCAACAGCCCCGGCATTGCACTGTTTCCGTGGAAACAAGCAGCGGGTGGGTGCTAGTGGCTGCCCAGGTACTGTCGCAGTTTGTCCCCATGCCTCCCTGCTCGCAAGAGAAACTAGGCAAGGCTACCATCAGCAAGCACAGTGCAGGCTTCATCTTGGAAAGTTAGGCTGAGTTGCTGGCTGTTGAGCTGGGCATTAGGTGTCTCCCTTGGCACCAGGGGAGTCAGGCATTAGGTGGCTCCCCCTTTGCCAGAGCCCTCAGCCCTGCTTTGCTGTGTCTGCTGGGGTTGGTAGCTGTGGCCACCGTGCCGGCGCCAGGCTTGCGCAGGTTGCTGGGTTTAAATCCATTTTGCCACCACTGTTGAAAGCCATGTAGTGGCCGCAGCCACCTCAGACATTCTTGGGGAATTTTAGGTCACACCCTCAGAGGGCCTGCTTGGCCACTGGCTGCACCAGCGCTGTTCCCATGGTGATGTGCTGTTGCAAGGACCTGGCCAGGAGCAGCCAACCACTCACCCGAGCCAGGGGGCCCAAACAACAGGGCGTCCAGGAGGCCCAAGCATGGCACGAGCTGTGTTTAAACACGCACTCAGAATTTGGCAGGGGTATTCACAGAATCACAGAATATTCTGAATTGGAAGGGACACACAAGGATCATCAAGCTCAACTCTTAAACAACACCACTGCCTCTCTAGCAGGGAATTGAACCCCAATCTCCCGCATGACAGGTGGGGACACTCACCACTATATTAAAGTGTATTTCTCCACTCATGGGGTCCCAGAGGCATGCAGGTCCCCCTGCATCCCTCCCACCCCAGGGATGATTTACACAGATATGTAATACAGTCAACTCTCTCCACTTCATGCCTCCCAGATAGTGGCTTCACTACTGCGTGGCGTGATTTTTCTGCAGTTGGGGAGGTATCATTGTTTGGGTTTTTTCTTTCTGGCAGCGAGGGGGTTAATAGTTTCTGCCTGGGCCCCGTCGCTGCCAAGGTCACGAGCAGAAGGAGATAGAGATGTCTCTGTGAATAAACATATTTGAGAGAGAAGAAAATAAAAACTTACTAGCAAGATGTAGTGTGCTGGAACAGAGCCTGAGTGGAGAGGCTGAAATCTCTGAAGGCCCCCCAGGCCTACTAGAGAAGGGGCAAGAATGTTCTTCCAGGCATCCCGCTGCTGTTCGTGGAGAGGAACATAGTGCAAACCTGTGGAACAGAGAGAGAGGAACCAGTGATGCAGAATCCATCTGAAGCCACGACTGAAGATGGAGAATTATGCTGCAAGAGCTGCAGATGATTTCGAAGCCTGGAAACACGGAGCCGGAGCTGAGCCTCAGCAGAGATCCTTCTGGACAGACATTTTGTGACAGAATTGCATTGTGGTAGGATCTGAACTGTGTACTTTGGGATGGGCTCATTATGATGCAGCAAAAAAGCCAGTACTTGAAAAGCTGCATTCTGTGCTGTGACTCTCGGACAACAGAGGATGGAAGAGCTGTTGTCTGAAAGGGTCGAGATCTCACTTGGGAAAGGGTCATGAAAGACTTTTCCTCTCGTGAGAGACAGAGAGAACTTTATGAAAGGGCAGAGAGATGGTTCCTACCCTGGATCTGGTCAGAAATACCAACTTGCCTGGTTTTACCCCTACCCATGTTCCCCCTTTTTCTCCTGGTCGAAAAAGGGAATATGACATCTGTTGTAAGAGAAGGAGGGGTGGGGGGAAAAGGTTGCCTTTAATAATGATTCTCACATAAGCTTTGATCTTGTTAGTTAATAAATAAATCCTTTATATCCTTATTGGTAGTTTGCCTTGCTTTTACCTGTGACCAGTTTTATTTTCCAGTTTTTTCCTCCAGGAGAGGTTGTGGCTAAATCTCTGGCATCCAGCCAGGGTCAAACCATGACAGGAGATCCTTTTTGTGACTGCACCTGTGCAAACTGACAGTCATGAATATTCAAATCAACCCTCACAGCATGCTGCATGGACCACAGGCACACTGCTCTACCTGTGCCGTGTCCACCCCACTGCGGTCTGAGCAAGGCAGCCTCAGCAGTTTCACTGCTGTCATGTCTGCGCCACGCCTGGCCCACCCCACCCCAGTCCAAGTGAGGGGACTGCGCCCCATCCCCCCAGTGCCTGCCCCGGTCCAAGTGAGGGTAGCCGAAACATCACAGGAGCATGGGGGAGGCAGCCGCAGAGCTACGTCAGGGAACACAGTGGAGATACCCCCTGTCCCACCTGGCCAGTCCCTAGGGGGCAAAGGCACCGCTGCTTGTAATTTTTTTTCCTCTTAAATTCTCACTCTGCTCCATTTCTCTGCCAGTGCAGTTAACGAGTTAAAATATTACAATATACAAATTGTATGTATACCTTTCTTGCGTTTTCTTAACATATGTTAACTAAGACAAGTACCCTGATTAACATTCGAATCTAGAAGCTGTGCTGGCTGCTGAGTTGCTGAGTTGCTGAGTTCCATTCCCATAGCAAACATGACTGCCAAGAGCACGCTGGTTGAGCAAGCCATTCTCTCTCCATACAGGCTCCATATAGACCCCACGACTCCAGTGGGAGAGGGACAGTGGCTGGCATTGCCTTGCATCCGTTGCCTTGCCAATGGGGCCGGCTGTTGTGTAGCCAGCCTCAGGATGCCGGTACAAGCTCCACTGGGGGTGGTGGTGTACGGGCTTTAAAACTCCACTTTAAACATATGTGTTGCAGCAGTGCATGCAAAAGTAAGGTGGCAGCTCCAAAGGGAAGGATCACAGCGCTACTACCCTCCCCCCATCTCCAAGACCAATGTTAGGTGCCGAGCTTGGTTTCATCAGCGCTGCACAGCTTGGCATGATTCCTCATGGTCCCATGACAGGCTCAGGCTGCCTGCAGGAGGGAAGGAGTGGTCTCCTTCTCTGACTCTTCTCTAGCACTGACAGGCTGCCCCTGTCTGCCCCGTTTGGAGCTCCTTTCTTGCCTTCCCTCCCCTCCCTTTGCCTGCTTCCACATCCCAGAGGAGATATTTACACAAACATCTCCTGTATAAAAAAACTTCCCAGGTTCCTGCGTTTGAACAATTTTTCTTTTTATCTGGAGGTGCTTGGTATTGAAACATGAGCGGTATGGCAGCGGAAGCTTTGCCAGTGCTGACAAGCTGGCCACATGTGTCCCACGGGAGGGAATACATTTGGGAGAACTCAGAAGTATACAATACAGCCCCATGTTGCCTTCTCCACCCACTGCAGCTCCCCTACCGCCAGTGGCCAAAGCTCAGGAATTACTTGGGAGGTGGCATGGGCTCAGGGACCCTCTTCGTCACAATTCTGGAGGACTCCCCAGGCAGGGATGGGGCAGAGGAAACCCACTTTTCTCCCCTGAGCATGCGAGGAACTTCCGGGAACGCCCCACAGCCACTCTGGAGCTGAGGGGGTGGGACGACCAGGGCCAAATTTGCATATTAATGAGCTGCCACTCTACCCTGACGGAAGGCTGCACAGGGGGCCGGACAAGACCAGCAGTACCGTGGTATTCAAGGGCTGACTCTATTTATACACTCTCAGAGTAGACATGGTATCCGAGACCTTCTCGAGGTAGACTTGGTGTCTGAGACTGGAAACCACATCTGCCCTGAGAATGGTAAGACCACCCACCAGGAGAGACACTGGAACAGCGGCATGGGTGGCCCCCAGCTCCAGCATCCTCAGCTGAGCAGAAAAGAGGGGTTTTCCTGGTGTGGGGTGCCCATGGGCACCAGGAACTGCCAACACAAATGCTGACACACAGCAGGGCAGGGCCCACAGCCCTAGCATGGGAGGACAGGAACAGGCAGCTCAGGCAGCCTCATCCCAGTGCCAGTGTCCCTGGTTGAGCAGAAAAGAGTTCTTTTTCTCGGAGCGAGCTGCCTGCGGGCGCTGGGAACTGCTGACACAAACACTGACACATAGTGGAGCAGCGCTGACATGGCACCAGACTGCGCTGGGGCTGAGGGGGTGGTGTGGTGGGCGAGGCTAACTTGCATATTAATGAGCTTCCTATCTTTGCAGAGCTGGGGTTTCATGGGGGAACGGGTGACGCACAGCCCTGCAATAATTGAAGGTCAACTATAATTCATAATGCATGGGCTCTGAGAGCATAGTGGGAGCACAGCAGTACCATCAGAGACTCTCTATCTTTGTTTCTGAGATAGGCCCTGTGTTCCTTCCAGCAAAGGCTGCCTGGGGTTTATCTCCAGAGCATGGTGTTTCATTTATCCTAGTCCTTTCCTGAATCAAACAAAAGATCTTTTCCGCAAAGAACATACGGTATAAAGTAATAAATTATACATAAAAGAGAAAAGTGGAGTGACTCTCACAAGGTCATAGGGCAAGCTAGTCATCAAATCAGTATTAAAGCCCTTCTCACCTGACTCCCAGCCCAATATGGTTGGCATACATTTAGGAGGGAGTTTGGACTCCTGTAGATCAGCCATTACACCATGCAGTGAATTTTACATGCATACATACTTAGGTCCTCACAACATCCTCCAGGCTTCTCATCCACCCAGCATATTTGTTACCCTGAATGTCCCAGGCTTTCCTAAGTAATCTGCATAATATATTGATTGTTTATTTACAGCATGGTAGTAAATGGGCAATTTGACAACCAGTTTAAATGAATTCTTGAAATCTGGTCTTCACATGTGTTGCCAATAAAGCAGCTTAAATCATTATACAGGAAGCGGACACAAAGGTGTTGATGAATAAAACTATATTGGATTTAGTTTAAAATGAAATATCTTTGAGTAGAACTCTCAAATAACTCAAATAACTGCTTATGCTTATTTGTTCATTGTCAATACTTCACATGTTGTAGGAACTCAATAGAGTGCAGAAAGGGATATAAATAGACTGTTGAATTTGGTGCATGCAGGCCAAAGGAGCATGAAAATATTTCTTTTTGTCACACTAACACAAAACTTTTTACTATTCTAAATGTCACTGATGCTGTACTGAGAAATAATTCAATACACTGGAACATCCTATTTCATGCTGTTTGATTTCTGCTCTGTGGTATTTTTACTATAGATTGGTACCTTCAGAAGCTGACTGGAGTTGTGTGCTCTATTAGCTCAACTCCATTCAACATTGTGTGCTTAAAAAAGACCAGCTACTGCTTTATCTAGCTATTGATTACTGGATAACAAGACGAATCATCCTCTATTTACACATTAGCAGATATGATGGGTTATCAAGTAAGAGGTCTGCAATCAATACACCAATCAAACAATAATTATTACTCAATGGGCGCTAAGATCTTCAGGAAGTAAAGTGATGTCATGGTTATACACCTCTGTACATCAGCAGTAAGGATCAAGTAATCAGCAGTGGAGCTCACTGGTTCATTAAAATGTCTTTTGCATCTGTCTTTTGGCTGACAGGCATTGGGGAGATCTGTGGACTCCTAACAATCCTTTTTCAGAGCCAAGCCTGCTAGTTTCTTTTCTGTACCACCACAAACATTGCAAGACTGAATTTGGATACTTTTCTGCACAACTTTGGCTTATATAGGCACTTGTCCAAACCCTCTGGAGAGTGACTGCTTTCCATTGAAGCTGAAAGGCCAAACAGTCCAAATAAAGCAGGTCGCTTGGCCTAGGTCTACATGGGCCTCCAGTTTGTCTCATGTTTCTGTTTTTCTGGCTGCTCACGCTTATAGAGCTGCTAGATCTCATTTGGGCACTTCTGTGGTTTAACCTCAGCCAGAAACCCAGCTCCACGCTGCCACTTTTTCACTTTCTCCCTCACCAGCAAGACTGGGGAGAGAATCAGAAGGGTAAAAGCCAGAAAATTAATAAGTTGTGATAAAAGCAGTTTAATGGGTAAATCAAAAGTCATGCATGCAAGCAAAATACAATACGGGCCCAAATCATTGCTTCCCATGAACAGATAGGCATTGAGCCATCTCCTGGAGAGCAGGACCCCATCGCATGTAATGGTTACTTGGAAAAAACCACCCATTGCTTCAAATATCACCCCCTTTCTGTTTCTTCCCCCCACTCGATATACAAAGCATGATGCCAGATGATATGGAGCTGTCATTTGATCAGCTGTGGTCACCTGTCCCAGCTGTGTCTCCTCCCAGCCATCCATGAATCCCAACTATCCTCACCAGCATGACAGTATGAAAAGCAGAAAAGGCCTTGCCTCTGTATAAGCACTGCTTAGCAATAACAGAAACTTCTCTGTATTGTCAACCCTGTGTTCAACACAAATCCAGTGTTTACTCTGGAAACTATATTTGCCTTGTTAATCAAACTTCACTTCATCTGCAATAAACATATATTCACTACTGATCAAAATTCAGAATTTTTACACTATAAATTCCAGATTTTCTCATAGCCCCTTATTTCTGAACCAAGCAGAACAATCTCACAAAGGAATGACTCCATATAGGTCTCTTTAAAATGTTGCAGAGACAGATTAAGTCTTGGAAGGCTTGCAGAGTCCATAGCATAACAACCATACAGCTGCCCCCTCCTGCTGCAAAACAGTTTCCGCATCATTCCCAGCACCTAGTACAAACAGTCACGGATACAGTGCTGTTCACAGTCCTCCCATACCCGTTATCTGATGAGCTTTCTCTGACAGAGAGCTGTGATGCTCATTGTAGTACAATGTATACTTGTGAAGGGTTCGTAATGCTGTAATTAGTTCTGGAGAGAGACGGGGAGAAGGACGCATTCTTGCTGCTTCTTGAAGGTTACACTTAAAGTCGTTGGCACCACATTTATACCGCTGATATAATTTCCAATGGAAACACTGTTATTACTGAAATATTTTCTCTGCACATCTTTTATTCCTCACTATTCAAGAACTGGCAGTGAAGTAGAGGAATTCCATTACTCATATATTTTAAATGGTTAGAGAGATGATGTTTTCAAATTACCTTTTTGTAACCCATTTTGAAAAGTTTGCTTTATGCTTCACTGCAGAGTTTGCAATTTTTACAGATTATATCCAAGTACTCTGGATTGTAAAGAAAATGTCTTTCTAGCGCAATAGCATTAAAAGGCTTGTTTGTTTGCAAGACTAATGGAGCAGATTGGACTTTTTTTATCAACTTTACACTGACATTTTACAATTTTGATAGCAGTGTAAGCACAGGGGAAAAAAGTCCCAGACTCCCATACACAACCCAAGGTTGGTTTGAAAATACAGTGAGCCCCCACGTATTCGCAGCCCGCTATTCATGAGCTCAGTATTTGTGAGTGATTTTTCCACGAGATATGCAATCTCGGCGCGTGTGCAGAAGATACCGCGACCTCAGTCTGATCAGCCCCCAGCTCCGCTCCCCCCAACCTCCCCACTCGCACGGTACTCGCCACCCCCCACCCCACTCCCATCTCCATCCCACCGCTTGCTCGCTTGCCACAGCATTGGCACTCGCTGCCCCCCGCCCCGCTCCCATCTCCCCGCTGCTCGCTCGCTTGCCGCGGCTCGCGGCATCAGCACTCCCCCCTTGCCTCCCTGCTCGTACAGCCAGCCCCGTCCCCGCTCCCACCCAGCCCCATCCCATCCTCGTCGCTCCCACGTCACACCTCCGCTGGCCCCCCCCGGCCCGCATCAGTCCCGTCCTCAGCGATCACTCCCCCCTGTCCCGGCAGAGCACAGCCAGACATCTGAAACAAGCCTCGCTCCCAGGACCCACCCTCCTCCAGACCTTATATGGGGAGGGGGCATGGCTATGGGCATGACGTACTCAACTACGTAGTGGGTTCGCTATCTTTGTGGATTTCACAACTCGCGGGAGGCGGACCAGACCCAACAGCCCGCGAGTAACGGGGGTTCACTGTACTCTGATCAAGATAGTAAACACTGCACAAATATTACTTTTAATTCCACATCTAAAGATCATATTTTCTTGGCTCTCTTCCTTCATCATACAGTCTTGCCAATTTAGGATACTAAGAATTGACCTTGATCACATTATTTCACTTAACAAATATCAGCATAAAAGAAAGAGGAGACTCTCTAGCATTTTGCTCTACTCCAACTGCAGTTTTGCAAGAATCTGTAATGTCTTTACTCCTTAAGAATCCTATTACCACACTTACAGCTGCTTGCTTATGAGAGCATTTTATCTCTCCATTTGCCATCCTGGTTAAATAACCATGTAAATGTCAGAATTATAAGTATCCTAGCATTCATAATATTGTCAAGTTTTGTAATACATATTGTCAAATTCACATTCATTCATGCAGAAGTTTTTCAAACTCAGCTTCTTTCTCAAGTTCCTTTATTTGCAAAAAAAAACCCATTGTGGCTTTTGCTACAGGGATTTTCCTTGTTAGGAGGATAATGAAATACAGTCGATAAAGAAAAGAAAAACAAAGCCTTCAAAAATAATCAAAATGTTAACATATTTAACACAACACAGGGAACCTTGAACGCAGTCCCAAGATATGGCACAGCTATTGTTTTTTGTCATGGAAGATAGCAGAGATATTAGAGTACTGTGACTAAAACCAAACTTCAGTTCTGGTCAATGCATGCTATGGGGGCCAGAGCCAAGAATCAAAGTTAAGTGATTCTGCTGTCATTGGTGTAAGATCCACCATGCGCTCCTTGAAGGGCACCACTCCCTGCAAACTGGGGAATTTCCAGTTATCTCAAAAAGGCAGCACAAGCTTGAGGGCAAGAGCAGGAATCTCATTCCTTATAGCTTGATGCCCCAAGCAGCTACATACTCTACTTATGATCAGACTGGTCATGCAGTAGAAACATGCAGCAGGAAGAAGGAGGTGGATTTCCTGACAAATCCACTAGATCCGATGTGTCCAGCTACTGATAATGATGTATTGCAGTAGAAAGATTAAATAAGTATAAGGTTGTGCTAAACTGATTTTTTGTTGTTGTTGAGTACAGCTACTAATAGAAATACGGCATAAGACTGGAAGATAATACTCCTAGTTCTACTGAAAGCATAGAGAAGAAATACATAGTGGAACACAGGCAGTCCAGCTACTGGTGTTCCAGCAGCCTGAAATACTTTACAGACTTTTTTTTTCATCTCCCAGGAGGCTGTAAGAGTGGTTATATAAGAGCATCTTCTGTGTTTGATTTTTGATGGGAGGAAGAAATGAACCAAAAATGTAGATGGCAGAAGGCAACTTGTGTTCTAGGTGCTTCCCACCACTACTAGGAGGAGAAAGGGTAGAATACGTAGCACAGACTTTAAACAAATGGACTTTCCACTAATGATGTATGTATTACTGCTTCCTTACAAGGAAGAGAAAGTAACACAGAGAGAAATGAGCACCCAATTTTCTGCCAGCTGCAAAGCAACTCCTTTGATGAAATCATCATCTCTAACCTCTGCCTGCTGGGCACAGTCTGCTGGGACTGAGCAATGAAGGTGGAGTCTTTCATGTGGAAGCTGAAGCACCTGATGCCATGTGACCCAGAAGTCAGCCAAAAGCTGCCTCATGTTCAAAGGTTTATATGTAATTGCAAATAAGACCAAATCTAGTTTCTTATCTTAGAAAATAAGTGTATTTTCTCCTCTTCTGGAAAGAAAATTTTCTCCAAAAAAACTTTACAGTCTTGTTTCAAGCTGAATTGGTATTTCATTTGTAATAAGGGTAATTGAGTAGAAGAAACAAAGGCATTAATTTATTCCTATGCCTCCTGCTGGCTTTTTTTCCTTGACTAGTCAGTTGTCTAAGTGTTGGTGACATAGATTGTTCATGACTACTGCTAGGATTTTTCTAAATATTGTTGACAAGCTGAAGGACATGTTGCGTGGATATTGAATCAGACTTAGAGAAATCACAGCTCCAGGTTTCCAGTGCCTATCTGTGTTACAACTATCAAAGTTGTAATTTGTTTGCCCTTTAAGACCACGGAGGTCCCATATATGATTTATGTAACAGAAATTATAATCCAAGAACAAAAATTGACCATTATTTTTTGACAGAGATAAAAAATAAAACCTTACTTTCAATATTAAGGGCCAGGAGGTAGAGAGTCATGCACCCAATAGCACAAGGGGCTGTGAATTTTAAATATGGTATACAAGCAACTCTGTTTACAATTAAGACTCTGCCAGCTTTTTACCTTCAGCTGCAACTTCCACAAGCTAAACCTTCTTTCCCAAATGGAGTTTGTCAGCAGTTGCAATAAGATAACCAGATAATGTTAATCATGCACCAACTTCACAGAATCACAGAATCACAGAATATTATGAGTTGGAAGGGACCCACAAGGATCATCTAGTCCAACTCACCACCTAACACCCGTACAGAGACCGAGAGCACATCCCAGAGCATAACACCAACCTAGATCCCTCATAGTCTAGCAGGCCACTCCGAGCCGGAAGGGGCNACTAGTCTCGAGCCACTCCTCCCCCAGCCGATAGCGGTGCATGGGGTTGTTATGGCCGAGGTGAAGAACCCGGCACTTAGTCTTGTTAAACCTCATACTGTTGGGTGTAAGAATTTAAAATAATTCCCCTTCTCTCCTCTTATCCCAAAGGAACCATTTATTTAAACTAAACTGTTGTTCCACAACATTGAATGAAACTCAGGGAAGGACATGAAACCAATATTCCTATCAATTAGATGTGAAAAAGTATTTTACTTTTTTTTGAGAAGACTCATTTGTGACTAGCTTCCTATATATCTGTCAGCAGAGTTGCAAGGCTCTGCTATTTTGCCCATTAATTCACTGAGTCATAAAATTGGGAACACAAATGTGAGACTGGTATCTACAATTCATTCGGCAACCTGTCAAACCCCACCTTTCCCTCAAAAGGTTGTTCAAGAACCTGGACTGTGATATGAGGAAAAATAAATCTGTCACAGAATACCCCTTGTGAAATGGACTTCGAAGAACAGAAATAAAAGGCCATTTTCTCTTACCCCACACTAATAAGAGGAAGAATAAATGTGAAGATTGAGACAAAAGAGGACAGTAAATTGTACAGTTATACCCCCTCCGTCGCGAGGAAAGGGACAGGCCAATGCCGTCGCGAAACCCTAAACTCGCAAAGAACTGCAGGTCGTAAATATGCATGCAGGCCACACCCATTACCCCACTCCCCAGAACTCCAGGGCTCTGTGGACAATTTTCTGCTCCTTCCCGTGGTCTCTCGGCACAGGCCAGGAAATGGAACCATTTTTGTATTCACAGCCCAAACCCTGCACGGCTCCCCCCACCAGCCCGGCCCAGCTCGACCCCAGTGCTCGCACCACCCCCAGGTCCCCGCGCCGCTTCGCCTGTGCTCGCCCTGCCTCCATGATGGGGAAGGGGTGTCCCTGAGCTCTGGTCAGCATTCTTGGAGCCTGGAAAAACCTTAACTTTGCAGCATTGTGACGCCCCGTGCCGCTTATGGTTGTGGGGGGGCAAAGGTGCGTTGGTATGGGAGTTCCTTTCCCTTTAACATCCACCTGTCCCGGTAGAGGCAGTGCTGCCCAGGCTTTGACTGGGCTTTGAGTAACAAGGAATGGCATGTCTCATGACGGTGCTGTACTGGGTCTCAGCAGAGCACACAGGACCGGGTCAGGGACCGGGGCATGGTGCCTCACGGCTCTAAATGCCATTGTGAGCTGCAGAAACGTGCCCCATGCCACACGCCCTCCCGCCTCAACCCCTGTGTGGTGTCCATGGGCGGGGGCCAGGGCACGCAGCGGCTGATCACCGGGGTCAGAGAGGGAGATGGGGGGAAGCAGCGTGAGGCTTGGGCTGTGGGAGCGCGCTCGCTGCAGCCCGGAGAAGCCCACATGGTGGGGGAGATGGGGATCTCGGGTCAGTTCTTTCCCTTTAATATCCACCGGTCCTGGGAGCACTGCCCATACAGTTCCAGAGGCCGGGGATGAGTCCCACCCCACAGGCACCGTGGCACCGCCCCTCGGCAGAGCAGAGTCAATTGCACATGCATTCCCCAGCTCAGGTCTCAGACGGCTGAATCATAATTGCGAGAAAATTGCTTCACAAATGGGCGAGGTTGTGAAGGAGAAGTCGCGATACAGAGAGGATTTACTGTATAACCTGAATAGTAAGATAATCCCCACAGAATGTTTAAAATAAGATATTGAGGAAATATGAGGAAGTCAGCACAATGCACTGCTACTTGGCAAATAGAAACACTGAGGGAACTCAGAGCAAAATGATGATAAAGCTGCAGATGCAGTGAGAGAGGACGTTTTCATGGCTTATATTCCACAGGAAATAACATGAAGAAGAAAGGCAGAATGACTGACACAAGGTGAACATGATGATATTACAGTTTATCGGAGCCACATCACTCAAAAGCAACGCTGGTCATGTGAAGCCCCTTTCCATGACACCACATGTTTGTACATACTACATCGCACAGGCTGTCTCAGCAGATAAATGTTCTTTATGTTGCATGACACAGCTTTCACGCTTCCCACTTTGAAAATTCAGGCTGTCCAAGCACCATAGACTGTCTCTGTCTTCTCCAAGAGAAGATAAAATCAAAGAAATCTAACAGTCATTAAAAGACTGCTGTAACTTTAATGTCTGAGACCTCCAGTTTAGAAACACAGGTTGTCTATCCAGCTTGGAAGAATGAAGGAAACACTTTTTGTAGGGCTATTGAAACAGAGTGCCTATGGGTGCTTATATTGAGAAGGTCCATCTTGCAATACATGGATGATCACAGTATACGCTTGTGTTCATTTAAAAATATATGAATGGTTCCCTGGCTTCCCGAGACTTCCACAGACTCCCAGAGTCTTAGGAAAATACTTTCAAGATTTGGGGAAAGAAAAAGGATTTTTCTCTCTTCCTTTTTAGAGTACAATTTGTAGTTGTTTGAAGCTTTTCAGGCATTTGGTATCTTAGCTGTTCTAGCAGAACTAATTCCTGGTGTTATATTCAAAAAAGCAAGAAAAAGAGAACCAAGGAGGTAAATCCTGTCACATAAATTTTCTTTCCAAAGGTATCACAGGCAGGAGTAGACAATCTTTCACCATGTGCCAGAAATAGAGTGATGAGTTCCTTCTGCTGGCAATATCGTACCAGAAAATATCCTTCTTTCTCCAGAAAAAAAAAAAAATCTATCCAATTTTTCAATCAACACTTGTATTGAACTGTTTTCCTATTGTAGCAATAGAAGACCCTGGTCAAATAATTAACTGTTTGAAAATCACTGCAATTATTTGTCAACCAGGACAATTGATCCACAGCATTCATCCACTAAAACTAAAATTCTACAATTGCAAAACTTAGTAAAAGCTAATTTAGCCATGAAAAATAAATGTGGTTTTAATGTTTGAAGCATTGCAACATAGAAAAGAAAACAAGAAGACACAAAAAGTTATTCTGCTGTCCCCCAAAGCAATCTAATTAACAAGGCTGGGGGTGACTTGGCAGTTTGCTACACCACACAGTGACTATGACCAAAAAGTCCTCCAGCTTTTGCATTTTTTTGCATGCTTATGTTTTCTAGACTTTAGTGTCTCTATGAGCGCTTAGTATTATAACCCAGAAAGATCCTCTAAGTGGAAGAGGCATTGTGAGATCTCTACTATGTATCTGCCACGTTTCATTTAAAGTGAACAGGACCAGATTGGTTTTGGATTGGAGTGGCACCATCCTGCTAAAAACTATTTCCTGAGAGCTATCCTCAAGAGTTTATGCACTGTCAACATCTAGTCTGAATATCTATCTATCCAGCTCTAATGCTCTGAATACATATCCTTCCAGAGTTGGATGCAGGGAGGCAGTGTTCCTAAAGGACTGTAGCCACTGGAATTGAGTAAATGCATTAATCAGTGCAAACCTGATTTTGTGACTGCACTTCCACAAGCAGCAGGACAGGCACAGAAAGAGCTCCCTCCCACTGGGGAATCCCACTGAAGCCAGACAAAGTAAGTGTGTGAAAAGCTTCTGACAGAAGGGATGCAGCTTTCAAATGTCTTTTGTGAAGCCATCTGCTCTTTGCTGATGCCTATCAGAGCCTTCATATACCTAAAATGAAAGATATTCTTGCAAATTAATCAAAAAGGTTGATAGCACTATACAATACTGATGTAATTAAGCATGTCCTCAGGAAAATATGTAAATAGATATTTTTATATTTTACATATGTTCACACAGAAAAACAAAATTATAAGCTCTCTCTCAAAAAGAAAGTCCAGTAGTTCTTCCTTAATAAGTTAATCCTCTGAAGCCATGCAGATGCACTGAGAATGCTTTCAAAAAATCCACCCCTTTATTCTGAAAGATAAGATACATTTATTCCTTTTTTAAAAAAAAGTCTTGGTATTTAGTTCATGGATTCTAGGTCTTTAAGTTTTATATTTTCAAACCAAAAATTAAAGCAAATATTTTCATGCAATCTCACAATTCCAGTAATCTAGTTTTACATTATGTCGTGGTTTGACCCTGGCTGGATGCCAGAGACCCACCCAACTTCTCCTGAAGGAGAAAACTAAAAAAAAAACAAACTGGAAAATAAAATAAAACTGGTCACAGGCAAAAGAAGCAAGGCAAAACTATAAATAAAGAACATAAAGGGTTTATTTTCTAACTAACAAGCTCAGAACTGCAAGGGAAGCATCATTTAGAAGGCAACCTTTCTCCCCGCACCCCTCCTTCTCTTACAATAGATGTAATATTCCCTNTCAGATGAAATCATCTTGTTTAACATTAAAGAAATAAAATCTCAGTATGTTTTTTATGGGAATAATTGGAATTGTCTTGATGAGCTCAATGCACACAGGAAAACTCTGAATTTTATTTCTATTCCTGCAAATGTCCTGGTAAAGGAGCTACTGAAGAGGTCGCTTCTATTCCAAGGCACAGCCTTGGGTCAAAGGAGAGCTAAAGACACTGAACTCTGCAGCCCATATGACCTTGTTGTCTCTCCTGCCTGCTCCCTGGTTGTATTTTAGGCTCAGAACAGCCACCTTGACCTTGGCAGTAGCTGAGATGCCTGTTGTACTCCTGGATTCATCTGTGCCTGGTTCTTTGAGACTCTATAAGAATCTTGGATTTGCGCTGCCATCCCAAAGCCTGGTCCTGAAAGAGTGGGAATAGTGGACTAGTAAGCAATTATGGACTTCAGACTGGATTTGGGCGCATGCTGAATGTGCAGTCTAAAATTAAAGCCAAGAACATGTTCTGAGTATATTAGATAATTTTTATTTTTGTTTTAAGGTGATTTCTCACAAACTGATAGATGAATTATAAAATTAAGATACTTTGCTTAAAATAATTGTCTTTTAAACCACTTTAGGAACAAAGATATTCATTAATTCTGTACAAAAATACTTTATTATTATTATTATTTGTAAAAAACTTTAATGTGTATGTTTATTAGTTTTCACTCCTGTAAGCATGAATACACTTCAAAAACTCAGGATTAAGGCCCTGTTTGTACAGAGGGAAGAAAACCAAAGGGCAGAAGTCTTACAGAGAATATGCACATCCCCTTGGAATGTGTTATTGTCAAAGGAATTGTATAAGATACCAAAAGGAGCTTTGTTTGCGTTTAGATTTCTCCCTTTTCTTAAGCTGTTTGTTTAGAAATGGGTCACTTAGCATACCAGATGTTTCCTCAACACAACATATTTGTGTCACAGATGAAGAAAACTATCCAACCAACTCCTTTGCTTTTACAATCATAATTTAATAATCCATTTTATTTCTGTTTAGAGCAAATAGAACAATTAACTCAAAATTCCAGTTGTTCATCTGTGGTTTTCCCCCACCTCAAATTTGTACTGATAAACTCCGATGGGAAATTCAAGTTTTTTCCTAATAAATAAATATAAACTTCATATGAATGTGCAGTTTCAAGCTACCAGAAATTATTCAGGAAACATCACTTAGCTGATTTATGCACTAGAATGTAAATGAGGCCTCCTTTTTTTCCCTGCTACCAGTAAAGCCAAGGCATTCACCACTTTCATTTCACTTATTTCCTTTTTTCAGTTGCCATAGAAACAAGGGTGCCAGTCAGGCTGCCGAAGAGGCTGCCATTGCAGGTGGTTTACAGATACTGTATTAATAAATCGAGAAAGAAAGAAGGAAAGAAGACCCGTGTTTTCCTCAAAAAGGCACCAGCAAAATTCTTGTATGTTGCTGGCTTGTGTAATTTTACTATCAAGACTTTACAGAAAACGCTTGCTGCCTTAGAAAAAGAGCGTGTATGTATTTCTTGTACCTGGCAAGCCCATTGTGTATAGTATTTACACCATTCTTTTTAGCAATCAGCTAAAATATTGAAATAACATAAACCAGTTGAGTTGAGGAGAACGAGTCCTAAAAAAAAAAGGGAGAATAAGAGAGTGTTTCTGCACTAGCATTTGCAGCTACTGACTTATTCATGCAGAGGTTCAGGTTATGTGCCTGGGATTAATAACAACTTTGAGTCCTATCTGTGCAAAAATTCTGTTGTTCTGAAAATTTTAAATTAATATAACCTTGATCTAAAAAAATTAGAGTCAACCAACCAAAAAGAAAACACAATGTTGGTTTAGTCTGATTTTAAGCATGAGGAAAATAAGCTCAGGGGATCGTTTTATCAGTCCACCTGGGAGTCCCCCATAACCTCAGAACATTTTTGTCTAACTTCAGCTAAATCCTAAAAGAAGTAGAAATACTAAGCCATTATCATTGTAAAATAATTTGTAAACTCTAGCAACTGGAGGAGAGATCAGCGCCTCCAAAAAGGGAAAGTAAGGATGTCTCCTTACTTACCTATTCTATTTGACACTTTTCATTGAAAGAACAATCATATACACCAGAGGTGTCACTTCAATTCTCTCCATTAAAAAAATCACATTTTACTAGACGCAGGAAGTAGAGGGACTACAGTAATCCCCCATTACTCGCAGGCTGTTGGGTCTGGCCCTCTCCACACGAGTCGTGGAATCCATGAGGATAGCGAACCCACTCAGTAGTCAAGTACGCCACACCCGTAGCACCAGGGCGGGGGGCAATTGCCAAGTGAGCGGCGGGGCTGGGGCCGGCGCTGCGTGCCGAGCGAGCGGCGGGGTTGGAGCTGAGTGCCAAGCAAGTGGCGGGGCCGGGGCTGAGTGCCGAGCGAGCGGCAGGGCTGGGGTCAAGTGCTGAGTGGCCCCTGGGCTCCACCGGGTCCCCGGCTGTGGGACCTGCCTGACTGTGGGCACACAAAAGGCACCACAGGGGTGGAGGGGGGAGGTGCCTCCCACTCCCGCACAGACACACACAATTCTCCTTCAGTCCGCTTAACACAGCGGTGAGTGTCCCTGCCTCTCATACGGGAGACCGGGGGTTCGATTCCTGCCGGGGAGGCAGTGGTGCCATTTAAGAGTTGGACTCGATGATCCTTGTGGGTCCCTTCCAATTCAGAATATTCTGTGATTTCTTTCTGGCAGAGAACAATGCCAACCATGCATGCTAATGTGGTGCTTAAAATCCAGTTAGTATTGAACAAACCACCATGGAGAGAGTTGATTTTTATTGTGATTATTTCTTATGTGATCATGACATGGCATGGTGATGAGTGTTACAAAGTCTAGAGCTAGCTCCTGGGGATGGTCTGGACTTGGAGCTTTTCGTGCATTCAGAAAGTTTGTTGATGATATACAACTGGGAGGAGTGACTGAAATACCAAAGGGGTGCCGCTATTCAGAGGGACTCCAGCAGGCTGGGAATATGGTCTGAAAGGAATTTCTTGAAGTTCAACATGGAGGACTGCAAAGTCCTGAATCTTGAAAGAAAAACCCCTATATACAGATATATTCTAGGGGCCACCCAGCTTTCGGCAGAAAAAGACCTGGGTGATCTGGTGAACATCAAATTGAAGATAAGCCATGAACATGCCCTTGTGGTGAAGAAAGACAGCCTTGGCTGCAATAGGCAAAGTATTGCAAGCAGAATGAGAGAGGTGACCTTTCCCCTTTACGAAGCACTGGAGAGGCCACATCTGGAGTTCTGTGCACAGTTCTGGGCTCCTTGGTACAGAAGAAACATGAATGTGCTGGAGACAAGACCACTTAATAAAAGCCCGTTAAGGTAATGAAGGGTCTTGAGCATCCCAGGAAAAGGATAGAGGAGGGGAGGGGAGAGTTCTTACTAGTTACATACATACCTGAAGAGGGTGCAAAGAGCATGGAGCCAGGCCAGAAGTGCCCAGCGACAGGACAAGAGGCAGTGGGCACAAACTGAAACACCCTCTCGATGTCAGAAAAATATTTTTAATGTGAGGATGACTGAGCCCTGGCACAGGATGCCCCAAGTGGTGGTGGAGTCTACAAAGTTGTAGATCATTTAAGGCCATCTGGGCACAGTCTTGCTGCCACCAGGTGTCTCTGTTTGAGCACAGGGATTAGACCAGATTGTCCTTTCCAGAATCAAACATTCTGTGATTTTAGGACCGTAGCAAGCATTAAATCATCACCTCTCCCTGAAGAGTTTACCAGTTCAGACTTCAATCCAACAAAGTGAAATAGCCATTGCCATTGGAATCAGTGGTGTCAGTATCTCCTCAGGCCTATGAGGTAAAAAATTGATTGAAAAAAATAGCTCGTAAGTTTTCAGTGCTAGGATATAGAACATCTTTTTCCTCTTTTGTCACTTGGTATATCAGCAAATTTATGAAATTACATCAAATGATTTTTCTGACTTAAATCGGCAAAATTTTAGTTATATGTCTCAATCACTTATCAACTATTATTGCAGAAATGTTTCTGGATTTTAGTGCACATTCTAGAAAGAGGGAAAGAAATCTTTACTGTTCTACATGTGAAATGGTTTGCGACCCTACTCCAACTGATGTAAATAACATAAATCTTAGCTGGAAAACACTATAATGTGTGGGATGATCTCAGCTTTTTGCTCAGAAAATGCATGGCAATTACAACAGGTCTGATTGAAAGAGGCAAATTCTCTTCCATTTTCATCACCTTCCAACCTATTCTAGTTCAAGCACCCGAGTCCGCACTGAAAAAATATTAGCATGGGAAGGTAATTAGGGGAAGGTTTGCTGCACACATCCATTCGTATTTCATCAATAGCATAAGCATTACATTTTCTTGTCCTCAGTCAAAATCCACTTTAGTACAGTGGTAAGTGTCCCCACCCGGCATGTGGGAGACCCGGGTTCGATTCCCAACAGGGAGACAGTGTTAAGAGTTGGACTCGATGATGCTTGGGGGTCCCTTCCGACTCAGAATATTCTGTGATTATGTGAGACTTGGGGGAAAAAGAAAACAAACAAACAAAAAAGAAAACAAGCAAACAAAGAGACCTCTTACTTACCTGCATCCCTGGGGTACAAAGCTGAATTTGATGGTGACAGAGTAAATTTCAAAGACACACTGGTGATGGAAAAAAGAAGGAATGAGAGAAACAACACCATTTACAGAGATAAGAATTTTCAGAAAGTAAAGAAAGATTGAAAATGGGGGAAAACTGGAGGAGATGTGTTTCAAGAAGGGAGCCAGCTGAGATGAGGATATCGTAGGGAGTTATATATAGGTGTCACAGAGCTCTGTGCAGAGTTAGGGGATGCCTTCATCTTTCGCTCTCTCTTTCATTATCCTCTAAATCCCCCCTAGGGTACCTTCTCCTGAATTACAGGATCATAATTCTAATTCTTTGTCACCATCATCCCTTTTGTAGTCAGCTGCCTCCTCTGCAAGTCTGCTTCCATGAGCAACAGCTACTTTGGTTTATGACTTCCTTATTTTTTACATTAGCTTCCTAAGTAATTCGTTGACAACTGTTAACACAGGGTAATGATCTTGATGATCTTTAGTTATGATGCAGCATGGCTCTCCTCATATGGATAATATATTTACCAGAAAAATTCTATAAAGAGAAGTACTCATTTTAGCCTGTTTTTTTCAGGAACATAATGACAGAAATTTAATTTCAGAGCTATAGTAACCTGCTTAGCAAAAACAGAGCATACAGTAAAAGCAGTGGAAGCAATGAACCTTTCCTCTTTATAGTAAACTGCACACTGCAGGCCGTATCCAACCATGGATTTTCTTCCTTCTTATTCCAGAACTAACCCACTATTCACTGCTCTTAAAGTCATCTACTGACTCTTGTGTAGTTGGAGGTGGACTATTCCTATGATGCCACATTCCTACAGAACTAGTTGAAAAGATGAAATTAACCCTACATAGGTACACAGTCTTCTGTAACTCCCACCATTGGACAATAGATTTCATACCACCAGTTATGAAATACATTCCAAAGAAGGCTCGTGTTCACAAATCTTCAAAAGTAATACTTATATTCTGTTGAAGAAAAAGAAAGTAATTCTGCAAAATTGATCAAATGGCAGAAATCAAAGTCTTGACCTTGTGTTACTTTTACATAAGACTTTGCTTTAAAGCTCTGATTTGGAGCCATCAGTGGAGTGCTTCTGGAAAAGACAAACAAACCGTTTTTTCTGTTTTCGTAATTCCTGTCCCATTTCAGTCTGTAATTTCATTTGATGCCAAGATCATTGCACAACATGTTTTATACAAACCCCCTCTCATTTCTGTGAGATGAATGTGCTGTTATATTTTAAAGCAGGCAAGAACCTATAAAATTTTTACATGTAAATGGAAAAATGCTTATGTTTGTAGAGAAGTCCAAGCCACATACTTTTGTACTTTAACCATCTGCCCACTAACAGAGAAGAGTTGTCAGAAATGTATTTTAACTCTGTATCTGAAGTTTCAAAATAGGCTGCTCTTTTTCTCCTCTAGTGAGTATATAGATAAACCTAATGTAGGAATTTTGGCGTTTAAATTTCTCTTTCTGGGCAACACAGAAAGAAACCTTCACTGTGTAACCCCGTTTAGGCACAAGTTGGATTATAGAAATGTCACCCTTACAAAAAACAATGAGCCTCAGGAACACTTAGTGAAATAAGAGCTCTGAGAAGTTCTGTAATATATTCACCTCATGATCCGTTACTTTCTTTTTAGATGTAAGAAAAGCTTGAACATTTGGACACAGATAACCAAAACTTTAAAATTTAATTTAGATTTGGATTCTGTTTGAGTCCATCTCTACTTAATGTAAATGTTAAAGAGTTCAGAAACAAATACAAATTGGAACTGCCAACCTTCATCTGGACAAAGCTCCCCTGAAATCAGTGTAAATGTGCTTCATTTAAGTTCCCAGGCTGGAACTTAATTAGAATTAGCGATCATAAACATCTGTATATTCTGAAATATTTGTCAGTAAAGTTTTCTCAAGAGACAATCTTAAATATGTAATCCATATCTTAATGAGAGGAGAGGAAGACTCGGATTTGATTTGTTTTTACTATCACAAGAATACTGATGTCATAGAATAAAATGGAAAAATATAACATATTGCAGAATTTAGCTTCTTGGTGGGATGTAGCAGAAGATACAAGGGGTTCTTGGTAGTTACCACACTATTATATTTTCATTACTTGTTTTCTAAGCCTGATAGAACTCTGGAAAACAGATGGAAGGGGACTAACCAGGGAGTTCTGTAAATTTTCAAGAACCCTGATTATATAACTCATACTAGTCAGTTTACCAAGAGGCAAATTGCTACTGAAGATGAAAATAATGCAGAAGACCCTTATGAATAAAGGCAGAGCAAATGCTCAAAGGGAGGCAATAATTTGTCAAAAGTGGAGATATTTATTAAGAAGTGAGAATAGAAGACACTGTGGGACCGAAGACTGCCCAATTCACTACCCTATGCCTATAAAATGTATTAACTTGTGATTTAGTAATTTGAAAACACTGTGATTTCCACTAGGAGAATGTCTATCTTCTGAATGAGATCAGTTATGGAGGATATAGAAAGGAAGAACTGGTCCTCTGAGCCAGCTTTGGATACAGCATCATGGGTCAGCTGTGGCACTGCGGTACTGTGGTTTAATTTCTCTTTAGAACTAATGTTTCAAAACTGTTGGCCTTGTGTCTTGATTGATCTTCTAACAGTTCCTTGTCTGTGTTTTTTAGTGGGCATTTCCAAAGTGACTTTGGGCTAGTGGAGTAACTCCTGCAGTCCCTAAGAATAAAGAGGATTCTCCAGAGAAAGTGCCAGATTATACTTTACTCGCTCTTTGGAGAAGCTCTTTTCCCATTTGCTCTCAGGACACTTCAGGGACATTTATCTCATTAGTAGTCTACAGTGACCTTCATGATTTTCCCTTGTGTGTTTGCACAAGTCTCTCCTGCTTTAGTAAGTTAACCAGATACCGTGGGATAGATTCACTCCTGCTCTAAGACAACTAGCGCCAGCAGAGTTTTATTCCAGAGAGAAACTGAACACTATCCCTTCTGTTTGGTTTAAATCTGGATTAAGTTTTATTTATTTGTTTTCTTTGTCATACCATTTCATTCGCTGTATTCTTACAAAACAAAGTTTGGGTGTTTTCTTTTCCAAAAGAAAGAGGGGATGTGACTTTATCAGAAACATCCAAGTCAATTAGGAGTCTTACTGAAAATTAGTAGAAGACTTCTGAACTACAGAATAAAAATCTCTTCTCTGGTAGTTAATAGGAACATCAAGCACTCACAGCCTCTAGATTCAAAAGGCAAAATTATGACAGTCACCACATCACTGAACAAGTATCCCTGGGCAAGTAACATTTTCAGGAGCCAGTTGGGGCTGATATTTTAATTACAGATCATATCAATTTATTAACACCTAATGCAGGTTTCCTTGAAAAGGTGGGGGAATTGGCAGCGTGGTAAAACTGGAATACAGTAATCTTATTTGCTGTGCCTGCCCCCTACTTTTACAGCCAAGCACGTAATATATTTTTGGCAACCTAGCTACACCATTTCACTTACATTGGATGTTCTTCAATATAAAAGGTAGATTACTTCACCATTTCCTGGAAATGCAGCAGAGGTGAGCATGGATGGCTCCTCAGATGCAACAAATGGCACAGGACCATGAGTACCAGTGGAAGTGTCTGCACAGCCTTCTATAGACTTTGGCTTGCACCCATAACAAAGGCATGCACTTGGAAAAACCTTTCCATGACAACATAGGAATCACATGAAACAACAGAAACTGCAAGTGTTTCTGTGCATGTTTTGAGACAGAGATGGGTGCTGTCCCTCTGTGTTGTAGTGGTTTGGAAAGTCTCCTCCACTCTTCCTTTGAGGAATTCACCTGCAAGGACACAGGATGCTGAATTTGGCTATGTACCTGGAATGGAAAACCTGAAAGAGAGGTTGAAAAAGCACAGCATCATTTGGATGTTTTGGAAAGTAACAGGGATCAATGAGGTTTTTTCATTCCATAAACTCAAATATGAATGCTTTTTGCAATCTCTATTGGGGAACAACCCTAAATTAATAAGTCTTAATTTTACCATGTACAGAACCACCAAAATTTTGAAAGTCTTGTTGCCGATCCAAGGCCCTGGCGATGGCCACCCGGTGTGCTGCAGTTGAGAGTCCCAAGGGTGTCCGCACCTGGCTCCCTGGGCACTCTTCCCAAAAGTTCCTGCAAGTTCAATGCGGCACCTCGTGGCTGGCTCCCCACTGGTGCCAATCCAAGCCCCGGCGATGGCTGCCCGACGTGCCACAGTCAAGGGTCCTGAGGGCATCTGCAGCTAGCTCCCTGGGCACTCTCCCCAAAAGTTCCTGCAAGTTCAAGGCAGCACGTCGTGGCTGGCTCCCCGCTGGCGCTGATCCAAAAGTTCCTGGCTTACTGGTGATGTACAAGAAGACTGGAAATTGGCTAATGTGACACCCATCCACAAGAAGGGCGCGAAAGATGATCCAAGTAATTATAGACCTGTCAGCCTGACCTCCCGGGCAAAGTCATGGAACAGATAACCCTGTGTGCTATTACACAGCAACTACAAAACAACCATGACATTAGAACTAGTCAGCATGGATTTAGGAGATCTAGGTCTTGTCTGACCAACTTTATCTCCTTTTATGATCTGGTGACTTGCCTGGTTGATGGATGAAAAAAGGCTGTGGATGTTGTGTACTTGGATCTTAGCAAAGCCTTTGACATGGTAAGCTTCAGGAGAAACTCTTAGAGCATGGACCGGTCAGATCACATCTTGAGTACTGTGTGCAGTTCTGGTCTCCCCAGTTTAAGAAGGATGTTGAGCTGCTTGAGAGGGTCCAGAGAAGGGCGACAAGGATGGTGAAAGGACTGGAGGACAAGCCCTATGAGGAGCGACTACGGGAACTGAGGTTGTTCAACCTGGAGAGAAGGAGACTCAGAGGTGACCTGATTGCTGTTTACAGCTGCCTGAGGGGAGGTTGCAGTCGAGTGGCTGTAAATCTCTTCTCTCAGGCTGCCAGCACCACAACAAGAGAACATGCAAGGGGAGGTTTAGGCTGGGTGTTAGAAAGAGCTTTTTCACAGAGAGAGTGATTCCTCACTGGAATGGTCTGCCCAGGGAGGTGGTGGAGTCATCATCCCTGTAGGTGTTTAAGAAAAGTCTCAATGATGAGCTCAGTGACATGGTCTAGATGGTGGGAAGCTTGGATGCAGGGAGCATGGTTCCACGCTTTTGGCCTGATCCCTGGGTGGGCGTTCTCTTGGGAGTTGGACTAGATTATCCTGTGGGTCCCTTCCAATTCAAAATAACCTGTGAACCTGTGAACCAGTTGTTATATTTGCATTGTGAATAGGTTTTGCAAGCTAATGAACTGTCTCTAAGTTTTAGGAGAAAAAGTAACAAGACATAAATGAAAATAACAATATTCATCTTCTTGCAAATATTTCGTGTACCACCAATTGATTGCCATGCTTGTAAAGTCATGAACGACAGGAAAAATCTGCAATTACAATTGTCATTTACTGCATATTATTTGACTGAGTGAATTGTAAATGGTTCAACAATTGGTTTCCCCTGCAATTAATGTCAAAGGCTTTCAGTTCTTATTTTAACATCTTAAAATTAAGAAATCTATCAAGGATCTAGATTTCTTCTGACATTCTTGATACAGCTGGTTCAAGGACGTCTCTACAATGCTATTTCTAGCAATGTTCTGTGTGGGAAAAAATGAAAAGCAGAACAAATTTCTGTAAACTGAAATAAATTCCCAGCACTACATATGTAAAATAGATTTTTATACAAAATACTTATTTAATGTGGCATTGTTGTTGTTATTTATCTCCTACGTTGATCACAAAAACACAAATGGCAAATATGTTATTTTGTACAATTAACCATGACCTCTGCAGTGAAAAATTTATGTTGTTTGGAAAAGATTTACTACAAAAGTTAATAAGTTAATCAAATATGAGTTAATGTGTAATGTGAGTTACACTTGCAGATTATTTTTCCACGTTGAGGAAAATTAGCTTACCTTCAGTGCTGCACAACTAAAAATAAGCACTATGAAAATACTTTCCTTGTAAACATAAATTCAATATCTCTATATTTCAGTACTTCTGGGATTAACTTTTTATCTTGACAACTATTCTGCAAAAGACTTCTCAATTTTTACCCTGCTTGACATATGAAAACAAGATATATAATCGTTGAGAGAAACTGTGTGTCTGCCTGTCAGTCCATCCTGTTAATAATTTTTGAAGATTTTACAGAATCACAGAACAATTTCCAGAGAAGGGACCTCTGGAGGTCATTTGGTCCAACTCCCAGTGCTCAAGCAGGGGCACCTAGAGATAATTGTCCAGGACTACATACAGATGGCTTTGAATATTGTATCTAAGGATAGAGACTCCATTACCGCTCTGGGCAACATGTGCCAGTGCGTCATCACTTTTATAGTGAAAAACCAGCTCCTCATCTTCAGAAGGAGCCTTCTGTTTCAGCTTGTGCTCATTTGGCTGCTCACATTCACTCTGGCTCTTGATGTGTAGAAGTACCTTCACAGGCATCATGAAAAAGTGGGTTGATGCTGAGGGGAAGGTTTAGAGGCCCCAGGAGACAAACCTGTAACAAAGAGAATTTCTTCCACTCCCATGTCATTAGAAAAAAAAATTGCTTTCTGTGGGCAGCTATGTCTGCTCCTTTCAGTAGCTGAATATTGCACATAAAACCTATGTTCTCAGTGACTCTGGAGTACCCAATCCTATAGAGCAAAAGCTGTCTTCATTTATCAGTGAACCCAATCTTACCAAAATCCATAGGTATGTATTTATGAATATAATTTCACTAGAGCAAGATTGATTTTTTTCTCTGGAAAGAAAGTTTGTAATACAAACATCTTTGCTCTCCACCAGAGGAGAAGCTCTCTTGATTCCTTTTTACCTCAACAACTCACAAGGAAACAATCACCTTTTCAAGAACTACTATAAATGTTGCAGGGTCAGGGTCCCTCAGATGATTATGTAGTGGACAGCCTTCCAGGTCCTGAGAAAGTGAGCAGGCTTTGAGTCGGGAACTTGTGGTCTCGATTTTGATTTTTGTATGAGTTCACGTAGAGGCAATTTTGGTAACTGAGTTGAAGGACAATTTATTCCTGTTAAAGTTCTATCTCAATGAAACCTTGCTCCCTGTTAACTAGGACCATGATGATGTGCTAAGACTGCTTATGTGCATCCTGGCCATCCCATTTCAGGGCCTGTATAAACTGGGAAAGTTATATGACCTGAGTCCCAAGATCACTGATTAACATTTAGTAGAAGTTAGCCAGAAAGATATAGTGAACACTCAGCTCTTCGCTATTCTTATCTTGCTACTTTTTTTCTTTCTGTGAAGATGCCAACATTCTTTGCAGCATTTCCCCCTCTGCGCATGCCCAGAGTGTCTCTACTGCCTCTCAGGATGGGACTAGCCCACATCAGGGGGCAGGACTGCCACTTCCTGCAGGGTGAGGCAGCTTGCTCAGGGATCACCCAGAGTCCCTCCCTGGTGTTAACACTTTATGACAGCCATTTGCGACGGGACCATGGCAGGTCTCCCTCTGCCAGGCATGGGCCAGGTCCAGCTCCAGCTGCCCATACTGCAGGGCAGCAAGTGGTGATCTCCCAGGCAGATAACACAGGGGAGGAATCTGGCCCCCTGTCACCCCTGATGGCGGCAGCAGCAACCCGTGGCAACCTTTCACTCCCCCTCTTGTGGTGTCAAGGGGACCATGGGCTGCTCCTTGTGGTGGGAGGGGTTTGGAGGGTGGCAGGGCTACAAGCAGCAGCTATATCCACTCTTCCTCCGCTCCCATTAGGGGTTGGCGCTGCTGCCTCCTGCAGACAGTCTGAGGGGCCATGGACCACAGTAAGGGAGCTGCTGCTTGGGGCAGAAGGCAGCGGGGAGGACAGCAGGGTTTCAAGCGGCAGCTGTGGCCATTCTCCCTCCCTCTCCCATCAGAGGTTGGCACTGCCACTTCCCATGAAGGGTTGGAGCGGGGGCACGGGGTTCTGGGGCTGCTGCTCACAGCAGGAAGCAAGGGAAGTCAAGGGGGAGCCTTGAGGGAGCCGAGCAGGAGCTGGTTGGGGCGAACAGAAGCTGGGGCCCGGGCTCTGTTGGCCCTGTGCTGCCTCCCCTATTCCTGTAGGTGATGTTCCCACCCTGTCAGGTTGGGATGGCCCTGCCCCTGCTGGGACGTTGGGTGAGACTGCTAACCTCGAAAGAGGAGTCAAAAGGGGAAGCCTTTGTCATGCTAAGCGGTGAAGCTGCTAAAACCGCCAGTACTTTGTGGAAAACTGAGCCGTGTTACAAGGACAGTCTGCGATGTGCTCTCGGTCTCTTTACGGGTGTTAGATGGTGAGTTGGACTAGATGATCCTTGTGGGTCCCTTCCAACTCATAATATTCTGTGATTCTGTGCTTCTGTGACAGGCACAGCTGCCACCAGAACCGCACAGGTGGTGACCAGCGCTGTTTGCACATGCTCAGTGAAGGCAGCTGAGAATCTACCTGTGAGTCCCCCACAGCTGCATCTCTGAACACGTCTCTGTGTGTGATTGTTATGAGACCTGTTGAGCAACAGCTGATATGCCCCGTTGGAGGGTACACAGAAGCCAATTTAAACACAGCTCTGAGAAAACTTCTGAGAAACAGACACACCACTGGGTGCTTCTGGCAAAACAGTCCCTGATATCTAACATGAAATATGTCAACCCCAGGATAGGGAACCACTAAGTGCTTGAAGGGTACCAGAGACAGGCACACCTTCTCTGATTCAGCCCATGACTGGTTTGGGAAGGCAGAGGGCTGCGGGACCCACACACCTGCTATGGCCCCGGGCTGGCACTGGGAAGGCTTGCCAGCTGTGCGGGTCCCTCCTGCACTGGGACCGCCATGGGGAAAGGAGAAAGAAGATCTCATCCACTCACCTGCCCCGTCAGAAGACCCCGCACCCATGGAGCCCCCCTTTAGTGCCGGCAATTGGCAGGACACCTTCTCTGCCACATGTCATTCTGTGTCCCAAGGACTGGGCAGCGACTAGAGGTGGGACACACATGGCATAAGACTGAAGGTCCCTGCAGCACCAGCACAAAGCACTTGCAGGGTCCCAGAAGTGGGAGGTTGTGGGATCCGCGTGCCCGCCATACAGGACCATTCCAGCACAGGAAGATCCCAGCAGCAGAGATGCCTTCCTGGAGCTAGCCCGGGAAGTCCACCTTGGTAGGCTTCTGCTGTGGAGTGGCACAGTATGGCAACAGTATGGCAGCAGTGGTGGAGAGAAGCCCGCAGACTCTCCAGGCAAGGACATGGCAGAGAAGGCTCTCTTCCCTCCCCTTCCCATAACACAGTGTGGGGTGGTGAAGAGAATGCCACACAGCACTCTGGTTCTTAGGGCAGGTGGGGCGATGGGAGCCTTATTTGCATATTCATGAGCCATTTATCTTCACAGAATAGGTGCTTTGTGGGACTTCAGGAAACCCAAATCCACACAAACTTCAAGAGTTCAGTGTATTTGCAATAGCTGACTGGAGAAACAAGGATGTCTCAGAGTACAAATTTCTCTCTAAAGTAAATAAGCACTTGTAGGTATAAGGCATTTCACCTGTACCTTTTAATATTATTGATGCTTGGATAAAATGGATAGATGGACCATAATCTGTATTCTGTTCCATTTATAACTCAGGTTTCACACTGCAGTGTTTGAATGCATATGCACAGAGAACAGTATGATTACAAGATGTCAGATGCAGTTTTTACATTCTATAATCCTCTATGTGAATACTGGCATTTAGGTTGCATGGGCAGGCTGTGACTGCCCCTTTACTTATTTGACCGAATTAGTGTCTTTCTTGATTAGTGATTAAAGCAAAGGCAAGTTTGTGAGAATGTCAGGTTTGTGCCTTCGGCCCAATGAATCTTTATTTTTTCAGGACAGAGATTGAGGGGGGAAAATGGAAATTATCTGTTAATAGTTTCACATTATTAGATGGGTGGCATAGCTATCTGTGCTGTGATAAAAATGGGAAAATTTGAACATGGATGTCTCCAATTCAGAGGAGTTTCCTACTGCCATATTGTCACTATTTGGGGCTGGTTCTCTATTTTTTAAAGAAAAAAAAAAAGTGAAAACTTATGGCCTTGTCCCAGTGGAGAGTGGGAATATTATTTTTAAATCCCAGATTCTCAGGAGACATGAAATTCCTGTGGGGGGCTGTTAATCAGACAATCAGAGTATCACTATATGTTTAATCTCTTAATTATTGAGTCCTGGTTTTTATGGAGATAACTCAGTGTTAATATGCATTGATGGACATTTCAGATGCTTCACTTGGAACATGTAATGTAAAAAAAAAATTAAATCATCAATGATACAACTTTCCATTGAGGAAAGTTTACTGCTACGTGTAGTGGAAAAGTCAGAAAGATCTAAAATTTCAATAAAAATGCTGCTCTTCTGTGACACAATCAGAATTCAATCACCTATTAAATAAAAAGTGTATGTATTTACTTATCAATTAGTTCATTCTGTCTTTGGACAATGAAGCTTTCAAGATCCGGCATCTGATGAACTCCATGGGAGCCAATGAGGAACATAGGCCAGCAGTGACAGTTAGTCCTCTGCTAATTGCACCTCCATGCAGATTTAGTGGAGACATTCAGTCTATGATGAGTACAGTCTAGGGAAATATAGGCCTAGAACTGTCTACTGGCTCATTATTAATACATTGGAATAGTCTGGATCTGTGACCTCTTTACAGAATCTCCCCCCCTCCCTCCCACAGCTTTTTTCCGTCAGTGCACATGGCAGGATTCCTCCTGGACTTTGTGCATGTGCAAGTGCAGCCACGGAGTCTCACATCACACTCCTCTTGTAACCTGGAACCCAGAGATCCTTACTTACAACGAAAGTACCCTTTGACAGGACACAGCCTTCAGGCAAAACCAGCTTTTGTGTGCCCAGCATGCAAACACCACCTCCCCAAACTAGTCAGATGTGGTTTCATCTGGTAATGCCTACTGTGTGTGGCTCAATAACAAACAAAAAAATGCAAGACACAGCAGGGGAAAGAATAAAAAGTGGAGTATGCTAAATTTTTGTTGTTGTTCATTTGTTTGTTTTTACTTACAGCCACTAATCAAAAGACTAGCAGATTTAAGTTCTATATAAAAATGAGTAACAAGAAGCTCCAGGGAACAATATATCCAAAGGAAAGGGACTTCCAGAATCAGACTCTGTGGTTTTTTATGTAAGGCCTGGAAGCAGATAATCTCTGCTGAGTAAAGATAGTCATTCAACTTGAATAAGTCCATTACACTGCCGGAGGAGGAAAACCAGGGAATTGTTTTATTGTCATTACTGGGGAGCCACCAGATGCTTGGGATTCCATATATTTGGGGGATAAATCTTTCAAAAGCTCCATTGACACTGGGGTATGTCAATAATTCCACATATTAGTTGGATGCAAATACTGCACAATAAGTTAGGGAAAGAAAACTGTAATTGGGAATACCAGGGCGAATAGGGCTCTATCTTCTGACTGAGCCCATTGTTGAACTCTAGGCTGAACCTCCGACCCTTTACTTTGGAGGAACACAATAGGCTTTGATATGAGATGGTGGGAAACGGGCTTGGAGGCTCATTTCACATTCAGCTGCAATTCATCAGCTTGGCTGGGACTTCTAGCAACTTTAATGACCACTGCAATTGATGGTTAAATCAATTTGTGACGGTGACAGCATGGCTGGCCCCTAGACTGTAACAATTTGGGATTACAACAGGCAGAAAGGGCCCTGTTATTCAGATATGCGTGGTTTCTGCATGGCTCAGAGTGAGAACAACAGCAGGACAAAATCTCACAAAAACGAGACCTGGAGAATGCACACATTCACTCCAGTTGACTACACACCACCATGGATTCTTTGTAGTGTGATGGGGAAGGTTTGGGGGTGGGGGAGGAGGAAGGGGGGAAAAAAGGGCAGGCGAAAGGAAAAAAAGGGGGGGAGGGAGCATTGTTACAAATAAAAATATACAGTAAGAAACCTCATATCCAACTATATACTCAGGGAAATTAGCAACGCAGGAAGAATATCAGCTTTGTTCCTCTGGAAACAAAGTGGGTGGTCTGTTCCCCCTCTGTTCCCCCTCCATCCTCGTCCCCAAAATGTCTTGCCACTTGCCCCCACAGTAGAACCCAGCCGTGTCTGGATTACGATCAAGCAGGTTTGCATTTGGCAAGAGGGGCATGGGTAGGGGGGATGGGTGCCAAGTGTATCTCTCAGGCAGTGAGAAGGAAGAACTGCTCCCTCTTCTGTCACTAAAGGATAAATGCATTTAGAACATCATACTATTTGTTTTTCATGTTTACATGATCATAATTACCTCTTATGCTAAAGAAGTATTAAAGGGAAAAAAACCGACCTGAGACCACTCTAGTAGCCTTGCATTTGACGACCACATCACAGAAGATTCACTTGTTTTGGAGAAGGGTCTGCAAATCTGGTGATTGCCTGACAACAAGGAAAAAATGCACGTAAAAATCATCGTAGCTCTTCTTTCTCCTGCATTTGCTGGTGTAACATGATATTGACATCCAAAAGATAAGTTGGTGTTAGAAGCAGACAGGAAAATATGTGATTGTGATTCTGCTTTTCAGTAAAATATTTTACATAATCTAAAATTTATCAGATGTATATATCTGTGTTAAACTGTGCATATGATCTAATGTGCATGTGTAGTTTAAGTGAAGTTACACTTCAAATATATCAGTTAGTTCATTGAAATGCTATGCTTTTTATGTCATGTCAATTGAAATAATTTATTCAGCCCAAATAGAACAGTTTTCAAATTAATATATACTGTTGTGTATCTAACTAAGCATAGATTCATTTAAAAATCATTCTACGTAGTCGGAGAAACAAAATACTTTAAAATTTATCTGAGAAAGCTGTTACTATGAGGACTGCAAATTATGTCAATCGATAACTTGCAAATTATATAGTAATTAATTAGATGTTTCTCTTTGTGGTTAGGAAGTTAGTTGTGTGTATACTAAAGAAACATGATTTAAATGAGTACTACAAAAAAATTAAAATGTGAGACACAGTCCTCTAACTTGTTACATAAATCCCTTCATTCACATTCTGAGTTGAAGTCTAAAATTAATAACCAGTTCTGGCATCTTCCTCACAAAATGTCATGGTCTAAATGTTGCAAAAGAAAGAGCTGTCTAGCTCCTTGAAGTATGTGGATCAATTGGTCGATGTTAATACCTGAAAAATTGTATCCTGAAATAAAGTATCACATCTTGAAAATACAAACAGATTTTTTTCCTATAAAGGATCTGTCCAAATATTGAAAAAATATTATTGCTAACAGTGGAAAGGTCTGGCACTAGGTCCAAATCCTGACAGGGAGGAAAGGGGGAGGGGGGGGGGGAAATCACTTGGTTTCTATGGTAGCAGTGCTGGTAGAAATAGTTGTGTGAGCATACTGAACGTGCATTAAAGCCTTCCCGAGGGAGGTCAGAGGATTTGAAGAAAGAAGGAGGAAAAAAAAAAGATGGCAGCTACCGCAGAAAGCACAAAGATATTTTATGCTGAATAAGTGTTTCACATTTGCGATGTGATCAGTAACAAAATAATGTTGCTAAGAGAATATTAAAAATATTTAATATCCATTCATTTGTACTTAAAACGTCTTTTTGTGCATTCTTTTTACTGTATCAGACAGAGGACATACACACATTTTCTTCTGCACACATGTACGTAGAAATCGGCATGCGAATAAATAATGCATCATCCTACACAATGTAAACATAATGTGAGACTATAAAAGACTCTTTAATATATGCATTATCATCTATAATGCATCACATATGGACAGCTTTTCTGTATCAGATATATGAAATACATCTGTGCACATTTAAAGTATAAAATATAATATCAGTCTAAAATATTTTAAACACTGATTGTTCTCAAGAAAATAAACATGGAATGTAACTCCTAATGAACAATAAGAAGCACTCAGCATTATTTGTGGGTATTTAATTTTGGCAATTAAACATTTTAATAAAATTAATTTTATTAGTGATGATTAAGAAGCTGTACAAGCTCTGCCATTCAGCATGGTTAGAAAACAAGTGATCACAGTTCATTGTTTTGAGCTAAAAATGTTCACCAGCCATTTATTTACAGCTCCTTCAATGGTCTCTCCTTATTGTTGCCTGCTATAAACTCACTCCATGGAGGATGGATTGGCACAGAATGAAAATGTGACAGAGGCTCCCATGCAGAGGATGTGCTGTTGTTGCAAGTGAAATCCTGCTTCCATAAAGCCAGGGAAAGGGGGAGAATTCTCAATTACACTTGAAGGCTTCAACTTTGCAAGCATGAAAGCAAAATATCTTTGCCAGTGCACATTTTTGGAAAAATGTGTGTTGTTCTCATGGATTTTTCAGTATGACACAATGTACCAAAATTACCAAAGCTTGCTAGATTACTTTCTAGGTATGGTGGAAGAGGATTTTCATACGGAAAAGTTGTCTACTGAAAGCAAGTAAGATCTAAACCCATTGCTGCATGTTTACAATTCAAAAGCAGCAGCACGTTATCTGAGACCAACACTTGCAGACACAGGAGTGCCACATAGGTCTTTTCTTCCTCTCTCTGCTCTCTTTCCACCCCCTCCCCTGTGACTACACTTTCCCCCACCTAAACCAGCCATCAAAGGTGTCCCGGCTTTCTCCTGAACCAGCTACAGGGCCATTACGCTCTACTCTTCTTCCCTAGGTGTGGAAACTCCTACTCTTCACTCACAGTGTGTAGGGTGTGCATGGGCATGCAGCCCGCCAGGACCTTGCCCCGGGGACCTCCTCAGAAAGCTTGACAGCATGACAAAAGATGCACTTCAGACATTGGCTGCCAACATGGGCTCAGCCAGTCTGATGTTGCGTAGAGGCAAGAGTAGAGTACACTGTTCTGTAGGACACTGCTGTTTGTGAGGCGTGTATGTGCACTAGGGAATGTCACCAGTAGCTTAGTTTGTTTGGAAAACCACACCATTGGCTACACTGTCCCTTTTGAAAATCAGAGGCAGCATCATTCTTAGTTTCTGAGCGAAAGTACATTTTAAGGAAGATCTTTTCTATCTCCCTTGAATGAGGATTTTTGTTGTTCACATGGGGGAAAAACAGAAAATTAATCATATGAAGAATCATTCTTCACTCAGATTCTTAAACTTTTCCTGCAACCCAAAGGCACCTTGTTAGTCATTAATTTTCCTTAATTAGAACTCAGATTAACATTTCCAAGAAATGAACAATAGCTCTCTGCACTTCTCAAAGGTGATACAGACAACCTCCAGAATTCACAGGGGATCGGGTCTGTGTAGGTCGTGTGAGTCATGGAATCTGTGAAGATAGCAGATCCATGAATATTCAATTAGGTCACACTTGTAGCCATGCCCCCTCTACTAATGAGGTCTGGAGAGTGGTCCTGGGAGCATGGCTCGCTCTGTAGCACATTATTAAAGTGGAGGAAATGCCTTTTGCCGCTTCACAGCTGTGGAATCCCAACTCCCAGAAGGGACCTGCATTTCCAAGTACTGAAACCCCAAAGCAGCCAGCGCAGCTGGAAACCTTGAAGCTGGCACCCGCCCCCCCTTGCAGACCCGAGCAGGAGCGTAGCCTCCTGCCACTATCCTTTTCCTGCCATGCCTGTGCAGGGTTTTATCAGGGTTTCTGGTTGCTGGTGTATGTCTCTTGCGTTCAAACACGGTGGAGGTGCCGCGCCACTCCAGAGCAGGACCGTGGGGGAGGCTTGGAGAATGGGGTCACTGCTGTAAACAAATTCTTGTCCAGGCTTTGTATTACGGAGGTTGATTGACTATATCCTTGGCATATCTGAATTAAACCTAGTTCAGGAATCACTACACTGCAATCGGATTGTAGATTAAACATACCTTAAATCAATTATTAAATAATTTTAAGAGAGCATTTCTTTCAATACATTTATGAATTATAAAGAGAAAACAGCTGTCAGAATTAGTTATATTTGGTTGGTTAGTTTTAACAGCCCTATAAACTCTGACTCCACGCTTCACTCCATGTCATACAAATCTTTATCAGGTCTTTCTCAGAATCAATGAGGCAAGATTGGTCTTTGTTGGAAGGAAATGTCAAATTAGATTTTAAAACCACATAAACACACAAATCCAGCAATAATTTTTACACATGTTTTCATTTGGGAGTTTTAGGGTGGGGAAAGGGGGTTGGAGGAGGGGAGGGGAGGTGCTTTATTTCTCTAAAGAGTGACCAGGAGAATATTAAAGAGTTTCAATATTTACAACACTTTGATCATTGCTGGACATACACTTTTGTCTTCACTGTTTTGTAGAAATTCACAAAATTCTCTGTTGTGGTCCCTTTATAGTCTAACATGTTGTATTGGGTCTGTCTGAGCCCACAGCAGTCCTCACAATGCTATGCCTTGGAAGGGTGTTGAAAACACACAGGTGTTTTGACTACAGCTGGGCACACTGCCCCTTCCCCCTAACTGAGGATGAGATGCTGGGAGGGCACATGAGCAGGCCAGCTGACCCAGACTGACCAAAGGGATATTCCACACCATATGACGTCAGTTCAGATATAAAAGCTGAGGAAGAGAGCGAGGACGGGGGGCATTCATTGTTCTTCCCGAGACGCGTAGGGCCCTACTTCCCTGGATGTGGATACTTCTGCGGATGGGGAAGTAGAGATTAGTTCTTTTGCTTTGCTTCTGCGCGGGCTTTTGCTTTGCTTCATTTGTGCTATATTAAACTGCCTTATTCCAAACCACCCTTTGTATATCATCTTAATATCGGGACTCAGTGAACATTTGGGTCCCTGGCATCCAGCCTTCCCATCCCTTCAGAAAATTTAACACATGACTGCAATCTCCCCATACAAGTCCACCTGGCTGTCTGTGCATCAAGCAAAGCTCACTGGCCGTGCACCTCACCTGGCGAACATGTTCCTCCTCTCATTAGAGTGGCTGTAACTGTGGAATAAGCTCAAAACCAGGCATTCGGACAGTAGTGACTGTCCTAATTTGATTAAGACAGACTTAACATGTTACTGCATGTAACAGGCCCAGTGCATTAAACACTGCTTCTTGTCAGACTCACAACATCATCTAGAAACTTGTCCTCAGCTACTGAATAATCCTGTTTATAGGTATGTGATATCACAGGAAGGAAATATACTGCCAGGTGGATTTTATAGAAAATAGTGGGAGTCTGTCTTTATGGCAGATGGCCAACAGAGTTACTTACACCAGCTGCATGCAAAGGGCCCATATTACAATTGGGACCAAATAGTTTTTTAAACCTGTATAAAGAACAGCTTCACTGAATCTTCTTTAGAGTTATTTACAGTGTCAAAGAGAGTGTGATAGTAAAAATATAATGCAGTAAACCCCTGGTTATTTGTGGTTTCAATTCTCCACAATTCATTTTTCAGTGAAAAGCAAGGTCTATGCATGCACAGATAATGCCACAAAGGAAGACAGCTCATGAATATGTAAATGAACTCATGAATATGTTAATTTACCACACCATTGCCTTCACCCCCTGCAGCCCCTGAACACCATACATTTGCACCATTTAAGAGGAAGAGGGATCATCATCATTATCCTGTAGCTGGGACCACTCCCAAGCGATTTTGCTTCACACAAGCCAAGATGTCACAATTTGGTTCTTCATGTAAGTCTAAAAAATCTATAAAGAAACAATATTCCTGTAGCAAGAATTACGTGCTGATTTTGCTACATACAGCCTCCCATGGTGCTTAAGTGATGCCTAAATAAAAGGTTTTCTTTGCATATGACCATGAGAAATTGTAAATCTTAGATCATAAAAACAATGCCTAAAAATACACTTTTGCACAAGCCAGGGAGTGGAGAAAAATAACATCTCATTAGCTGCAAATCTTGGCAGAAGGAAGAAACAGAGCCTAGGAGTCCCAACAACAGCTTCTGTGCAGCAGCCATTAGATCATACTGAAAAGCACAACAGGTCGAAAATTTAGTTGTATGAATGCCCATATAAACATTATGGTGTTATACAATGATTTAAGTACTCCAAAATCTATGGTTATAGGCTTATGCCAGCCTTTAAAAGATTAGAGGTTATATTTTAGACTAATGAATTCCACTTATTTTTATTTTTGAAAACTTTATTAATGTGGTTTAAAAGGTGTTATTCTCATATTCAGACTTTCATTGCTTCCATGTTTGGCATGTTTTTGGTATGATAGTGCTAAGTAGGCACAGCAAACATTTTGATACGTGACTAAGACCAAGTATGAGGCTAGTCTATGAAATCCCCTGTATACCTCTACACCTGCAAGTGTATAGAAAGGCAGCCTTGTCTGAGTCATTAGGCTGCCTCACTCCTGCCAAAGCTCTCTCATGACTGAGTTATGTGCCATGGAAGGACCTTCTACTTTCCCCATAACCACTTAAAAGAAACATAAGCACAGTAGGCAAATACCTATCCTTCCATGCAACTCAGCACCCTAACTTCATGTGATGGGAATCCTGCATTACACAGATTTGATTCGATCTCATGCACTCCAGAGACATACAGCTACCATGATACTACTGTATTCTACTCCTCTGGTGAACACACATATCATTCCAGAGTATCCTGAACCATCAGTCAAGGCTGGGTTCCTCCTTTTCGGACAATAAGACATCTGAACTGAATGCCTAAAGTAAACTAGTTAACCCTAGTGCTAAAATCACAGAATCACAGAATATTCTGAGTTGGAAGGGCCCCACAAGGATCACTGAGTCCAACTCCAAAGTGAATACCCATACAGGGATTGAACCCAAAACCCTGGTGCCATGAACAGCATGTTTTTTCTATCTGAGCTGATCTCAGGGTCATGTTATCATCATTTTTTAAAAAAATTATATAACCTAACTCCCTATCCCATCATCCCATTATCTAGACCACGTGACTGAGTTCCTCATCCAGTCTTTTCTTAAACATCTCCAAGTATGGCAACTCCACCACCTCCCTGGGCAGACTATTCCACTGAGGGAATACCCTCTCTGTGAAAAAGTTCCTTCTAATGTCCAGTCTAAATCCCCCCTGATGCAGTTTAAACTGTGTCACAGTATCACAGTATCACAGTATAGATAAGGCTGGAAAGGACCTTGAAGATCATCTAGTCCAACCTATAATCCAATTAACCTATCCTCTACATCTAGATCATATCACTCAGCACATCGTCCAGCCTCCCCTTGAACACATCCAGGGTTGGTGACTCAACCACCTCTGCGGGCAGCCCATTCCACATCCGGATCACTCTTTTAGTAAAAAACCTTTTCCTAATATTAAGTCTAAACTTTCCCTGCTGAAGCTTAAGACTATGGCCTCTCATCCTGTCACCAGAGACCAAGGAGAAAAGACCAACCCCTGCCTGACTACAACCTCCTTTTAGATAGTTATAGACAGCAATAAGGTCATCCCTGAGCCTTCTCGTTTCTAGGCTGAACAGATCCAGCTCCTTCAGCCTCTCCACTCTGAACTTGTTTCAGCACCTCAACATCTTTCTTAAACTGAGGTGTTCTGGTTTAGGGGTTTTTTTGCTGCTCTGGCAGCGAGGGGGTTAACAGCTCAGTTCTTGCCTGGGCCTCCGTGCTGCCATGGCATTCAAGGTTATAGAGACATCTCTGTGAATAACATATTTGGGAGAGAAGGAAAAAAACTCAGTAGCAAGATGTAAGTGCCGGCTCAGAACCAGCGTCGAGAAGCTGAAAGCCCGACGGCCCCCCCGGCCCCTGAGAGAAGGGGTAGAGGTGTTCTTCCAGGCATCCCGCTGCTGTTTGTGAATTGGACCAACCATGGTGAAAACCTATGGACTAGAGAGAGAGAGAAACCAGTACTGCAGAATTCATCTAAGCCACAACTGAAGATGGAGAGATAAAACTGGAAAAACTGCCAATGTTTTTCAGAGCCCAGAAACAGAAGCCTGGAGCTAGCTGAGAGTTCAGCAGAGATCCTTTGGACAGACTTTTTGTGCATTGCGGTAGGATCTGAACTGTGTACTTTGGGATGGGCTCATATTATGATGCAGTAAAAAGCCAGTGCTTAAAAGCTGCGTGCTGTGATGTGACACTTGGACAACAGAGAATTCTGTAAGAGCTATTGTCCTCGGGAGGAGATTTCACTTGGGAGGGGTCATGAAAGACCTTTCCCTCTCGTGAGAGAGAGGGAGAGAGAGAGAACTTTATGGAAGGGCAGAGAGATGGTTCCTACCCTGGATCTGGTCAGAAGACCAACTTGCCTGGTTTACCCCTACCCTATATTCCCCCTTTGTCTCCTGGTGCAAAAAGGGAATATGACATCTGTTGTAACAGAAGGAGGGGTGGGGGTAAAAGGTTGCCTTTTAAATGATGCTTCCTTCGCAGTTCTGATCTTGTTAGTTAGTAAATAAATCCTTTATATTCTTTACTTACAGTTTTGTCTTCCTTTTTTGCCTATGACCAGTTTTATTATAGTTTTATTTTCAAGTTTTTCCTCCAGGAGAGGTTGTGGGTGAGTCTCTGGCATCCAGCCAGGGTCAAACCACGACATGAGGGGACCAGAACTGAACACAATATTCGAGATGTGGTCTAACCAGTGCCAAGTACAGTGGAAAGATAACCTCTCTTGACCTACCAGCCACTCCATTCTTGATGCAG
>WEKX01003005.1:59513-88590 GCA_013390025.1 Pitta sordida
GGTGTCACATTGGCCAATTTCCAGTCTCATCTAATACTTTCCTTAGTTTGTTGGCCTTCCATCTCATTCAAGAGAGCAAGGGCAACTTATCGATTGACTTATTTAATTTCCATCCTCCTGAAATTCCTTGGATTTCTTGTGGCAAAGAACAGACACCTCCTTCAGAAAAAAACCTGGAATTTTAACAAGACTTCAGAGAGAAACGAGCTCAAAACAGCATGGACTTCTCCCAGCAAGCTAAACCCTGAATACTACAGAGACAAGACAAAATCTGACACAGGGAGAAATGACCAGTTATTTATTGAAGAAAAATGTAATCCATTTCAAAAAGCATTTTACTGTAACCTAAAATGTCCATCTGTTGGAAGGTTGAAAGAAGAAAGTGGAAAAAAGTGCTTTTTGAGTGCAGCTAAAAGGAAATGGTGCTCTGTTACTCTATAAAGTTTTTCATTATGTTATGATTAATCAGATTTACGGTGCATACAAAATGAATGTCCTAAAATCATAGTATTGAGAGAAACTTTTTAATAAAATGCACTGATTTTTGTGATTTTGGTTTTTTTAATATTGCAAAAGCATGCTATTTTTACTGCAATGTGCAACCATGCCAATGGAAAACAGTGAGAAGAAAAAAATATATTGTCTGGCACTGGTTGTCATAGTAACAAACTGAAGTTCAAGGAGAAGTGGAGAATCTGAATTCTGTGGCAAGGTAATGAATTTAGCATCTACAGGAACAGAAATGGATTTTCTGTCACAGCCTGTAAATCAGCCACAGGAAACCAACACATGGAATATATTTTGGAATGTTTTATATCTGCTTTGAATGTATGAAATGTGTATCAAGATTAGCTCTCAGTGTTTTGTCTTCCAGAGCCTTCCTTTTCTTTCTCTTCAGATCAATACAGTTAAAAAGAAGCTGATGTTTGTAATTGAGGCAAAGGCAAAAGCCTTGCAATTTTCTCAGTAAACCCCTGAAGTCAGCAGGCACCACCCTCCCTGGAGAGAGATGCTTTAGTACACTCGCTTTTCACAATGCACCAAAGTTCCAAAGGTCTGCCAGGAGTTACTTGTGTCCAAGGATAAAGGTCAGGTTTTGGAATCATTTTCAAGATGTTTTCTTATACAAATGCATTATGCAGGTGAACAAAGGGAGTAAATCTGAAAATACCTGAGGTACCCAGCTCAACAGCAAAGAACTCACGAGACAGGCAGCTTTTCAACATACCTCCATGCATGTGCACTCAGTCTGCCTTGAAAAAACCACCAAACAACGGCTATCTGGTGTTAGGAGCTGCCTTGGGAAACCTGTCACATGAGGTAAAGGAGAGACAGAGTTTGGATGCTGAGCTGATGCCTTATGACTGCTGCTTGTGGAAAGGCTGCACACAGCCTCAGGTTGCCTGCAGGGAGTCAGAAATCTCAGAAGACATTTGGGGGAATGATGTTCATGCCTCAGCTAAATGTCTAGTCCGCTCTCATGCTTTCTCAGTCTCTTTCTAATGACTTGTTGATCTCCAGGGTGACCTTGTACTTGACCATAATAATTATGCCTCAGGAATCCAGACAGTATCAGTAAGAAATGCATAGGAGAAAAAAATTCTCACAACAGTGGGACCAAGCTAACATTCTTCATGCTCTCTGTGCCTTTAAAAACATGAAAAATAAATAGCTTCCCTTTCTATCTCCTAATCTAGAGCAGATGGAACACACCCTGGGGAAAGAGGAAAAAATCTCTTAAATAAAAAGAAAAGAATTATAACAATACACTACAGTTAATTATCTGCAATGGGTTTCATTCCCAGTAAATCACACCCATGTAGCTCAGATGTAATTCTTCCAAAGACAGTGAAGATAAAGCAGTATGAAATCACTGTGAGCAGAGAATACAGTTTAAAAAAAACCCAAAACCTATCAAAACCAAAGAACTACTATAAAATATAAAGTAGGAGAATATATTAAACAAAAAAATATGTTTTATTTGGATGTCTTCTGCATAAGACAAAGGAATGCACTCCTGTTACTGTAGAGGTCACATACAGAAGATCAATTATCTCTGTGTATTCTCTTTGACTACCAGTCACGCTGCTGAATGCTAACTAAATATGGAACAGCAGTTTAGGAGTTAAAATGTTTCAGAGAATTTCATGTAACTTGCTGATCTTGACTAATCCATGTTAAAATCCTCCTTTACTTCTAGAGAAAAAGCATAACCATGAGCAGCATGAATTTCGCTACATGTGTATTTGTAACTGTCTTGGAACAAGATAGTATTTTGAATGATAATTGAATTTTTAAAAATATCTAGTATCAGAGCTAATTTTTTAAGATTATTATTACTTCTTTTCATTTAGATTCCAAATTCCAGAGGGTAAGTCCATCTTTGGACGTCATTAAAAAAACGAACTATATTTCTATTCTAACTACACATACCAGATGTTTTGTTGTGTTTCTACGGATTTTTGTTCCACTAAAATTACAGAAGTGTTAGGCATTGGTTTAATTTTAGTGGGCCTCCCACGTCATGTCAAATCAATTGGTGAAAATTTTGAACTCACACTTAAGTATGGGGACTTGTGAGATTAAATGCTTCAAGACTTTCAGTGATCTGTGACCATTCGGAACAGAAGAGAGGAAGCACAAATATACACATTGGCAGAGCACTTCCGTGCTGGTTTGGACATCTGTAGAATTAAAGATGTGCTAAATGTCACAGCCACACATTTTTTTTTGCTCTTCTGGGAGAAATCTCTCAAAAACTTCAGCCTCCTAGTCCTCTTTTAAATATATCTGGATTTTAGACAATATCACATTTCTGCAGATTTTGTCTCAAACTGTAAGTAAATATGAAGAGAGTAGGAAATTCTAATTTCAATTAGAATTTGCCACGAATATAAGGTTTTGTCTTACAAACAGTGCATGATTTCCATTCATATAAACTTCTCTTGGAGTGGTAAATAATACATCAATACGCATAAAGGCATTTTTGATTGAAGTTGATGTTTTAAAGTATTAATTACCAGTGAAATCTGTTCAATCTTTCTTAGTGTCTTCTCATCCAGATGTGCTATGAGCCACTGTAATGAACCCATCCGTATTAGGGTAAAAAACAATTAGGTAAAATTTTTTTGCTAAGTGATTTTTCTACAAGAACCATCCTTGATTCTGCTAACAGTGTGACTATACAAATTGTCATGGATCAACTGCTGCAGCAGTCAGAGTGGTGGGAACACGTGTGGTATTGTCACCAAACCTACTGTCATGTAAAATCATAGCCTCAGGAAAAAGAAAGATCTGATTGGGACCCAGCTCTCTCTCATAATGAATGAGACTTTTGAGAAGTGTGGAGAAGGCTACATGACTTCCTCTGGTAGCGTTGTGAATTGAAGCCAGGATATTCTTTTCTTACATCTAATAATAAAAAAGAAAGTATGTTCAGACGTTTTGGGGTGCAACTAGAGTTTCTTTAATTATGCACATTGTGGTCAGTCTTAATTGGAGATTTTCTCACTTTTTATTGCTTCAGTGACCAAAAATCTTTGTTTAAAGTATCAAAAACATATGATTCGTTCTCTGAAAATCTGGCAATCACTATCTCTGTGACAGTTTCCACAGATCATTACCTTTTCAGTGCAAGTATATTTATGAGCCCAAACAATTCTCTTTCCCTATGAGTTCTTTTCAGGAAATAGAGGAGAAGAAACTGTCACTGGAAGGACTCATTGCATGATTGTACAATTGGTCTCTGTTTATAATTTTCAGAAATATAACCTGCATGTTTTTGCTGTCCTCATTCACCTGAGAAATCTTCCTTTGTGCTAGTAATTCTGTTGAAGTAATTATGATTTGAGGAGCCAGAGTGTGTTATCCAGCCAATTCCCTTCACAAGCCACAATGCACAGCTGCAAAGCTCCAGGAGATCACTGAAAGGCATCCTGAAACTTCACAGTAGTAGCAGGAGGGAAAGAGAGGACACCTGGCCCTTCTGGCATTCAGCTAAGACTGCAGGGTTATGTGCAGAAAGAAAGTGGGGAAAGAGAGGAGAGATACTGTTATAGTAAGTCTGTTTATTCTTCCATTTAATCTTTAATCACCTCAAAGGGATTTTTGTGATTTGTTAATTTTTTTAGCTGTTGGAGATGACAGGGAAGCCAGGAGCTATTTGTTCTCTGGACTCTGTAATGGATGCCAAACCACAACTCTGCTTTCCTTTCTCCTTCCCAGAGTTCATTCTTCTTTCCTTCCCTTAGAAAGGAGTCTTCTCTACAAAAAAACAGTTGCTTTCCATCAAGACTGTTCTCACTGCCAAAACCAGTTCAGGCAGAGGTAGCTCAGCTGCACACAACACGACACTGTGGTGTTTCTGAAGATCTGCAAGCCAGTTATGTATCTTCCTGGCATTCCTATAAGGGCGGAAACAGACTGGAAAAGCTTAATGGAATTGTGCACTTGTATAAGGCCAGGTTAACCCAGCAGAGCAAGTGACATACCTGGGGAGTTCATTACCAGCACTCCCCAGTTGTGACTAGGTAGGATCAGCTTTACAATTGCTCTTAGTGGCTCTAGGACTGTCTAGGAGTGTGGGATGCAAGCAGGAGTGGGGTACCTGCTGACACTCCTATGGGTTCAGTGCTTCTCAGACATGCTGAAGAAGATGATCCAAGACCTGTGGTTCTGGTTTTAGAGGACTGAAAATTAGAGGGCAGGCATAGATCTAGTGACTGCAGAGTAAGAATAGGGGAATGTCTCCAGAGGCACAAATCTGACTATGCAGCTTCAGTTCTGGTGTTTCCTAACATTTAGGTGCATGGCTTTGAAACATAACCATTCTTTTACCTAGTTTGCATACATGAAGAAAATGGTTGCAAATGCCGTGAACATCTTTTGTCACAGTTTTGAGCAGCCACCTTAAGAAGAAACATAACTAAATCTTACAAGAAGCTTAAACTTCCTAATTCCTGGAGTATTGACAACCACACGTAATTCAATAAGGAAACAGATCTCTGACTAGGTTCTGCCCATAGCACACACTTTATGGGGCAAACACTTGAAGAAAGGCCATTTGACACACTACGACAAAAAGCATCAATAAACATCAATCCAGAGGCTTCTGCTCAGACAGTAGCATTGATGGATTCTTTTGTACACACCTAGAATCACAGAATCATAGAATTACAGAATATTCTGAGTTGGAATGGACCCACAAGGATCATTGAGTCCAATTCCCAAGCAAATGCCCATACACGGATCGAACCCACAACCCCAGAGCCTTGGACATCATGGTTGGAGTCTATTATTAGCAAGTTTGTGGATGACACCAAGCTGGGGATAAATGTAGATCTGGAGGAAGGTAGGAGGGCTTTGCAGAGAGACCTTGACAGACTGGAGAGATGGGCTGAATCCAATGGCATGGGGTTTAACCAGTCTAAGTGTCGGGTCCTACACTTNATCCCATTATGTAGATTATGCCACTAAGTTCCTCATCCGGTCTTTTCTTAATTACCTCCAGGGATGGCAATTCCACCACCTCCCTAGGCAGACCATTCCACTGAGGAATCACTCTCTCTGTGAAAAAGCTCTTCCTAACATCCAGTCTAAACCTCCCCTGGTGTAGCTTAAGACTATGTCCTCTTGTTGTGGTGCTGGCAGCCTGAGAGAAGAGATTTACACCCACCCGACTACAACCTTCCTTCAGGTAGTCATAAACAGCAATGAGGTCACCTCTGAGACTCCTCTTCTCCAGGCTGAACAACCCCAGTTCCCGTAGGTGTTCCCTATAGGGCTTGTTCTCCAGTCCTTTCACCATCCTTGTTGCCCTTCTCTGGACCCTCTCAAGCAGTTCAACATCATTCTTAAACTGGGGAGCCCAGAACTGGACTCAGTACTCAGGATGTGGTCTGACCAGTGCCGAGTACAGGGGAAGAATAACTTCCCTAGTCCTACTGGCCACACTGTTCCTGATACAGGCCAGGATGCCATTGGCCCTCTTAGCCACCTGGGCACACTGTTGGGTCATATCAAGTTTTCTGTCAATCATTACTCCCAAATCCCTCTCCATTTCACCACTCTCCAGTCACTCATCCCCAAGCCAATAGTGATGCATCGTCTTACTATGTTCAAAGTGAATAACAAGCCATGTAGTGAGCAGATTGTTTACATCAAATGATTGTGAGAAACAAGGCAAGATCCATGATATTTCAATCTCTACTTGGCACGAAAGAAAGGAAGTACTAGTTTACATTTGCTGGTGTAAACCTGAAGGACTCCTGCTTGCTTACTGATTTAGAGAGTAATGGAATACAGCTGTGAACATGTACTGCAGGACCTTGGGCAGAGATCACAGAGTATATACAGTCCCATCAGTATAGATGTTGTGTGCAGTCAGTGGAAATTCTGTCAAATACATTGTAATTGCTAAAGTAATTAAAGCTCATTACTGAAAGTAAACATAACCACCAAAGTTAGTGCTCCTGGAGGAATAAGTTGCATTCCTTATTTATTCACCCTGGAACCGAAGGAGATCATTAGGACAAAAATAAACTCTGGGATGATAAGGGAGAAGTATTTTAATGAGAAAATAGTTCAAAGAGAGGTTAATACGTTTTTATATGTAAATAGTGAAACTTGAAAAACTGGAAATAGAATGTATTTTGAGAGGAGAGGACCATGGGCATGTATACAGAAGAGGTGATCTGTCCCTGCATTACCTATAATTTCCTATCCTCATTCTGATCTTTTGATCTCTTTTCTTCAGGAGTTACAGTTAGTATTTGTTATTCATCCCAGAGAGTACATGCCATGCCCTTCCTACCTCTGATCACTAGAGCTTCACACAAAAAATTAAGGAAGAAACTTTAGATAACTTGGAAAACTCTTTACCAAGTGCCAGGAGGCTGTTGTGTTCATGCAACTCCATTGTAATCAATAGAGGTTCTATGGCCCCCAGAGAAGATTTTATTTCAAAATATCTTTAGAGGAGTCTTTGTTTCATAGCAGAAGAAAATATCTGACTTCATAAAGTAAGATATACAGCTCCATTGCACTGCCCACTCATGCTGCACACTCAAAATACTAACGTGGAAAGAAGGGAAAGAAGCCTGATGGATCTACAAGGCACTGAGCAGCAGAGAGCTGGGCTGCCAATTTCAAAACTGTTGATTGATACAAGCCTTAACAAGTGTTAATTAATCACAGCTTCAGTAGTGGCCTCAAAGTAGCTTGTCTCAAAATCTTTTTACCATTAGGCCTCAATTTGTAGCTCTTTAGCTAGCCATACTACTACCTTATGAGGAAAGGGGGCATTAGATGGGATTTTTTCAGGATACCATAGGTTTCATTTGGGAAATCAGCTTTTGTGAAAGCTTTTTGTTTCAGGTTCAGCTCTGGATCAAGAGGCAAAATTTAATCATCATGTGTAAAGGTAAACCAGTATATATACACATATAACCCTCATATGGGTACACATGTGAGTACATACAGGTTTACAAACACATAAATAATCAGATTACACATTCATAAAATAGTAATACCTCATGCTTCAAATTTCACGTCCTCACTCCTTCATGGTTTTTCTCCTAGGATACATTGGCTCAGTGAATGTTTGCATCCACAGCTACGCTCCTGCCTGTCACAGTGCAGGGGAGCAGGGCAGAGGAGACAGTGCAGCCCAGCACTTCTGGCACTGCCAGTGGAGGCAGGCATGGTGCCCAGAGCACCCCCACTCCGGGACAGGCAGGCATCAGACCATTGCTGAGGGGGAGGGGCAGCAGGTGGACCTCATTTATATATGTATAAATCCTATTTCACATCTATCACATTTTGCAGAGAGATCTTGGAGCCAAATCCCTGTGATATTCAAGGTATTACTGTACATACAGAGAAAAGCCTAGGTAGATGCTCCACTTGTATCTATCTCTACAATTATACCTAAAGTTACTTACATACACATCTGTATTTTATGTTACGTGCATAGGTGCTTATGTGTGAAGGGATGTGTGTAGTTATGTATACAATGTAAGGTATAGTTCTGAGTTTCTGTTGTGGTTACTGGAGTTAGGACAGGTACCTAAATATAGCTGTCCACAATAACCTGTGGTATCCTCTGCTATCCAAGAGGGCAACATAGGTCTGGCAGATGTGATACAAGATCTCTGGTTGATTCATAGCTTTTGAATTTGTCCTTCTGAAGGCCACAAATTAATGTTTTGATGAGTCCCAAATTGTATTACATGCAATTATTGCTCTCTACCACTACCTGAAGGGAGGTTATAGCCAGGTGGGTGTAAATCTCTTCTCTCAGGTTACCAGTGACAGAACGAGAGGACATAGTCCTCCCTACAGGGGAGGTTTAGACTGGACATTAGGATGAACTTTTTCACAGAGGGAGTGATCTCTCAGTGGAATGGGCTGCTCTAGGAGGTGGTGGAGTCACCATCCCTGGAGGTGTTTAAGAAAAGATTGGATGATGTACTTAATGGCATGATTTAGATAACAGGATGGTATGTTGGTAACAGGATGGCAATAGGTTAGGTAACAGGTGATACGTTGGACTGGATGATCTCCATGGTATTTTCCATCCTTTCTAATTCTGTGATTCTATGATTTGTTTAGACAAGTAAAACCAGCTCCCAGTCAATGGATTCTCCAAAGCTGCTCAGCTGACCTCAGAAGTAAGTATCATTTATTCACCTGAAAAGCTCTTGAAAATCCATTGACTGTACTGACTGTATTGTTATTGGCTTGCAAGGATACTTAATCAGCACATAAGTTGATACATTTATGAAAACACCAGTGTTCAGTAGTCTTAACCTAGAACAGAATCCCAGTTGTTAATGCAGCAATGGACACGAGGATACAGCTGCACCCCACATCCTGCCCAGCTCCCAGGAGAGGAGTCATGATTTTTGTGGCACCTGTGGATCAGCAACATGTGCAGTCCTACATTAGCAGTAAATTTGGTAAAACAGGATGTTTTCATTTACAGTTTGTCAGCTCGATAGTTTGTCATCACAGAGATGAGAATTAGGGATGAGATACAGAGAAATCCCACATATTCACCATCCGCATTTCCGCATCTTCAATTAGTCGCAGTTGGATTTTCAATGAGTTGTGCGATCGAACAGGTGCGCGTAACGTCCCAGACCCTGGATTCTGAGAGGCACCAAAAGGCACTTCCTCTGCTTTAATGAGATGCTACCGTGTGAGCCACGAGCCACACTCCCAGTACTGCCCTCCAGATATAATTAGTGGAGAGCGTGTGGCTATGGGTGGGGGGTAATTGAATATTCATGAATCAGTATCTTCTTCCAGATTGCATAACTCATGGGACCTGCTCAGACCCACCCCGGTGGGTGCTCTGTAATATGTTTGAGGACGGTATCTACCCACACCAGCTACCTAAAGTGACTGTTCTAGGGTGGGAGACATATTTCAAAGTGAATGATAGCAGAATAGTAGTTCTTGTTTCCTAAACACTCTCTTTTTGACTCTCCAGGCAGTATTCCTTTGTGTATTGACAACTAAAAACACAAAGAAATTTTCCACTGTAAAAGCAGACTGGAAACAGATAGCTTGGTTGAAATACATTGTTCCCTTATTGGCTGCATTATCAACTTTCTTATAATTGTTACATAAATTAAAAAACAAACCTAATGAGTCGTTGTCCACCTTTGCTTGGATAAGAGAAGTCATAGAATCATACAATGGCTTGGGTTGGAACTCCCCTGCCATGGTCAGGGCTGCCTCCAACTAGATCAGGTTGCTTAGAGCCCCATTCAGCCTGGCCTTGAAGACCTCCAGGGATGGGACATACAACTTCCCTGGACCGCCTGTTCGAGTGCCTCACCACCCTCACATCAGAGATTTTTTTTTTACTAATATCTAATCTAAACCTACCCTCTTGCAGTTCAAACACATGCCCCCATGCAAGTGGCCACCAAACCACAAGGGAAAAGAGATTGTAAACCATCTAATCAGTTCTTTCAGCAACCCGCATTTTTTTCACGTGATTCATGCTGAATTTATATATCCGCCAAGAAGAGTAACAAATGTGAGAGAGATTGACATGGTCTGTTTTATAACTCAGCCAGGATCTCAGTACCGGGTGCTGTAGACAAGGACTGTTTGCACCCCAGGTGAACAAAGGACTTTGGGACTGCAAACTGTCTAACACAACATGTGCTGTACTCACAGATTCTGAAAACCCTTCATGCATTAAAGTAGTGTCTGCTCCCTGCCTGCCAGTCTAGCTATCTGGTCATTTTTTCTTTATAACAAAGTATGGCCTTTATGGTCCAGTGAATCCAGGTCTCAATTCAGAGCATAGATTTTAAAGCAGTTAGTTACTATGCTCAAGAAAAGGACTTGGTTTTAAGAGGGAAAATATAGAAAAGGAACAGGAGAGGCTCTCACTTCATATTTGGGTTTTGCTTTTTAGGCTGACAGGACTTGTAACAACCTCTTTAGCAAGGTGGCAGCTCTTGAGACAAAGGCATGGATACCTGCCCTTGCCAAGCCTGGTGCTGTCCCTTTCCTCTGGTAAGCTGCAGAATGTCAAGTGTCTGCTCTTACACTGATTCATTTATTTTCTCTGCCCCCGCTGAGAAGCCTTAAAATAGAAAAATCACACCTAACTGTCTTAAAATTATTATTTTTCTTTCAATCTTTCAAAATAGTTATGAAAGTGTATTTTTTTCCCCTGGCTTGGATTCTACTTCAAGTAATATAATTATTCTTCAGTGTAAAAATCCTCATTCCTAAACCATGAAATGGGTGTAAAAGTATCACGTCTCACTGACTTCAGTGGAAGTTCCAGCATCAAGAAGCTACAAAGGCTTCAGGTTTTTTCTCTGCATTCTCTTCCTATCTGCCCTAAAGCTGCTCCAAAGATAGGAAAAGCAGCATAAAACCTTGGAGCACATTCAACAGAAGGGAAGCATAGGTATTCGAGAGAATGCACAACATCCTCAAATCATAGAACTTCAACACAGTCCTTGGCCCATCCGCACATCCCTCCTTATAGTCTTGTTCTCAAGCATTTCCTCTGGGAACCATACTCCTGATGGTTAACTTAGTTTGCAGCTGCAGAAACTTAGCCTTGGGAAGCACTTTTGGTGAGTCACCAGCTGTTGGGTTTTCCTGTTCTTAATTCTGAGAGTAGACAATTGGCTGTCTACAGTGGCCTGAGTTGAATAGTCCGTGAGTATCACCTGTTCTTCATAGAAAAGTCCTTCTCCAACATGGAATATCTAGGGGAGACCAGATAGGATGGAGAAGGATTAGGAAGGTTCAAGGAAACCAAGTAGAGGAGATAGTCTCAGTTGCAAGGTATGTTTTTAAAACCCAGATGACTGAGTTCCATTCCACATGACCTGCAGGTTGGTATGTACCTCACACACAGCACAATCCCACAGTTATTACAGCTGTTTCTCCTATATCATGGACCTGCGGTCTTAATCAGGTGCCATAAAGCCCTACTTCTGTGTTGAATGGCAGCTCATTAATATGCAAATTTACCCCTCACCCTCACGAGGCCCCCTGATGCTGTTTCAGCACTGTGCTGCTGTGTATCGGTGTTTCTGTCGGCCCTTCCCGGCACCTGCAGCCATCCCATGCTGGGAAAAACCCCTTCTCAGCTTGGCCAGGGACACGTGTGCGGGGAGCTGCCCACGCTGTTGTCCCAGTGTCCCTCAGAGTGGGTAGACCTGGTCTCTCCATACTCGGGGTAGATGAGTATGTCTTGGAGAGTCACTCAAGAAAGTTTTGGACACCTGAGTGTGTGTAAATCTTTCATAACTGCACAGCAGCAACTCTGATGGAGCGGCCCCATCACGGTCATGGCTGAGCCAGGCGGGGAGCAGGGCAGGAATGGCCCCGCCACTGCCACTGTGCAGGGGGGGAGCAGGGGAGGAGTGGCCCCACTGTTGCTGTACGAGGGGGCAGCAGGGGAGGAGCGGCCCTGCCGCTGCCATACTAGGGGGTAGAGGGGGAGGAGCAGCCCCACCATCACCACTGCCATACTGGGTGGGGGAGCAGGGGAGTAGCGGACCGCTCGCCGCCACTGCCGCCGCGGCTGTGCTGGGTCGATTTGCATATTCATGACTGCCTAATTTGAATATTCATGCTGCCAGGTCACACATGTGCAGTTGCGAAAAGGGCCCTCCTTAATCACTCAAAAATCATGCCACATGCATGTGAAGCCGCCATCTAGGGGGAATGAAGTGGAAGAGGATTGACTGTATCTGCATCAATATAGTGGACATGTGATCCCACTGGACTTTGAAGACGGGGCTCACAGAGCCAGGTGGTCACTGGTTTTCCGAGCTGCCAGGGATGACTACCTTCAGGTCTCCCCATGAGGTGTCATATTTCCCTTCCACCCCCTTTCCACTTCCATTTACCCAGACTTGCTCCTGTCTTCCAAACCATATCTTGTCAGCACAGTCACAGGCATTGGAAAAAACGTCTCTGAGTCATTTGCCTGGGAATTCAGATTTCTCCTTTTTTCTTATAAAGAGAGTAAAACAAAGATGGAAAATTCAGGGGGTTTCTTGTTGCTTGTTGCAATACAATAAAGATATTTTTGGTGAGAAAAAAGGCTTCAGTTTCCCTGAAGATGAGCCACATTGTCAGCTGGTTTATTTATTTAAAAAGCAGAAATTTGACATAAAATTCTCAGAAAACAGAAGAAGAGAGAAGAAAATGCACCAGAACTATTACTTGATTTTGTCAATTTACTTTACTGGTTTTAATTACAGTATCTGATGTAGAGATTTTTATCCACAAAGCTAAATCATTTTATGAAAATCGGGCAGATGGAATTACTTTTTTTTTTCTAGCAATAGATGACTTACAACCCAGTTAATTCCTATCCTAAGGCCCTGTTCTCTGAGATTCAGTCTAACACGAGTAAGTTTTACCCACATCTCCATGAAGCTGAAAAGATTGCCTAGCAAATCCATGCTCAATTTTGTACAAGTGTTGATTCACTCTGCCTCAAGCTGTCAGGCATTGCAATTGCCTATCATCATCTGACCAGGCAGGATGTGCTCAGCTATGCATTTGGAGCATTGTACCTATCTGAATATTTCTGCATTGAAAACAGACTTTCTCATGATCTGAGGGGCGGAGTGACCCTGAAAAAGTTGGATGATCTTCTTTATTTATATAGAAATGTAGTAAGCTGCTTACCAGATGGACTTGTTTGCAAGCTTGCCCACTTCTGACATGAATCAATTAATTTACAGGGAGATTTTCTGGAAACCAACAAGCCCCCAGAAAAGAAAACCAATATGATACCAGTACTGCCACCTCGTGTAGGCTCTGACCATTGCAGGTGTTTCCTACAGAAGCTTTACATTTTAGTAGAAGAGTGACATGAAAGGTACATATTAACAGAGAAAATCCCATAAACAGCTTCACAAAGAATAGTATTACCTTGTTATCCTTCCAGAGTCCATCCTTCGAACTCAACATCTGCAGTAACAAAAGTGCTCTTGGATCTGATTTAATGTGAACCTCCATGTAGTCAGGACTCCAGTGGAAAATTTCCGTGCAGGACATGAAGAAGTAAAAGGAAACACTGCAGGAAAATGGGGAAGAAAAGAAGTTTTACCGAATGATTGGTTCCCCTAGAGGAGAATGATCGAGACAAAAGGAGTCAAAAGTTAAGGCAACGGGCAAGATCACCAGACAAAGGTACATGGTTGGCAAGTTAAAATCAAACAAAATGACTTAGAAAAAGGAAAACCTTGAAAATTGCTTTATGTTACTCTTTGTCACCTGGCAGCAAGCTAGGTATTGTTTTCTTCACCAAAGTAATACCCTTAAATATTTGTTGCATCATCTCTGAAACCAGACTGCTGATCTTCCAAATTAAATGCCTCAAGGCTTATTTGTAAGGCTGAGCGCTGCTGAGAGAGACAAGAAGGCTGTGTCATTGTGCTTCTGGAGACACATGTTCCACATTAGTGTAAAGGTCTGCAACATACCTGCCCTCTCCCTGCCCTCTTCACCCACCTCTCACACACACAGGTGTGGAGATAAACAGGAGGTCACGGAAGCAAGGCTCACTGCCAGTGTGGAATATTGAAGTAAATACAGTTATACCCCATCGTTCACGACGAACGGGACAGGTGACAGCCCTCGCAAAACCCTAAACTTGCAAAGAAGTGCAGGTCATTAATATGCATGCAGGCCATGCCCATTGCCCCACCCCCTGGAACTCCAGAGGGCTCTGGGCACTTTTTTGCTTCTCCCCTCGGGCTCTGAGCACGGGGAAGCTAAGGGAACCATTTCTGAGCCCCCTCTGACTCAGGAGATCCCCGCCACCCCGAGAATCTGTTGGCCTCTCCAGGCCGCCGCGACTGTGTGCTCACAGCGCAAACCCCTGCGCCGCTTCGCCCTCCTCTGGCGCTTGCGCCTGGGCACCCCAGCACCGCGGCGCGGCCTCGCGCTGGCAGCCCGTGCCTGGCCGTCCTGGTGCAGGCTGCCAGCGTGAGGCTGTGCCAGGCAGTTCAGCTGCAGTCCCGTGCCCCGCTGGTCCCGTGCCCCACTGGCAGCGCAGGGTTCAGCTGCGGTCCCACGCACCACCGGCAGCGCCACACAGGGCGGGGGGTTCAGCTGCTGCAGCTGAGTGAACATGTCCCACTGGGCGCTGCGCTCAGCCGAGCCCCACTTTCCTGGGGCACTACCCTACCCTGCCTGTAGCCATGGAAACAGTAACACACGCCCGGGGGGGGGTCAGTTCCCCAGCTGCGCTTAGAGTAACAGGGGACAGTGTGACTCATGGCCCTACCCGTGGGGCCGGGCCGGCACCGCCCCACGGGGAGCTCCAGCACCACCCCTCTGTGGAGCAGAGGCACTGGGCATGCCTAAGCCGCAGAACTTCACAAATGGTGGAATCAAAACTGCGATAAATTCACATTGCAAATGCGTGGGGTTGTAATGCAGAGGTCGCAATAGAGAGGGGATTCACAGTATAACCAATTCAAGAATTAGAAAACAACAGACCACATTAGTAGGATTGGTGAAAACAGTAACCAAAGATCAGGGGAGCAACGAATCACTCTTTCAAAGGATGTTCAAAGTTTACAGGAGCTCAGGGGTAGACTGATCAAATATGGCAAGTGAAATACTCAGAAATAACCAGATACACACGAAACAAGCAGGCCACATCTGGCTCAGCAAAGCCATATATGTATCCCACATTCTGTATGTCAGCAAACTTTACATCTTGACTCCAGCATTGAATAGGTGCCTTAGAGCTCCCAAAAATCCTATCAGAAAATACCAAGCAGAATTAAGCTAGTCAGTCCTTCAAAAACTAAAGAAAAAATTAAATTAATTTGACTTAACAGAGACTTGTTTTGCTCAAGGGCTGACCTTTTTGATAAAGATCAGCATAACCATCATCTTATATCTGTTTTTTCACTGCTGAAAAATACTATCACAGAATCACAGAATCACAGAATATTATGAGTTGGAAGGGACCCACAAGGATCATCTAGTCCAACTCACCACCTAACACCCGTGCAGAGACCGAGAGCACATCCCAGAGCGGTAACACAACCTAGTTCCCTCACAGTCTAGCAGGCCACTACAAGCCAGAAGCCCTACACCCCCCAGCTAGACCATGTCACTAAGCTCCTCATCGAGTCTTCTCTTAAACACCTCCAGGGACAGCGACTCCACCACCTCCCTGGGCAGTCCATTCCAATGTGCAATCACTCTCTCTGTGAAAAACCGCTTCCTAACATTAAGATTAAACCTCCCCTGGTGTAGCTTGAGGCTGTGACCTCTCGTTTTGGTGTCATCAGCCTGGAAGAAGAGGTCCACACCCATCTGGCTGCAACCTCCCCGCAGGTAGTTGTAAACAGCAATGAGGTCACCTCTGAGCCTCCTCTTCTCCAGGATGAACAATCCCAGTTCCTGTAGTCGGTCCCCATAGGGCCTGCCCTCCAGTCCCTTCACCATCCTCNCTAACACTGACCCCTGTGGGACTCCGCTGGTGACTGACTATGCTTGAATAGAAACTGTGATATTTTTTTTTTTATTTATTATTTTTTTTTAATAAAATGAACTACTTTACCACAATTTCGCAAAGCCTGGTTTGGGTCAGGCTTCCCAAAACTTCTTAAGAACTCTGCCTGGAACCATCTCCTTCCTCCCAGGAAAATTCCATGCAAGCAAATACTCATTCCATCCAACAGTTAAACTGGACTAACTGTTTGAGCAGAAACTGTTTTTCTCTGCAGCTATACATGCAATGCTCCTGCTGGCTTATAAGAATGACAACATAGAAAGACTGAGACTTGTGACACCTATAGTCATACACAATGCTCAGACACTCAACAGTCACTACTCTGCATGTCCCTGGATAACTGTAAAAAAAGCTCAGGGAACTCTCCATTATCACAGCTTCAGCTTTCAAACCAGCTTTTCATCTTGTCATTATAGAACAAATTCCTTTCTCTTTCACATAGGGCCTTTTGTTTGGGTTTTGTTTTTTCTTACTCCATTCAGTATAATAATGATCCCCTTCACTTTGGGTTTGATTGATTCGTGTTTTTATATTAGAGCACAGAATTGAATTTAAGCAAAGTTGTCGTATTTTGTTTATCAGCGTAATACATGGGGACAAGACTAACTGCCTGGAAAGTCTTAAAACAGGATTTAAAAAAATTCTGCTTCATTATACTTTTCTGTGGAAAACAAGGGGAATATTTTATCAGATAGTGCATGGAAAATATAAACTTGGGTAGACACCTACTAAATATCAGTAAGTGGCTCTTACCAGAATTCTTAATTATGTTTTTCTACATTATCTGTATCTCTGTCATTTCTGTTTAAAATTACAGAGAAAACTCTTCTGGAAAATACGAAAAATCATGCTTCAAGCATAAACAAGTGTACTTGATAAAACATGAATGTGCTGTCAAGGAATACATTTGAATGACTCTTTAAAATTAGAGACTTATGGAAATTGACGTATTTATTGCAAATGCTTATTTGTTGAGTGCTATTTGACATGTAGAATTACAGTTCACAGGCTGGTCAGCCTCACTAAAGTGCCCTGAATATACATTACCTGCAGAGATTTTAGATCCATATAATATGGCTGCATTGGTGGGCAGTGGATTAAGGAAACAAGATTAGCTTTATGCTAATTCCCAGTGTCTAAATGAATTACTTCAACTTCAAGACATCTGATGAGATAACATCTCAGCCTAAATACATCACACTGTAGTATCTGGCAAGCTTTTTATTGGAGGATATAAAAGGAAACAGATGAATACAATAATGTAATCTAAAAATCTCTGAACATGCACTCTTTAAAAATTTAATTAGTGTCCCATTTTCCCATTAATCAGTATACCATATCTCTTTTTGATCCTATAAATCAGACATACAGTGAGACACATTTCCAGATGTCTCTACAATAAACACCTCTTTCTGTGGAAAATGCAGTAATACTTTTCTCTCCATGCCAGTCTCCCTTTAGAAATAACCTTGGACCGTGTGAAGTTACTTTTGTTTAAATTTTAGTGCCAGTACAGGGCTAAACAAACGCTACAAGTATCCATTGTGTAGCAGCTAAATCTGATTGAACCATTATGATCAAAATGAGAAAGGCATCCTCTACAGATGTCTATGACATAAATCAAAAACATTTTTAGGGACATATTTTAAAGTGAGATCTTCACAACACCCATGCAGACTGAAGTATAATATATAGGATCGCTCCCATTCTTTGTTGTTTCATCCAAAGAGCTATGGTCACTTCAAGAAGAGGTAAAATTCAATCGTTAGAGCTCCATATTTGCATTATTCTTTCATCTCTCTGTCTCCAGTTCCCAGACACCTTTTGTGCCTTCTGATGCAATTTAAAACTCTATTAAGGCAAACAATTGCTGCAGCTTTACCCAAAGAGCGTGGTGTATGGCTGTGAATTCACTGCTGCACCTGTATTATAATCAAGCCACAGGGCAGTGTCTGAAGCCAGTCCCGTGAGAAAGGATTGAATCCATAGCCCACAGCTTCCAGCAGAAGCAACTGGGGCTCTGCCTGGGCAGGCAGGGCTGGAACACACCCCGAGATCTCTTCCTCTTGCCTGATTTAGGTTGTCCTAAAGTGAGACATTTAGTTTGAAGTTACTTTGCTAAGTTTCTTTTATAACCAGTGAAGAACAGGCACCATCAGAGGATGCCTTACCTCACTCTAAAAAGGAGGCCTGCTGCAGGTGTCATAAACTGCTGTTCAGAGGTTGCTAATCTGACTACAGGAGAAGCTTGTCATTGCTTCAGATCAAACCTCTAAATCTTAAGAGATGAGAAGATGAGATATACACTCTTTCCACTGCTTAACTGCCTCCTCCGAACCTGCTCCTCATAACACAAGAATTATCTGGAAAGCAGTAAACTAAAAATAGTGACAAACCTGCTAGAACTGCAGTGGCATATAGATTCCATTAGCAAGGTTATATTGATTTCCTCTAGTTATATCTTGATGATATGTTCCTGACTGAGATATGGCATTGGATCGTGTGACTGTTTACAAAGTAATTCAGTATTTATCTGTCAATCTGCCTTTTAGTTCCTTTTGGAATTGTTCATTTATTTATGCACTGTAAAACCCTGCACAATAAATGGAAATAAAAACTGCGAAATCCAACCCTATGACATATCCCAAGGGTTGTCATTGGTTCTTGATGTACTGTAGCCTTATCAATGTAGTTCTGCCCCAAACTGACTTTTTCTATGGCAAACAAGAGTTTGTTAGTCAGATCATAGTGATAGTCCAAAACCATTACTTATACAGTGAACCTCTGCTGCATTATGACCTCTCCATTAAGACCCTGCCCATTTGCGAGGAGAATTTCTCCCAGTTTTGATTCAACCATTTGTGAGTTTATCCGGCCGATGTATGCCCAATGCCTCTACTCTGCCAAGGGGCGGTGCCGCGGTGCCTGTTGGGCGGGACTCACCCCGTCCTGTGGGGAGGGACTCACAATGGTGGCACCGTGCCCCCGTCCCTGACCCAGGAAACTGTCCCACAAAAGTGAGGCAAGCGAGGTCGGGCAAATGCTGTGTGCTGGGAGGGGCAGCTGTCTCTGCACCAGGAGGAGGCTTCTGTTCCCCCGCCCTCTGGGACCGTATGGGCAGTGCTGCCTCTCCCAGGACCAGTGGATGTTAAAGGGAAAGAAACTCTGATACTGACTCGACCCTCCTCTCCCACTGCCCCCACGCTGTGGGCTTCTCTGGGCTGCTGAGACTGCACTTTCACTGCCCAAACCCCGCGCCACTCCCCCTGCCCTGCCCTGACCCTGGTGATCGTGCCTGCAGCGTCCCAGCACCACACTGGCAGCCCCACACCACAGCCCCATGGGCACGATCACCAGGGTCGGGGCGGGATGAGGGGAAACGGCATGGGGTTTCGGCTGTGGGAGTGCGATCGCAGCAGCCTGGAGAAGCCCACAGACTCTTAGGTGTGGGGCGGTCTCCCGAGTCAGAGGGGACTTAGAAACGGTTCCCTTTGCTCCCTTGTGTTGAGGGAGCCCAAGGGGAGAAGCAGAAAAGTGTCCCCAGCGCTCTGGAGCACCAGGGGTGGCGCAATGGGCGTGACCTGCATGCATATTAATGATCTGCACTTCTTTGCGAGTTTGGCTTTTTGGGAGGTCCGTGGCATGACCTATTCCTCACAAATCATGGGGTATAACTGTATTTTGGATTGAGACAACATCTCTCTATCTTGCACTGGATAGTTACCATACATGGCTCGCGTTAGGTCTGGTATGTGTATATTTTACTTTTTTGTAATATGTAGATTTGTCCATTGAAAGTCAATGTTTCCATAGGAAAAAAGGGAAAAGCAAAAAATAGGACTTGAGGTTAAACATTGTCATATTTAAAGTCCTGCATCTCTGTTTATGAATTGTTCACTAGGAACAGAGAAATTAAAATAGTGACATTGTAAAGAAAAGAACAGCAGAATTTTTGTACCTCATAACAAACACTTTCTGGGGTCAGTCATCACATGAGCTTAAGCATGTGCTTTATTTTTTAACAGTTAGGCAAATTATGCAAAACTAAATGCAAATTCATGACAGAAAAACGAGGTTAATGTTGCAACAAGAAAACAGAGATGCAAAGGAGAGGACAGGGAAGCAGTGCATTATGGCAAGACAAGACCCCATGAAGGTACTGGTATGTTAACCAGCTCCAAATGCTGGAGGGGTATAAACAAAAAGGGATATGCTTCTTCTGGACCATCAAATCACCAGAAAAGAGCATACCTGTGTAACATGAGTGTGGAAAAATCTGATTCTACAGTCATGTTATTTAAAGGGTTATTAGCTATTATGGCAAATTTTAAATCCACATAATCTGAAAAGGAGAGAAAAATCTCTGTTTTGTCTCCTGTAAAGATAACTAGGGATAACTACAAAACTTTCTCTCCTTTTTCAGACCTATTCCAGGCAGCAGTGGATTCATTGCTGCAACTGAGTAGATGCAGGGTCAGTGGAGAATAAATACAGTTGGCCCTCTTGCACTTCGCGCCTCCCCATATTGCAGCTTCATATCTTAGCGGTGTGATTTTTCAACGATTAAGGGGGCCCCTTTTCACAACTGCACATGCATGACCTGGCACATGTGAATATTCAATTAGGCAGTCATGAACATGAAAATCAACCCACACAGACGTGGCCACCACGGCAGCCCCGCCACTTCACCCCGGCCCCGGGACAGCGGCAGCAGCGGCACCACTGTTTTCCCCAGTCCCGAGATGGTGGTGGTGGCAACCAATAAACAGCAACACAGTGCTGAAACAGTTCGGGGTGGGGGGGCCACATGAGGGTGTGGGGCAAATTTGCATATTAATGAGTTGCCATTCAACGTAGAACTAGGGCTTTGCAGGACCCAAATAAGACCACGGTACCGTTGTATAGGAGACCCAACTGCACAGTTAATAGGTGAAGTCTGCAAAAAAGCAACACTTCAGGAGTTGATATTTTGAGTTAGACCCTGTGACAATATGTGGCAGTATTGTGTCGGTAATGTCTATAGTTTAATTCAAATGACTCAGCACCAACATTCCAAGGTATTTAAGCATCTAAATCCTCTTAACATTCAAAATTTCATGTTCAGCCCTCCACTCATCTCATGTTACAAAGCCAGCAACATCCTGTGTGGACATCTTATTACAGGACAGCAAGGGGTAAGACTCCCTTTATATAACATTCATAGGAAAATTTATGAGAACACAGGATTTAAAAAATACTAGAAAAAGGATTCAAGTAGTCATTTGGCTCGAAGGGCAAATCTATCTGGTTTCTGGATTACATGTTTCACAAACTGTGAGTTTGCCCACTAGATTTAAAACCACAGCCCTTGATCTAGGAAGCTGTTTCTGGTACTTGCACAAATATTGGAGTAGCTTTTCAAAACATTAAGCATCATGCAGTCAAAAGAACAGGTTTTAAATAAAAATTCTTCATACTAAATCTGCTTTAATGAAATAAACATAGTTATTCCATGGATGGTACGTACAAACTCATCTACTGAAGCAGATCTTTCTGAGACTTAAATAGGAGGTAGCACATCTATACAGGTTGTATTTTCATCAGCTAATGCCACAGAAATGACAACATAAAACTGTGTATTATTTATTAGTATTACTAATTGGTAGAGTTAATATAGTAATGTAGGATCATAAATCATAATATCATAGAATCACATATATTCACAGAATATGCGAAGTTGGAATGGACCCCCAAGGATCATCGAGCCCTAGTCCTGGCCCTGCACAGGACCATCCCCAAGAATGACATAGTATCAAGGCATAATCAAACCTTACAAAGTTACATGAGTCCTTGGCACAAAAAATTTAAATTCATAATTACATCCCACAGAACATCCTGCATGATGTTGGTGCATGAAGACCTAACAGATGTTAAGCTATTAAAGAGTTGATATGGTTAGTTACATAGCACAATACTTATAATCATTGCTTGCTCTGTCAATTAAGTAAAAGGGAGAGGAAATGAAAAATTCAAATTAAAAAATCAGCAGACATGCATTATACATGTCTGGGAAGGAGATGGAGTGAATTCCCCTTCAGGCAGAACTGGCGCTGCTCAGGTTCTGTTATTCAGATTGTGTTGTCTCTTAATCTTAGCAGTACAATCTTTTTCAGAATCACAGAATACTTTTTGTGTCAGATTAAAATATTCTGAACTTCTTTTGACTCTTTACCCTCCTCTTCACCTTTGTTTCCATCTGTTGTTAAACAAGCACTTCTGAATTAGAGTTGTCCTAGAGATAGCAGAGGGAGAAACACAGTAGACTGGAGAGATGTTTCCCTGGTAGGAAAAGAACTGCATTTGCCTGTAGACTGTCATTGACTGTTCTGACTCTGGCTTTGACTGACAAACATTATGGAGCCACAGTTACACATGTTACATAGGCACAGTTTTTGTCTCTAATCTACAGGCTAAAATAAAGCAAAAATACTGAGCCACCAATACTCCAAGATACTCCAAGGTACTCCAAAGACAAAGACTTGCCTGGTGCATTTTGGGAAATACTGAGACAAATAAACTTTCAGCAGACAGGTTAGAATCATAAATTAATCTAAAAATTACAGCAATGTGGCCATTCATCATACCAAGAATATATATGAAACCATTACCTCAAATTGATTCACAGAGGCTGTGAGCAAAAATCCCAAATTCAGATCCACAGGTTATTTGATAATCTAAAGCCTGTGAGAACCGGTTGGAAGTCCAAGATTAGAGACCTAAATAATTCTTCAGATTCAGTTTTTGATCTTGTTGTCTAATGTCCCGTGTCCTTTGTACATTTTGATAGAAGTTATCTCTGAAGTTATTTACTGTTGTTCTTTCTTTGGTGCAAAAGTGTGAGTGTGTATCCTGATACCTAGAAAATGTTACTACACTACTGCTTCTTGTAACAGTTTTCTTAGTAGTTTGTTTAGTAGTTAGTTTAGGTGTGGATTCTTCATTGTTTTCAAGTTTCTTCAGCCATCAATTTGTGATATTAACAAAGACACACAAAACAGATTCTCACATGCAGCTGTATCAATATGATGCCTCCTGAAAGATCAAAGATTATTTTACATAGAATATTTGCAGCTAAATTATTTACTTTACAAATTCATGCTTATGGCCTTCACATTATTTTGATCATCATTTAAATATGATGGATAAATTTGCTTTTGTTCTCTCTATAGGATAAAAGTGAAAAAATGGCCTTGGAAGAGGTATAATTCTACAAGCATTTAGACTTCCTTCCTAAAGCAGCTAAAAACAGATATACAGATATTCTATAATTATGAAGTAGTAATGATACATGAGTTATTTTCTGCCACAAATACGACCTAAATTCAAGAAGAACTGCATTACTGTATGTCTAAATATACCTCTTTTACCTCTTTTTTATTCTATCCCATCTTAGTAGAAGCTGTGGCACTTAGCTCGTAAAGAGCTTTCTCTTAACTTCCTGGTGAAAGTGCACATGACTGCACAGTTTGAAGAAGAATTTTTGGAGAAAGGGGTTTTTTTGCATTGTAGAATACAAATAGTTATAGAATATTTATTGTTATCTAATGAAGTCATCGTGTTTTTTCAAATCTACCTTAGTTCTTCTCTTCAGGATATGTTGGTAGCAGGATGACAACAGGTTAGGTAACAGGTTAGGTAACAGGGGGTAGGTTGGACTCGATGATCTCAGTGGTCTTTTCCAACCTTACTGATTCTGTGATTCTGTGATTCTGTGACTTGAGGTGACAAGAAGGAGAATCAGGCATTTCTAGTGGATGTTTGCACAGAAATACTAAGGTAAGCAGCAAGACAAGGAACATTTTATGCTGGGTCACAAACTGGTTGGAAGGGCGAGCTCAGAGGGTGGTGGTGAATGGTGCAACATCGGACTGGCGGCCAGTCACCAGTGGAGTCCCACAGGGGTCAGTGTTGGGCCCTGTACTGTTCAACATCTTTATCGATGACATGGACGAGGGAATTCAATCCATCATCAGCAAGTTTGCAGATGATACTAAGCTGGGGGCAAATGTTGAACTGCCGGAGGGTAGGAAGGCCCTCCAGAGGGACCTTGACAGGCTGGAGAGATGGGCATGCTCTAACGGTATGAGATTTAACATAACTAAGTGCCGGGTTCTTCACTTCGGCCATAACAACCCCATGCACCGCTACCGGCTGGGGGAGNGATTTCTGAGGGTGCTAGCAGTATGCAAATGGACATGACTTCATCTACAAGCAGCAGACTTCTCTCACTCACTTATGAATGTCAAACTAATACTGTGTGGAAGTGGCTTGCACAAGTGAAGACAGAACTCATGAGTATCTTGACTTAAAGAAATTATCTTTAAATTGCCCCAGACCTGCACAATTGGGAAGAGGATAGTGTGTTAACTTTGTGTGACATCACTTTGTGAATTATAGGAGTTGATGGGCAGCTAAGTCGAGAAGAAATTAAGCACCATTTAAAAAAGGACAATAGATTTGCAAGCAATAAGAGCAGATTTTACTGCATCTGGATGTAGTGGTATTGCTCAGGTTTGTGTTATGTTTGGAACATATCATCCAAACCTATATAAATTACCATTTTATAGTGATAACGGGAGAAAGGTTGAATGAGTTTTGAATAAATGTTCTGTGTACTAATTGCCAAATGTATCAGGCTTCTAGTTTTCCTAGCTATAATTGTTTTCACGGTTGAGATCATACAGATCTCAATTATTTTTCATTATTTTTCAGAGTTGTGTAGATTACTAAAGTGGAGTAGGAACGTAGTATTTTTATGCATATTTTTGCAAAATTATAAAGACATACTGATGCTTCTTTTGGCATTTTCTTTTAATGATTCAAATTCTACTCAGAGATCGTTTAATGATGTGACCTTGTATTGTGTTTGAATTACCTCCCATCTGCTGATTAATAAAGATCAATTATGAAAAACAAAGCCCAGTACTATTCATATCTATTGTTGTTAAGGTCAAAGAGGGATAAAAATGACAAATGGAATTTCAGTCATTATCAGTCAGAGACTGGCACTCTTACACGATGTTGTCTATCCATTTTTGTCCTCTGAATTCCTATTCTTTATCCTGCTTTCCAAATTTAAAGATGTCACACATTTCTTAGGTATTTTAAGAGTGGTTGGAAGGCATTACTGAAGAGAATGATGCTTATAAAAACTCCGCTGATTTTATATATGTATTTTCATATGTGTTTCTACCAGATAGATAAATCACTCTGGGTTGTAGATAGGTCAGATATTACTGATATACTAAGACTGTGTATGGGTTTTATTTTAGGAAATATAAGTTGATAATAAAATACATATGTTAGGCTAAAATTGCAAAGTTTCAAAATATTAATAAAAGTGTGATACCCACACTGGGGGAACTGAAAAGCCACTGAATTGATATATTTCCCAGTTCATGAATCATTCACAGACTATTTATAACTGAGGCACATGGAGTCATACAATAAGAAGATACCTGTTCACTGAGTAGCTTTAGTGGTATTTTTCAGACAACAGCACAATAGGGGTTGTGATGTTTATTTGGTTATGGGATGTTTCTCAGCTGGAAAACTGATGTAGTAATGGAAGTGAGGAATGGCAAAGAAACTCATAAATTTTGCCATCATGCTTCAGCAGATCAAATAGGGTCCTCTTACAGGTGGTGCTGGGCTCAGTTTATTTCTGACCTTTCCAGTCTCATCTCCCTTGAGCATCTGCCATTTAGCCTGTTCTGAACTCACCAAACTATCTAAAGCAGGGAAATGAGTACAGGGAGAAAAATAATTTCTCGTTCTGGATTCTACAAGTGCAACACAGTGTAGTCTAGTGATGAAAAATATATCTCACTCACATCCTAGGAAAACGTCTTTGTAAGTAAAGTTGATGGAACATTTTGACTAATGGTGTAGTTATGACACAGGCTCTCAGTAGCTTTAAGGAGATATCAGATGCACACAATGAATGGGGTCCCACAGTGTCCTTCCCTGCTCAATGTAAGGGGCTGGGTCTGAGTAGTGCCTTTATCCTTTCAATGTCATCATCTGTGTTTTATCATTAAAAACACTTCCTCACAGAGACCTGACAGAAGTCCAGCTTTGTATGCAGGGGGAGTTGCAGGGACCAAGCACCTATTGTTCTCTTATTGTCTAAGAAGCCTCTGTGTGCCAGTAGATATTTATAATCTGGTATGCTTTTTAATAAATGTGTTATCTCCCAGAGAACAGCATGTTTCATATAATTCTAGTGGGATATATGAAACACAAGTTCCATATAAATGACAGAGTTGCCAGGGGAGGTATGTGACACACTGCAATTGCTAGACTCAGTCTGGTCAGAAACATGCTAGAAAAAATAACCAAAGTGTCACCTAGATTGGATCTCTTCCTGCTAACAAATTAAACAAACAAAAATGAGAATATTAAACAAAGCTTTCTGGGTGCTATGAATTGAGGAAGCACTACTGTGCCTATGCATGCACGAGTGTTTGCAGTAGAAAAATGAAGGCAGTTTAGTCAGGGCTATATAAATTTATTTTGTTCAGAATCACGTAACATAGAGCTATCAAGAGCACATTAAAGATCCCTTTGAGGTAATTTTCTTACAACAGAAGGTTCACTTTGCACATGAAATGTCACATTCTCACTAGATGTAAAAAGTCACACAAAGCACAGGATAAAATTATCTTTAAATGTTTACATCAAACTCCAAGGAATTATGAACCTTATAAAGAGGAAATATTTCTTTTTTCTTCCTTACCCCTCCCCCCAAATCCCTTGCTTTTCATGCCATAATATATATATGTAGTGCTTTTGTTTGGAAAACCACATTTATATTTCCTTGAATAAACAAATGTGAAATCATACTGTGTTGCTGGAAACATGATAATTAGCTTTGCTGCAATATGAGAGCCTGAGGTGATGCAGTGATAGATTAGGGCACAAAAAACACGTCTAAGCATTTTTCAGCAATCAGATGAGGAAATTATGAGATTTACAATTGGAACAGCTACAGAAATAAAATACCTCCTCATAGCTCTCTCATTGCAATTAGAGCTCTGTGTGTTTTGCTGTATGGTGAAGTTAACTATCCTTGTTCAGGTTGCTGGAAGGAGTGCCTCATTGATGATGCATTTGGAGAGTCCTCTTGAAATGTTTCTGTTTCAGTTAAAGGACATAAACACTTTCCAATAAAGACCGATACAGTAATACCTCAAATACTGCAGGAGTTCGGTTCCAAGAGACTCCCGTGAAATATAAAAACCGCATACAGTTGGGTCTCCTATATCACAGACCCACAGTCTAAATCGGGGTCCGTGAAACCCCACTTCCACGTTGAATGGTGGCACCGCCACTGCTGCCACCACCTGCGCCGCCCAAACCGCTGCCACTGCCACCCGCACCACCACCGCCGCCCGCGCTGCCACCGCTGTCACTGCTGCCGCCGTGGCAGCAGGTCGCACATGTGCAGTTGCAAAAACAGGTCTCCTTCATCACTAAAACATCATGCCACTAAGATCTGAAGCCGCAATATGGGGTGCGCGAAGTGCAAGAGGCCCAACTGAAATAGGATTTATACGTACAGTATATAAATGCAGCCCACCCACCACCTCATCCCCTCATCCCAGGCCTGACGCCCACCTGTCCTGGGGTAGGAACTATCCACATGCCTGGCCTGCCTCCACTGGCCATGAAGGATGGGCCAGGCCGCATTCCTCATCCTGCCCCGTGCTACCGCACTGGGACAGGACAGGCAGGAGCAGCACCACACATGTATCTCAGAAGAAAACCTGCGATGGATTGAGGACACGAAATTTGAAGTGCAAAATAGTGAGGTATTACTGTAGATGCAGCAACAAACATCTGTTGAATGTTGATTGAATATTTGAGCTGGACCTTGAAACATCAGAACTAAATTAGTATAATTTTTCTTGCAGGTCAGCATAAGAACCAAAGACAAAGACAGCACTGAATAGAAAGATGTAGTTCAGACCAGCTGTAAGATAAAAAAATTAAAATATTGAAATCAGCAGAATGACATTTCTTCATTTATCTTTAGTAGTGAAAGGAAGTGTGTACCATACTTTATTGGCTTCTGCAAAGTTAGTTTATTAAAACACACAACAATGAAGAAGTATTGAGTGATATCTCCTTTTCTTTCAAAATCTTGTTAGAGTCCTATTAAGAGATAATTTAACTTCATATCCATTGTGGATCTGCAAAGGCCTTTTTGAAGGGGAGATGGATGTGGGTCAAATTTTGGCTAACTAACCCAATGGTACCATACTACAGTTAATCTGTTGGAACTGTAAGTTTCATAGGTTTGTGATGATAATTGCGCTATAAAACATCAGTATTTCCTAGTAATCTTAGAAGAACATGCACATGAATCACAGAGGGGCGGCACGGCGCGGGCACTGCAGAACTAGGAGGCTTTCGGGCTTCCAGGTTGTGGCTATTTAAAGGCACTAAACTCCTGGGAGCGCGGCGACTGGAGCGCGGTGAACAGGAGTAGGCCAACAGGGGCGTTGAGAGTAGGGGCACTGAGAAGTTCAGAGGCAGTTAGCACAGCAATTTGCACAGGCAGGTTGTGTGGGCAGGGTTGCTGACATCGTCTTGGAAACTGGTGCTACTGCTCTGAGCTCTCTTTATCGTCTCCTTCTCCCTGACAGAAATGGCAGTTAAGAAACCCAAAGCTGTGAGAAAAAGATGCACCATGATGCAAACATCATCAACCCTTTTCAGAGGTGTGTCTGTCCAGACTACTGGCTGTAGGGAATGCTGGGGTCATCAGATAGAATCAGATGGCAATGGTAAGAATGTGTGCATTCGATGTGAGCAGATAAATGACCTGCTCCTCACGGTCCCAGACATAAAGGAGAAGGTTGAAAGGCTCTGTACTATCAGGGAGAGTGAAAGGGAGATAGACTGGTGGAGTAGTACTCTCCCATCACTAGTGGGTACCCAGCAACTGGAAGAGGTTGAGGCTTTGACTCATAAGGAAGAAGTTAGAGATCTCCC